>SJYT01005988.1:16914-79149 GCA_006410635.1 Cephalophus harveyi | reverse complement strand
TGACTCATTGGAAAAGACTCTGATGCTGGGAGGGATTGGGGGCAGGAGAAGAAGGGGACTACCGAGGATGAGATGGCTGGATGGCATCACGGACTCGATGGACGTGAGTCTGAGTGAACTCCGGGAGATGGTGATGAACAGGGAGACCTGGCATGCTGCGATTCATGGGGTCGCAAAGAGTCGGACACGACTGAGCGACTGAACTGAACTGAACTGAACAGAAGCAGAAGATATTAAAGAGGTGCTAAGAATACACAGAGGAACTGTACAAAAAAGATCTTCAAGACCAAGATAACCACAATGGTGTGATCACTCACCTAGAGCCAGACATCCTGGAATGTGAAGTCAAGTGGACCTTAGGAAGCATCACTATGAACAAAGCTAGTGGAGGTGATGGAATTCCAGTTGAACTACTTCAGATCCTAATAGATGGTGCTATGAAAGTGCTACACTCAATATGCCAGCAAATTTGGAATACTCAGCAGAGGCCACAAGACTAGCAAAGGTCAATTTTCATTCCAATCCCAAAGAATATTCAAACCACCACACATTTGCACTTGTCTTATACACTAACAAAGTAATGCTCAAAATTCTCCAGGCCAGGTTTCAACTGTATGTGAAAAGTGAAATTCTAGATGTTCAGGCTGGATTTAGAAAAGGCATACGAACCAGAGGTCAAATTGCGAATATCCATTGGATCATCAGAAAAGCAAGAGAGTTTCAGAAAAACATCTACTTCTGCTTTATTGACTATGCCAAAGCCTCTGACTGTGTGAATCACAACAAACTGTGGGAAATTCTCCAAGAGATGGGAATAACAGACCACCTGACCTGCCTCCTGAGAAATCTGTATGCAAGTCAAGAAGAAACAGTTAGAACCGGACATGGAACAACAGACTGGTTCCAAATTGGGAGAGGAGTACATCAAGGCTGTATATTGTCATCTTGCTTATTTAACTTATATGCAGAGTACACCATGCAAAATGCCAGGCTGGATGAAGCACAGGCTGGAATCAAGATTACCAGAAGAAATATCAATAACTTCAGATATGCAGATGACACCACCCTTATGGAAGAAAATGAAGAAGGACTAAAGAGCCTCTTGATGAACGTGACAGAGGAGAGTGAAAAAATTGGCTTAAAACTCAACATTCAGAAAACTAAGATCATGGCATCCATTCCCATCACTTCATGGCAAATAGATGGGGAAACAGTGGAAACAGTTCAGTTCAGTCGCTCAGTAGTGTCCGACTCTTTGCGACCCCATGAATCACAGAACGCCAGGCCTCCCTGTCCATCACCAACTCCCGGAGTTCACCCAGACTCGCGTCCATCGAGTCAGTGATGCCATCCAGCCATCTCATCCTCGGTCGTTCCCTTCTTCTCCTGCGCCCACTCCCTCCCAGCATCAAAGTCTTTTCCAATGAGTCAATTCTTCGCATGAGGTGGCCAAAGTACTGGAGTTCCAGCTTTAGCATCATTCCTTCCAAAGAAATCCCAGGGTTGATCTCTTTCAGAATGGACTGGTTGTGGAAACAGAGACAGACTTTATTTTCTTGGCCTCCAAAATCACAGATGGTGACTGTAGCCATGAAGTTAAAAGATGCTTGCTCCTTGGAAGAAGAGCTTTGATCAACTTAGACAGCATATTAAAAAGCAGAGACATTACCGACAGAGGTCTGTCTAGTCAAAGTATGGTTTTTCCAGTAGTCATGTATGGATGTGAGAGTTGGACTATAAATAAGCTGACCACTGAAGAATTGATACTTTTGAACTGTGGTGTTGGAGAAAACTCTTGAGAGTCCCTTGGACTGCAAGGAGATCCAACCAGTCAATCCTGAAGGAAAGCAGTCCTGAATATTCATGGGAAGGACTGATGCTAAAGCTGAACTTCCAATGCTTTGGCCACCTGGTACAAAGAACTCATTCATTGGAAAAGACCCTGATGATGGGAAGGATTGAAGGCAGGGGGAGAAGGGAACGGCAGAGGGTGAGATGGTTGGATGGCATCATCAATATAATGGGCATGAGTTTGAGTAAGCTCCAGGAGTTGGTGATGGATAGGGAAACCTGGCATGCTGCAGTCCCTGGGGATGCAAAGAGTCGGACATGACTGAGTGACTGAGCTGAACTGACTGAACTCAAGATAATTTAAAACATANATATAATGGGCATGAGTTTGAGTAAGCTCCAGGAGTTGGTGATGGATAGGGAAACCTGGCATGCTGCAGTCCCTGGGGATGCAAAGAGTCGGACATGACTGAGTGACTGAGCTGAACTGACTGAACTCAAGATAATTTAAAACATAATGTGCTAAACAGGAATGGAGGGGGAAAGGGAGAAAGATGGAGAGTAATTTCAAATACAACTCTTTCCTCCATACACACCACCAGTTTATCCTAAGAATTAGGAATTTGGCGTCTGCCTCCAATGCGGGAGACCCGGGTTCGATCCCTGGGTCGGGAAGATCCCCTGGAGAAGGAAATGGCAATCCACTCCAGTATTCCTGCCTGAAGAATCCCATGGACGGAGAAGCCTAGTAGGTTACAGTCCACGGGGTCGCAAAGAGTCGGACACGACTGAGCGACTTCAACTCAATTAAAACAAAGAAGAAAATCTCATATCTTATTAAACTGAAAAATAACCTTAATATCATTTTTGCAATTGGCCTGAAAATTTTCCCCTAATTTCTGTTACCCCTCACCTACTTCAATCCCTCATTATATACACAACATTAATATAGCCTTCGATGGTGACTGCAGCCATGAAATTAGAAGACGCTTACTCCTTGGAAGAAAAGTTATGTCCAACATAGATAGCATTTTCAAAAGCAGAGACATTACTTTGCCGACTAAGGTCCGTCTAGTCAAGGCTATGGTTTTTCCTGTGGTCATGTATGGATGTGAGAGTTGGACTGTGAAGAAGGCTGAGCACCGAAGAATTGATGCTTTTGCTGGACTGGAAGAAACACAAGCTGGAATCAAGATTGCCGGGAGAAATATCAATAACCTCAGATATGCAGATGACACCACCCTTATGGCAGAAAGTGAAGAGGAGCTAAAAGGCCTCTTGATGAAAGTGAAAGAGGAGAGTGAAAAAGTTGGCTTAAAGCTCAACATTCAGAAAACGAAGATCATGGCATCTGGTCCCATCACTTCATGGGAAATAGATGGGGAAACAGTGGAAACAGTGCCAGACTTTATTTTTTTGGGCTCCAAAATCACTGCTGATGGTGACTGCAGCCATGAAATTAGAAGACGCTTACTCCTTGGAAGAAAAGTTATGTCCAACCTAGATAGCATTTTCAAAAGCAGAGACATTACTTTGCCGACTAAGGTCCGTCTAGTCAAGGCTATGGTTTTTCCTGTGGTCATGTATGGATGTGAGAGTTGGACTGTGAAGAAGGCTGATCGCCGAAGAATTGATGCTTTTGAAGTGTGGTGTTGGAGAAGACTCTTGAGAGTCCCTTGGACTGCAAGAAGATCCAACCAGTCCATTCTGAAGGAGATCAACCCTGGGATTTCTTTGGAAGGAATGATGCTAAAGCTGAAACTCCAGTACTTTGGCCATCTCATGCGAAGAGTTGACTCATTGGAAAAGACTCTGATGCTGGGAGGGATTGGGGGCAGGAGGAGAAGGGGACGACCGAGGATGAGATGGCTGGATGGCATCACTGACTCGATGGATGTGAGTCTGAGTGAACTCCGAGAGATGGTGATGAACAGGGAGGCCTGGCGTGCTGCAATTCATGGGGTCGCAAAGAGTCGGACACGACTGAGCGACTGAACTGACTGAACTGACTTGATTATCTGCACCTTTGTCAGCAAAGTGATGTCTCTGGTTTTTAATATGCTGTCTAGGTTGGTCATAGCTTTTCTTCCAAGGAGCAAGCGCCTCTTAATTTCATGGCTGCAGTCACCATCTGCGGTGATTTTGGAGCCGAAGAAAATAAAGCCTGTCACTGTTTCCATTTTTCCCCGTCTACTTGCCGTGAAAAGTTGAAAAATTATCCACCTCTTCTCAGTTGTGGTTGCTCGTTTACTTTGCCCCAGTCCGATCCCTTTCCTGTCGTCCTCACGTGTACCAGGTTCCTGGCCCTCAGCTCTGCAGCACACCATCATGCTGTCTGCGGAATCTCTCCCTGACCTTTGCCCGGGCGTCTCCTTCTCCTTTCTCTGGCCCCAGTTCAATGTAAGCTTTTCTAAGAGGACCTTCTAGGCCACGCTTCTTTGGCTCACCTTGCCGCATTCTCCATCTAGTCGCTGTGTTCCAGGTTTCCTGTTCTACGTCCCTGCAGGCCTTGTCGTGCTTAGGAGTTTCTGCTTTATTGGTAGCATGCTCACTAACTCTTTCTTGCTAAATCTGAGATCCATGAGGGAGTGGCCTGCATGCTCTTTCCACCACTTGATCCTGACGCCCAGGAATGGTGTCTGCCATGTGGTAGGCAGGCAAGAAATAACAGTGAATTACGAATAAATAAAATGGTGGCTTCAGAGCCAGAAAAGTTAATTCGCTACTTAGGTGGAGCAGGTAGAGTTACAAGTCTATTTTTAGTCCAATTAAGGGTTGTTTTTTATAATAAAATAGAAATATTTATGGATCCACAGGAGGTAGAGAAGTTCATTAATGCTCTAGATACATAACAGAATGAGCAGTAGAAAATCTATTGACAGATTTAATCAGGAAATTGTGAAAACAACCAGATATAGCTGCTTTTGCAAGACATAGAAAGACTAGATTCAGAATACCTTGACAGGGTGAATTTGCAAAGGTTTTCTTTCCCTACACACCACTAAAATTTTATTTATTTCTCTGATCTTAGCATGAAGGTGAAGGGAAGTCGCTCAGTCGTGTCCGACTCTTTGCGACCCCATAGACTGCAGCCTGCCAGGCTCCTCTGTCCATGGGATTTTCCAGGCAGTAGTACTGGAGTGGATTGCCATTTCCTTCTCCAGGGAATCTTCCCAACCCAGGGCTCGAACCCGGGTCTCCCGCATTGTAGACAGAGGCTTCACCCTCTGAGCCACCATAATAAATGGAAATAAAGAAGCAGAATTTAAATTCCCAATCATTAACCATCCTGATTATTGTAATTTGGGATGGGAGGGAAGATATAATATGAACTAGCCTTCGGGTCTGCATGAGTTCCATAGACTTGCACGCAGGTGTGCGAGTGACACTTTTCCCACGCTCACCATGTTTGCCTGAGCCTGTGTGGAAGAGGAGATGTGGGCACGAGAGAAAGAATGTGGTACAGACCTGTCTGAATACGTGCTTTTTAGTGTCTGTGGTGCCAGCTAACGGCTTAAGCATTTCTGTGTGAGGAGATATTTTCTGAAGATCATGAGGTTTAGAGAGCTTTTCTTAAAAAAAGAAAATCATTCTAAAAGTAAAGGAATTTAATTAATGGGAAAAATATTTCCTACATAATATACTGTGGAACTAGGAAGGGTGTTACGCAGGAAGAAATAGAATTTTAGCATCGTCATTTGTTTCTTGCCATGTTAGGGAAAGGACAGTTTATAAGTGGAAAAAAGTGAAGTCGCTCAGTCGTGTCCGACTCTGCAACCCCATGGACTGTAGCCCACCAGGCTCCTCTGTCCGTGGGATTCTCCAGGCGGGAATACTGGAGTGGGTTGCCATGCCCTCCTCCAGGGGATCTTCCCAACTCAGGGATCAAACCTAGATCTCCTGCATTGAAAGCAGATTCCTTATGGTCTGAGCCATCAGGAAAGCCGTAGGTGGAAAAGAGAATCTAAATGCAAGGTACATCAGAGTAGAATAATTTATCTTACATCTGGATTAAATGCTTAAAGTCCAATTTTATTTTTATTTTTCAGATTAGCTAGTTTAGAATGGGGATAATTCCAACTCAGGGATCAAACCTAGATCTCCTGCATTGAAAGCAGATTCCTTATGGTCTGAGCCAATCTAAATGCAAGGTACGTCAGAGTAGAATAATTTATCTTACATCTGGATTAAATGCTTAAAGTCCAATTTTATTTTTATTTTTTAGATTAGCTAGGATAGAATGGGGACAACATATATAATGTTAACAGGGTTTTCAATTAACTGTGGATATATAGTTAGATTGAACATTTGAAAGAATTACATTAAGTTCCAGGTATCAGATGCAGTAGATTTAAAAGTCAACTTATGCACATATACATGTTCAGTCATTCCTCAGTATCCACAGGTGATTGGTTCCAGGACACTCTCTCCCATACCAAAATCCTCAGATGTTGAACTCCCTATATAAAAGGATGTAGTATTTGCATATAACCTGTGTTCAGTTCAGTTCAGTCACTCAGTCGTGTCCGACTCTTTGCAACCCCAGGCCTCCCTGTCCATCACCAGCTCCCGGAGTCCACCCAAACTCATGGTTCCTCAGATGTTGAACTTCCTATATAAAAGGATGTAGTATTTGCATATAACCTGTGTTCAGTTCAGTTCAGTCACTCAGTCGTGTCCGAGTCTTTGCAACCCCAGGCCTCCCTGTCCATCACCAGCTCCCAGAGTCCACCCAAACTCATGTCCATCGAGTTGGTGATGCCATCCAGCCATCTCATCCTCTGTCGTCCCCTTCTCCTCCTGCTCCCAATCTCTCCCAGCATCAGGGTCTTTTCCAATGAGTCAACTCTTTTCATGAGGTGGCCAAAAATTGGAGTTTCAGCTTCAGCATCAGTCCTTCCAATGAACACCCAGGACAGATCTCCTGTGTACATACTGTGTACATACTACCAAATACTTTAAATCATCTCGTGATAGCATAAATTCCCTAATACACTGTATATGTCAAGTAAGTATTTGTAAATGAAATATAAATAGTTGCCAGCATGTAGCAAATTGAAATTTTGCTTTTTGAAACTTTCTGGGACTTTTTTTCTGAATATTTACCATCTGAGGATGTGGAACCATGGATACAGAAAGCTGACTGTGTATACACCGCCCCCACCACACACACACAATCATCATCATCACCATTTTAGGGCAAATAATTCAGATATATATACATATGTATGTATATATGCCTGCCTAATTCCCATGGAATTAGGGTCTATGTCATTACCTGCTTGAGGAATTTTAAGGTATTAGTTTCAGATTCTTAAAAATATAAAATAGTTAATTCGCTACTTAGGTGGAGCAGGTAGAGTTACAAGTCTATTTTTAGTCCAATTAAGGGTTGTTTTTTATAATAAAATAGAAATATTTATGGATCCACAGGAGGTAGAGAAGTTCATTAATGCTCTAGATACATAACAGAATGAGCAGTAGAAAATCTATTGACAGATTTAATCAGGAAATTGTGAAAACAACCAGATATAGCTGCTTTTGCAAGACATAGAAAGACTAGATTCAGAATACCTTGACAGGGTGAATTTGCAAAGGTTTTCTTTCCCTACACACCACTAAAATTTTATTTATTTCTCTGATCTTAGCATGAAGGTGAAGGGAAGTCGCTCAGTCGTGTCCGACTCTTTGCGACCCCATAGACTGCAGCCTGCCAGGCTCCTCTGTCCATGGGATTTTCCAGGCAGTAGTACTGGAGTGGATTGCCATTTCCTTCTCCAGGGAATCTTCCCAACCCAGGGCTCGAACCCGGGTCTCCCGCATTGTAGACAGAGGCTTCACCCTCTGAGCCACCATAATAAATGGAAATAAAGAAGCAGAATTTAAATTCCCAATCATTAACCATCCCGATTATTGTAATTTGGGATGGGAGGGAAGATATAATATGAACTAGCCTTCGGGTCTGCATGAGTTCCATAGACTTGCACGCAGGTGTGCGAGTGACACTTTTCCCACGCTCACCATGTTTGCCTGAGCCTGTGTGGAAGAGGAGATGTGGGCACGAGAGAAAGAATGTGGTACAGACCTGTCTGAATACGTGCTTTTTAGTGTCTGTGGTGCCAGCTAACGGCTTAAGCATTTCTATGTGAGGAGATATTTTCTGAAGATCATGAGGTTTAGAGAGCTTTTCTTAAAAAAAGAAAATCATTCTAAAAGTAAAGGAATTTAATTAATGGGAAAAATATTTCCTACATAATATACTGTGGAACTAGGAAGGGTGTTACGCAGGAAGAAATAGAATTTTAGCATCGTCATTTGTTTCTTGACATGTTAGGGAAAGGACAGTTTATAAGTGGAAAAAAGTGAAGTCGCTCAGTCGTGTCCGACTCTGCAACCCCATGGACTGTAGCCCACCAGGCTCCTCTGTCCGTGGGATTCTCCAAGCGGGAATACTGGAGTGGGTTGCCATGCCCTCCTCCAG
Source organism: Cephalophus harveyi (assembly GCA_006410635.1). Lineage (NCBI taxonomy): Eukaryota > Metazoa > Chordata > Mammalia > Artiodactyla > Bovidae > Cephalophus > Cephalophus harveyi. Next base: position 70,877 of record SJYT01005988.1, on the reverse strand, counting down.
GGGATCTTCCCAACTCAGGGATCAAACCTAGATCTCCTGCATTGAAAGCAGATTCCTTATGGTCTGAGCCAATCTAAATGCAAGGTACGTCAGAGTAGAATAATTTATCTTACATCTGGATTAAATGCTTAAAGTCCAATTTTATTTTTATTTTTTAGATTAGCTAGGATAGAATGGGGACAACATATATAATGTTAACAGGGTTTTCAATTAACTGTGGATATATAGTTAGATTGAACATTTGAAAGAATTACATTAAGTTCCAGGTATCAGATGCAGTAGATTTAAAAGTCAACTTATGCACATATACATGTTCAGTCATTCCTCAGTATCCACAGGTGATTGGTTCCAGGACACTCTCTCCCATACCAAAATCCTCAGATGTTGAACTTCCTATATAAAAGGATGTAGTATTTGCATATAACCTGTGTTCAGTTCAGTTCAGTCACTCAGTCGTGTCCGAGTCTTTGCAACCCCAGGCCTCCCTGTCCATCACCAGCTCCCAGAGTCCACCCAAACTCATGTCCATCGAGTTGGTGATGCCATCCAGCCATCTCATCCTCTGTCGTCCCCTTCTCCTCCTGCTCCCAATCTCTCCCAGCATCAGGGTCTTTTCCAATGAGTCAACTCTTTTCATGAGGTGGCCAAAAATTGGAGTTTCAGCTTCAGCATCAGTCCTTCCAATGAACACCCAGGACAGATCTCCTGTGTACATACTGTGTACATACTACCAAATACTTTAAATCATCTGGTGATAGCATAAATTCCCTAATACACTGTATATGTCAAGTAAGTATTTGTAAATGAAATATAAATAGTTGCCAGCATGTAGCAAATTGAAATTTTGCTTTTTGAAACTTTCTGGGACTTTTTTTCTGAATATTTACCATCTGAGGATGTGGAACCATGGATACAGAAAGCTGACTGTGTATACACTGCCCCCACCACACACACACAATCATCATCATCACCATTTTAGGGCAAATAATTCAGATATATATACATATGTATGTATATATACCTGCCTAATTCCCATGGAATTAGGGTCTATGTCATTACCTGCTTGAGGAATTTTAAGGTATTAGTTTCAGATTCTTAAAAATATAAAAGCTCTGACCTCCTCTGCCAAGAATTCTACAATTGTGTTTGCATGGCCTAAAATATAAGCAATTCAGCAGAATGATATTTATATAGAAATAAAGAAGCTCCTGACTACGGCACACATGATCTATCATTTACCAAAATGTATAAGCACATACTACATACAAATCTGGGCTTCCCTGGTGACTCAGGCCATGAAGAATCTGCCTGCAACACAGGATATAAATGCATCATTTTATTTTGTAACATATTATTTTATGTCTAATATCTTTATTTCTTCTTTCTTATCCACTTATCATATAACATAAGATGTATTAAAAATATATCATAGTATTTAAGAGTCAATTTTACATTGTAGTGTCTAAATTCTGAGATATCTAAGAAATGGCTAAAAATCATCAAAGGGCTTTGCGTCTTCTCCTGAGGAAGGGGTTAGTATGTTTTCACGTGTACATAAGATAGTTACACCATGTTAGGTGAAAATACGATCTTGCTATTGTCTTTACTTGGAGATTAAGGCCAAGTGAGGATCTGTATATGGGTACCAAATTCATGGGGCTGGACTTGGGATGGAAGCTTTTAATGTGGCTGGGCCTCAATGCTCAGATTTGTGGTCAAACCTCATTCTGGATTTTTCTGTGAGGGTGTTTTTGAATGAGATTAATCTTTCAATCTGTTAAGGCCAAGTGAGGATCTGTATATGGGTACCAAATTCATGGGGCTGGACTTGGGATGGAAGCTTTTAATGTGGCTGGGCCTCAATGCTCAGATTTGTGGTCAAACCTCATTCTGGATTTTTCTGTGAGGGTGTTTTTGAATGAGATTAATCTTTCAATCTGTAGACTTACAATAAAGCTCGTTCCTCTCTATATGTGAGTGGGCCTCGTTCAATCAGCTGAAGACTAGCTAGAACAAAAGGTTGGCTTCCCCAGGCAAGAAGGCCTGTGCAGCACATGGCCTGAGCTTGAACTGCAGCCCGGGGTCTTCAGTCTGCCAGCCCACCCTGCAGATGCTGAACTTACCAGTCTCCATAATCATATGAGCCAATTCCCTAAATCTCTTTACATATACAAATCCTATTGATTGTATTTCTCTAGAGAACCCTAAATAACACACAACTTGTGAAAAAGAGACTCAGGTCTCTACTGTGTACATGAGAAAGATGATGCTCACGGAGGTTTAATTGCCCAGGGTCATAAAACCAGCAAATTGTGGTGTTAGATTCTGAACCCACACCTTCCCATGTAAAAGCCAACATTCTTTTGTATCCTCTACATGATCCTCAATACAGGCTTCTGATAATGATTTCATCATTTATTGATCATTGGGGTGCATGATTAATTACTGATATGATCACCTCTTAATTTGTAAACTGAACGGGCCAGAAACATCCTGTAGCTGTCCTTCTGGCTATGTCTAACACAGTGTCTGATATAGAAATTCCCAGAAAACACACATTCCCCCCCCTTGTACTCTACCCACATTACAAGCACACACACATTCCCTACAGGAAAAGAATCTAATTCAAGAGAGTCTACCATTGATATAAACTTGGGCAATGGCACATTCCTGTCTCCAGTGTTTTATCTCAGGAGCAACAGTGAGTAAGGCAAGTCTTCCTAACCTCTCTGAGCTTCCATTTTCTGCTAAACCTAAGTTTGGCCTGCAAAAGGGTTGCCCAAGTTTCGGACGTTTTCAAATCACCCTCCTCCTGTTTGCCTTAGTCACGTGCCATCATGGCGGCACAGTGCTCTGCTGAAAATGAGCACTACTTAACACTGATCCCAGCTGCAGCAGTAGCGTTGGCATTTCTTTTGAATAGCCAGTAAGGTGAGCGAATAAATATTAAAAAATTAAGTTGTCTGTGTAAAATCCGAAGTCATACGCTACTGTCTGTGATTGAGTAGTACACTTGGGTGGGGGGGGGGATCTAATATAGAGCTTAAATTCTTGCCTAGTTCTCTCTCTATAGGTTTATAAATTGACTACTGAATTCTGGGTAATTGTATAATTTATTCCAGGTATCATCTTGCTATTACACCTTTAAGATCTAAAAGTCTTTAAGCGATACGACTCCTGCACATCCCAACCTTCTCAGAGCTGGTCCTACACTGCTACAGGATTCGCAGGCAGTGAAGTGGACCTGGACACATGAGAACATGCACGTTTAAAACTTCAAGGGGCCTTTTCTATTTTTTTTTTTTTAATCACAATTCACATTATGAAGTGCAATTACATTATGACACAATAGAGACACGTGTATATGCTATATAGATACAATTAAAGCAAAATTTTAATGAAATATGCTTGCACTCCTTCCTATTCTATTCATTCATTATATTTCATTTTTTAAATTGCAAATTGGCACTTGCCAAATAATTTATAACATATTATATTATCTGTTGCTATGTAACAATATGGCCACAAATTCATCAGCTTAAAGAACACGATTTTATTTCTCATAGTTTCTGTAGTTCTGGGATCCGCATATACCTTATCTACCAGGGCTATGATTTGATCTGAGATTCAACTAGGGGAAAATTCTCTTTCTCGCTTATCTGGTTCCTGCAGGCTGCAGGAATAAGGGTGTATTTTCTTGCTGGCTATTGCCTGGAGGTTGCCCTAAGTTTCTTGCCATGTGACCCATGCTTCCAACATGACAGTTTGCTCTTTAAAGCCACAAGAAAATGAATCTACTTTCAAAACAAGTACTACAATCTTGCATAAGGTGGTCACATACCTGAAATCACATATGCCTTGTTACCATTACCATATTCTGTTGGTCAGAAGCACATCACAGGTCCTGTACACACTGAGATGGAATCAACTTTGTGAGTGGTTAGTACCAGGAGAAGGGCACTTTGTGGCCCACCTTGTTAGTTGGCCACAAAACTAATGTGCTAATTATACGTTACTTAGACCTAGAGCCAGACATCCTGAAATGTGAAGTCACGTGGGCCTTAGAAAGCATCACGACGAACAAAGATAATGGAGGTGATGGAATTCCAGTTGACTTATTTCAAATCCTAAAAGATGATGCCATGAAAGTGCTGCACTCAATATGCCAGCAAATTTGGAAAACTCAGCAGTGGCCACAAGACTGAAAAAGGCCAGTTTTCATTCCAATCCCCAAAAAAGGCAATGCCAAAGAATGCTCAAACTACCGCACAATTGCACTCATGTCACACACTACTAAGCTCAGTTCAGTTCAGCTGCTCAATCATCTGACTCTTTGTGACCCCATGGACTGTAGCACACCAGGCTTCCCTGTCCATCACCAACTCCTGGAATCATGTCCATTGAGTCGGTGATGCCATCCAACCATCTCATCCTCTGTCATCCCCTTCTCCTCCTGTCTTCAATCTTTCCCAGAAACAGGGTCTTTTCCAGTGAGTCACTTCTTTGCATCAGGTGGTCCAAGTATTGGAGTTTCAGCTTCAGCATCAGTCCTTCCAATGAATATTCAGGACTAATTTCCTTTAGGATGGACTGGTTGGATCTCCTAGCAGTCCAAGTAGCAAAGTAATGCTCAAAATTCTCCAAGCCAGCCTTCAGCAGTAGATGAACTATAAACTTACAGATGTTCAAGCTAGATTGAGAAAAGGCAGAGGAACCAGAGATCAAATTGCCAACACCTTCTGGATCATCAGAAAAACAAAAGAGTTCCAGAAAAACATCTACTTCTGCTTCATTGACTACAACAAAGCCTTTGACTATGTGGATCACAACAAACTGTGGAAAATTCTTCAAGAGATGGGACTACCAGTCCACATTACCTGGCTCCTGAGAAACCTGTATGCTGGTCAAGAAGCAACAGTTAGAACCAGACATGGAACAATAGACTGGTTCCAAATTGGGAAAGTGGTAAGTCAAGGCTGCATACTGTCACCCTGCTTATTTAACTTCTATACAGAGTATATCATGCACAATGCCAGGCTGGATGAAGCACAGTTCGGGAGAAATATAAATAACCTCAGATATGCAGATGACACCACCCTTATGACAGAAAGCAAAAAAGAACTAAAGAGCTTCTTAATGAAATTGAAAGAGGAGAGTGAAAAAGTTGGCTAAAATTCAACATTCAAAAAACTAAGACCATGTCACCCAGTCCCATCACTTCATGGCAAATAGATGGGAAAGCAATGGAAACAGTGAGAGACTTTATTTTCTTGGCTTCCAAAATTACTGCAGATGGTGAATGCAGCCATGAAATTAAAAGATGCTTGCTCCTTGGACAGAGAAGGCAATGGCACCCCACTGCAGTACTCTTGCCTGGAAAATCCCATGGATGGAGAAACCTGGGAAGAAAAGCTATGACCAGCCTAGACAGCATATTAAAAAGCAGAGAGAGTACATCTCCGATAAAAGTTCATCTAATCAAGGCTATGGTTTTTTCAGTAGTCATGTATGGATGTGAGAGTTGGACTATAAAGAAACCTGAGTGTCGAAGAATTGATGCTTTTGAACTGTGGTGTTGGAGAATACTCTTGAGAGTCCCTTGGACTGCAAGGAGATCCAACCAGTCCATCCTAAAGGAAATCAGTCCTGAATATTCATTGGAAGGATTGATGCTGGAGCTGAAACTCCAATATTTTGGCCATTTGATGCAAGAACTGACTCACTGGAAAAGACCCTGTTGCTGGGAAAGATTGAAGGCGGGAGGAGAAGGGGAAGACAGAGGATGGGATGGTTGGATGGCATCATCAGCTCGATGGACATGAGTTTGGGCCAGCTCTGGGAGTTGGTGATGGACAGGGAAGCCTGGTGTGCTGCGGTCCATGCGGTCACAAAGAGTCAGATATGACTGAGTGACTGAACTGACTAACTGAAACATTAATTATCCAAAATTATTTGCCACAAAAGTTAATATTTCAGTCTCTGAAATTTGCAAAACTACTGTTCTAACATGGATGCTCTCCTCTGATAATAACTCTGAGCCTCTGTAGACCAGGAAGACAAGACCTGTCATTCATAATCCTTAACACTCTGTATGATCTAAGTTCATACATATATTTCAAAAGAATTAATCACACCAATCTCAACCATATCTACTTCTCTGCATGTTTAAAAGCAAATGTTTTCTCACAATCTAGATAGAGGGACTGGATATAAATTATATGCAGTAATAGTTAAAGAAAAACTTAAAAATAAATTTTATGCAAACCTATATGTTTATTTAGGAGCCTATATTGACCCATCAGCTTTGATCTTATCACTATTGTAAAAATTCTAAGAAATTTTGAAAAGATACCAACTTGTGTATAATTATTTCATCATCCTACATTTTAAATAAATTTAGAACAATATTTATTACCCATCACCAATGCCCAAATAGGGTCAACTCTGAAATGAGGGTTTGAGGAGATTTTAATTTGCAAATTAAGCATCTTAATAAGAAATGGCTTTTCATTCTGTCTCATTTTTTTCCAGATAATGGTCATTTGAACTGTCTCTGAGTTTGGAGTTTGCTGTTGACAACCCAGATTGTATTACTGCTGGGTTAGTTAATATTCAAATTAGACTTTCAAAACAGTGAGGAGAAAATGGTCAGCTCTTTGATGGAATTTATGATGGATACACAGCTGGGCTAATGATGACAAAATGTCAAGCCTTGAACCATGATGATTTTAGGGATTTCTGAGACAGCTATTTTAGAGAGTTGATTTTGCCTTCGGTGATTACAGTCTGAATTACTGATGATCCCCTTTACAGAGATAAGATTGAAGCAGAAAGGTACATGTGTGTGGTGGGGTGCCGGGGTCCAGCCCTGGTGGATCCAGGGAATTCGAAGCGGGGACGGAGTCAGCGACCCAGGAATTAATTGCTTAATTAAAGATATGGAGGGAGATTAGAAAGAAATAGTGTAGTAGGGAAGTACTAGTGGAGAAAAAGAGGCTGAATAACTTGGTTTACGTGGAATACCAATAAAACCTCGAGACAAGAGGTTTGCACCACCTACATAGGCCACCGGTGCCCGCTTGAATGGTGGAGGGTGCCCCACCTTGGGCTCCCTCTCGCATAGGTCTTAGAAGCTATGGCAAAATTAGCAGGCTTGGCGAGCATCCACGCTCCAGATGGGAATTCAGCCAGAAGGGGAAAGAAAGAAAGACACGGGGGAATCAGTCTTTCCAGAAACTGATCCATTTTATTTATTTTTCAGGTTTGCTTATATATTTTTTGTTACACATAGAGATAGAATACAAAGTCATGAGGGGTCAGCAGACTTGACCTTTATCAAAACCAGGTGCTTCATATAAATGTATACGAAGGTCTTAGGGGTTTTATATCATCTTCTGGCCTGCTAACATTTTATGACCCCTTCTTTCTGATAGCGGTCAGTCAACCAGAAAACTTATTTTTTCCAGGGGTGATTTTTTTCTTAAACTAGGTGCCACTCTCTAAAGGTACCAGATAAAGTTGCATTCCTATAGGGTGAGGGTGTAGTGGGTTACAATTAAGAAAGGAATTTACTTATCCTAAGGTTTAACATGATTAATCTTGAAGGTTAATACTTATTTCTCCTATATGTAATTATATATTCATTAACATGTATAAGGGCAGGGGATTTAGCAGCAAACATTGGCCCAATAAATGAAAAACCCTTAACCAATATAATTTCTAGTCAACCCACTATACTAATTATTTCTAACTTCCTAAAAGAATCTGTCTTTAGAAAGTTTAAAACATCTCATGTCTCTCATGGTTGGGAGGCTGTAAACAACCATGTACGTAGTAGCAAGAGTGTGGATAATCCTGTCACACAAGCTAGTCTGCCAGCAGAGAGGTTTGACCTGAGACACCCTTGTCTCGCCCAGGAATTTTTATTATCTGGAGCTGTAGGTTAACTCCTTTTCCGAGAGAGGTGGTGGGGGACAGCCCCCCATAAAGTCAGAGGTATAGGTGAGAGTATAAAGCAGAAAAGTAGGCAGACTCTGGTTTTGGGGGTAGATGCTCAGGAACAGGGGGTCTCCTGAGGCTCGATCCCACCTTTGCGTGTGCCGCGCCTCCTTCCTCATGACCTTTGCCACGGGCAGAGCTCCTCACGCCGGCTCCCGGCAGTGGGGAAGAGGGTAGTTAGACTGGATAAATAACTCTAGGAGTAGTCAGAGAAGGAGCAATCTTTTCTGAAAGGATACAGATGCCATGAAATTTGGGGATGGGACTGGCAGCAGGAAGGGTTAGAAGAGAAAATGAGGAGTCAGTATCATGAAGACGCAACAAAAATGCATCTTATGAAGATTCTCAGTACTTATGTTCCACATGTGTGGAGCTACCGCGAAGATGAGCAAAGTGACGAGCCGTTTCTCTTGCCAGTGTCTAGTCGTTTCTTGTCAGAGGTTTTAAGCTAGACAATTCTCCTTAAAACTCTGATGAGCAGAGCTCTCTAGCATCATCCCCTTTTAACTTCTAAATTCAAATTACGCTGCAATTCATGGGGTCACAAAGAGTTGGACACGACTGAGCGACTGAACTGAACTGATTTTCATGTCTTAGATTCATTCTGTAAGAACCACAGTTGTAGAGAGAAAGGAAAATGTTAAATGTTTGTATTTTTCAAAGACTTCTACAAGCATTCCAGTTTGTCAGACAGACTCAGGAAATTAAAGTACTACTCTATTGAAAAAAACTTTCACCATGGAAATTACACAAAAGAAAAACTTCCCTTTGTAACAGGCAATGTTTATATTTTGGAGGTTATTATTAATCAGAATTATCATTAGAATGAAGATATCATTTGTCAAACTTCACAAGTGTTCAGATACAAGAAATTTCAGGTCTCCATATGAACCACTGATAACGTGACAGTCCAGTTTGGTTAACGCCTCTCCATGTAAATCTTTTCTCACATCTGTATTTGAAAACAATATTGAAACCTCATGTCCTTGAATGTTCTTTTTTAATTAACGGTAATTATCAATTTTCCGTTTCTGGCAAAACTGGAATAACAGGGGCCAAATTACCTGCCCACCTTGTCTACTAGCTTAAAAACCAAGATATTTTGTCCAGATGTTTGTTTTGTTTATTTTTTTTTCAGGCACAACCACTTTAGAAGACAATTTTGCAATTTCTTTAAAAATAGATGGGCATCTATCTCTATTTATTTAGAAACCCCATTTTTATTTATTTACCCAAATTGAATGAAAGCATATGTTCACACAAAGACTAATCAGTAATAAAAAGCAATGGACCCTTGATTCACGCAACAGCCTGGATGAATCTAAAAATAATTGTGCAGGTTTGGCTTCGCCCGTCTCTGTGGACCATAAGGCATGAATGAATCCACAGGCACAGAAAGCAGGGTGCCTGAGGCCAGGGTCAGAGGTGAGGAGGTGTTAGGGCCAGTGTGCCCACTCCCTTGATTGTGGCAGTGGTTTCGTGGTTTTACAATCAGTCAAAGCTATCGAATTGAGCACTTTAAATCCGTGTAGTTTCAGTTCAGTTCAGTCGCTCAGTGGTGTCCGACTCTTTGCGACCCCATGAATCGCAGCACGCCAGGCCTCCCTGTTCATCACTAACTCCTGGAGTTCACTCAGACTCATGTCCATCGAGTTGGTGATGCCATCCAGCCATCTCATCCTCGGTCATCCCCTTCTCCTCCTGCCCCCAATCCCTCCCAGCATCAGAGTCTTTTCCAATGAGTCAACTCTTCGCATGAGGTGGCCAAAGTACTGGAGTTTCAGCTTTAGCATCATTCTTTCCAAAGAAATCCCAGGGCTGATCTCCTTCAGAATGGACTGGTTGGATCTCCTTGCAGTCCAAGGGACTCTCAAGAGTCTTTTCCAACACCACAGTTCAAAAGCATCAATTCTTCAGCGCTCAGCCTTCTTCACAGTCCAACTCTCACATCCATACATGACCACAGGAAAAACCATAGCCTTGACTAGACGGACCTTAGTCGGCCAAGTAATGTCTCTGCTTTTGAATATGCTATCTAGGTTGGTCATAACTTTTCTTCCAAGGAGTAAGCGTCTTTTAATTTCATGGCTGCAGTCACCATCTGCAGTGATTTTGGAGCCCAAAAAAATAAAGTCTGACACTGTTTCCACTGTTTCCTCATCTATTTCCCATGAAGTGATGGGACCAGATGCCATGATCTTTGTTTTCTGAATGTTGAGCTTTAAGCCAACTTTTTCACTCTCCTCTTTCACTTTCATCAAGAGGCTTTTGAGTTCCTCTTCACTTTCCGCCATAAGGGTGGTGTCATCTGCATATCTGAGGTTATTGATATTTCTCCCGGCAATCTTGATTCCAGCTTGTGTTTCTTCCAGCCCAGCATTTCTCATGATGTACTCTGCATATAAGTTAAATAAGCAAGGTGACAATATACAGCCTTGACGTACTCCTTTTCCTATTTGGAACCAGTCTGTTGTTCCATGTCCAGTTCTAACTGTTGCTTCCTGACCTGCCTACCCTTTGTCAATTATGCTGAGATAAAACTGTTAAATTTTTGGTAAATAATTATTGTGAATAGGACTTAATCTAAGCCATTGGACAAAGGCTCTTTCCAAGTTCTCCTCTGATCCCCAAATTATGATATACCACTTACAAGAGGTCCCTCTCCCACCCCAATTCCCCACTAAAATGCCAAATTGCAAAAGGGAAAGGATAGCATCCTCAAGGAAGTCTTGCTCCCAGAAGATAGAATTTTAATTCCCTATGTCATTTGGATCTTTTTAAAAATGATGGAAAGTTACTTCCTTTAAAAAAAAAAAAAGAAAAAAACCATGGTATTTTTCTTCTCCACAGGTAAGTATTTTTAAAGGAAATTGTACTATCAATATCTGATTGAGCAGATTTCTATCCCCTCTAGGTTTAATGTTTTCCATCTGCAATATAAAAGGAAGATAGTGCACAGTTATGCTAGTAAGAGTCTCTCTTTCAATAATGTTTGCACTTCTCAATACCACATTTAAAAAGGAAACAGTAGCACTTGAAAAGTTAAGTAAGACGAGCAAAATTGAACAGAGGGAAAAATAACTGTCTGAAGACATGCTGAAAACACATTTAAAGACTGTCTGAGACAGCAGCTGATCCAGCCAGCCTGTCTTTCACAGAGCTTAGCATCATTCAGGTGTAAATATTCGACCTGCAGACTGGGAGGGAACAAGGAAATCCAATGAAATATAATGGAATTAAGAATTGCTTCATCCCAGAAATCAGGCAAAGGAGGTCCATAGTTCTATCCCTCTGCCTGGGTAAGTTGTCACATCTTTTCACTGTATGTTTTAAATATACACTTACCCCCCACATTGACTTTTACTTATTTCTGAAAACTTTATCGCTAAGGGAAAAGTTGTTAAATTAAAAAAATAATTTTTAAAATTTTAAATAGAAAAATGATGGCATGTTCCATCCCAACCCATTATACCCCCAATATATCAATTATATATATACATATATAATTATCAAGTATCAATATATATATGTAATCATCAATTATCAGTATATTTCAAATATACCAATTGAAAATAATCTGTTGAAAAATACACTAATTAAACAGTGAAAGCAAGTCTGTGTAAGTAACAAAAAGTAACTTGAAGGTTAATGAGGAGCCTGTACTTAAAATGCAATGAACTGAAAGTTCGTGGCACTCAGTGCAGGGGGAAGAAAAGACTCAATACGAAGTGGTGGGAGCTGTGCATGGTAGAGAAGAATAATAAAGGAGCTGTTTTTTTATTGAAAGTGCATTTTTCTTTCTGCATCACCCTGTGCTTATATGCCTGGGAAATTATTTTGGGCTCAGCCAAGCACAGAGGCAATTCAAAAAAATCCAGGTGACTTTTTTTCTGATTAGAAACTGGTGGAGTTAATTGGTGAGGACATCTTTACCTAAAACAGTAGTGTGAAAATATCATTTCTGAGAGCCTGCTTGCCTCATTCTGGTGGAAAGGTAGCCCTATAGAATAAAGAGGAGCCATCTGAAGATAAGCTGTGAACATTTCCAGAGCGATTACAAGGAGAGCTCAGTGAGAAAGGGTGAGAAGCGTCTGCGGCACACTCAGGAAGGAACACGCAGTTGCCTCAACTGATTTTCCCTCCAGGTTTTTTTCTCCAAGAGTTAGTAGAAGTCTGTACAGTATTTCAAAAATTACCCCAGTCCTGACATCCAAAACATGTCCATCAAAACTTACCCTATGGTTTATTCAGTTTGAGCCTCACCAAGTCATGTTCCTAAACTTGGAGTTCTTTCTTTCGTCAGCCATGGAGAAGGAATTATATTCAAATCACCTCCATTCTTTCTTATTCAAGGGTGTACACTTCAATATTCTATAACAACCTAATCGGGAAAATAATTTAAAAATATTAGATACGGGTATATGCATAAATGAACCACTTTGTTGTACACCTGAAACTAACACATTGTTGATCAGCTGTGCTCCAATATAAAATAAAATGCAAAGGAAAAAACCCCACACTCTATGATACTAAAAAAACAATAACAACAGCAAAAGAAATGGGCAGTTACAGGCTTTGTCTGTGGCCTCCACCCTGGAGGAGATAATTGCAACCCACCCCAATATCCTTGTCTTGGAAATCCCATAGACAGAGGAACCTGGCGGGCTACAGTCCATAGGGTTGCAATGAGACAGACATGACCGAGCAACTGATCAATGTGGTCTCCAAGGAGAACTTGAAGTCTCATTGCCACCGCATCTAATCTGGGGAGCTGAGAGGCACAGACCACAGGCTCATGGACTGTAGACTCGGCCTTCCCCGAGACGGTGCACAGTCTTTAACTTGGTGAAACTGAAGGTTGAGTTGAGTGAGATGACACATGCAGGCAGTGTGCGTGGCCAGTGAAGGGCTCCCGCCTGGAGATACCTCTAGAGCCAATGAACTCATATTATTTTTCTTCTCACAGAATGGAATTCCAGATGAGAAAGTGAAAGCAGTGTCCCTGTGAATAAACACTGGAGATAATAACAACACGTGCAAGGCCCCTGTAGACACACCAGAGTCAGTGTGTTTCCCCTCTCTTCCATACAGAGCGTAAAGGGCAGCTATTGCTATTTTGGGACTTCCCTTGTGGCTCTGATGGCAAAGAATCCGCCTGCAATGCGGGAGGCCCAGGTTCAATCCCTGGGTCGGGAAGATCCCCTGGAGGAGGGCATGACAACCCACTCCAGTGTTCTTGCCTGGAGAAATCCACGGACGGAGGAGCCTGGCAGGCTACCATCCATGGAATGGCAATGAGTCAGACACGACTGGGCCACTAACGGACACGCACATTGCTACCTTAGTGCCATTCAAAACCGAGGAAACCAAACTCTTGTCTAAAGACACACTGTCAAATCACATCACGATGTCCGTGAAATCCATGAGTCTGGGTTTCAAAATCAGGTCTTTAGTTTATAAATTTAGGCTTTCTCATGATGCCATAAGCTCCAAAAAGACAAGATAAAGTTAATTCCAAAAAGGCATATTTTTCCCCAATCACCAGTGTTCACTGATGGAAATAGAAATAAGTTACTATTTCCAGTTCAAATAAAACATATTTCATAAAGGCTATGAAAACATGATAATGAGATAAATTATTTTAGTCATCTTGCTTTATATTGATAATTATACTTTCATTTAACTTTATTTTTTATGTATACTTTTTTCCCCCCTCAAGTAGAAAAAGCCATATATGCCCACTAAGGAAAACTTGAGCAAATATAAAAAGTGTAAAAAAGTTAACAGGGAAATTTCTAAAGCATTCAAAAAAGGACAAATGAAGTGACATCAATTAAGAAGTTATGCCTCAAATGTACAATAGAGATAACTGAATAACTTGGAGCTGGGAATCTGAAAATGCAGTCCTCAGACCAGTATCACCTGAGAACTTGTTGGAAAAGTAATCCTCGGATACCACTCCAGACCTATGGAATCAAACGTTCTGGGGTTGGGAATCAGCAATGGTGTTTTAGCAATACTCCAGAAGATTCTGATACAGCTACAGGCTTAGGGAAAATTAAGAGAATCATATTCATATTTTAAAATAATTGAAAGTTTTTCTTTTAAGTAAAACATTTATTTGTTTGTGCTTCAATGTTCAGAACAGGTTCAGTGAGTGGGCATTTTGAGAAGGTAGATTTTTACCTCACCCAAGTAAGCACTTCCAATTGAATGAGGCTGTCTGGGCATGAAACTGACCTCACTTGAGGACCTCAGGGTACCTCTAGACTGAAGCTGAAGACATGTGACTATGTTGAATAGGGAGCAGGTTTGACCTAAGGGATTTCACTTGTGGCTCAGATGGTAAAGAATCCACCTGCACTGCAGGAGACCTGGGTTCGACCCCTAGGTCGGGAAGACCCCCTGGAAGAGGGCCTGGCTACTCACTCCAGCATTCTCGCCTGGAGAAATACATGAATAGAAGAGCCTGGCGGACCACAGCACATGGGGTCACAAAGAGTCAGACATGACTGAGTTACTATCACTGCTGCTACTTGACCTAAGGAGGTAAGTGTCCGGGGCCCTCAGAAAATGTGCATGGCTCTTGACAGCTTTGCGTTGCTACGACTCTATTTTAAACTCTACCTCAGTGTCTGATGTCTCAAGTTAGTGCGGCGAGGACTAGATGATATTCACAATCATCCCATTGCTAAACGGAAGCCCAGAGCCACTTTGCGCATTACCTTACAGCAACGCCACGTTCTTGACTCTGACTCTCTTCTGCGCTCTAATACATGACCCTGACTTTTCTTAGTAAAAGTCGTCTGACCCAAAGCCCAGCACAAAGTGATAATGATTTACCTGAAAGCATCAGCAGCTCGAGTTTTCCATTCTGGTTCTCCCATCACGTAGTCCTGTACCTCAGTTTCTTCTCTGCAAAATTAAAAGTTTGAAATAGATGTTTCCTTAAGTCCTGTTGAGCTTGAACATCTTACTACATACTGAGTTTCTCTCCCACACACCTGACATATTCAACAACCACCCCACCAGCTTCTAAGACTCTGATGGAGTAGGAAGGTGCCAATCTATATGCTAACCAGAATAATCTGCCATCTAAGCAAGAAACTCATGATCTTTATAGCTTTGGATTCTTCCCAGGTCCTAAGCACTGGCCCACAATCACAGAAAAATCACTGAACCAAGAGTGATGTTTATGGAGCAATTTCTTTGTCTATACATAGGCTCAATATGTAGACTGGCTGCGGATGGGCAACAGATAGTTTCTTTATCTGGAAAAAGTTCTAAAATGAGGCTTGGTGGACTAAGTATCTCTTGCATCATTATGAAGAGGAAAATGGAGAAATCTCTTAACTGAAGAAAGTGAAATCCACTTTACTTAATGCGGGCCTCTGTCTCTGGTGTGCGGGTCCTCTGTGTCCAAAGATAATTAGCACTTTATAATGCTAATTATTATAATTATGTCTGAGAAAAAAATCATTAGGGGGTAGGTCCGTTCACTAATTTTCAATTGCCCCCTCTATTTAAAAATAAGGTCACTTTTCTATGAAATAGCTTTAGGAGCGCAAAGCAGAAAGAGGATTATGGGAAATTCTGTGTAGCTATAGTCCTGAGTTTTTAATATTCTTATAAGTCTGCGATGTGTCTGGGAACTGAAGAGGGAGGGAAATAATGAAGCTATTTAGTCTAAGAGACCAAAAATCAGGACCCAGAAGAGCAAATGTTTTCGGTAAGAGTTAATCATCCAATAGTCATTTACTTACCATCCACTGTGTGCCTGGCTCTGTGCGCCTCTGCAGTTTCTAGATGCTAACCCTTTTCACAATCTTCACCGCTGTTCCACCAGACAAGCACTTGTAACTCACTTTTATTTTTTACTGATAAGAAAGGGATGATTTCAAAACTATGTTTATAAGAAGCAGAAAGCTGGATTCTGACTTGGGGCTGCTCTCTGCAAAGTCCATGCAGTTAACACGCCGCTGCTTCAGGTTTATGAGTAATGCACCATTTCTGCTGTTGTCCAGCCGCTCTGTTGTGTCCAGCTCTTTGCAACCCCATGGACAGCAGCATGCCAGGCTTCCTTGACCTTCACCCAGATCTTGCTCAAACTCGTGTCCACCGAGTCAGTGATGCCATCCAACCCTCTCCTCCTCTGTTGCCCCCTCTCCTCCTGCCTTCAGTCTTTCCCAGCATCAGGGTCTTCTCCACTGAGTCAGTCCTGCACATCAGGGGGCCAAAGGATTGGAGCTTCAGCTTCAGCATTAGTCCCTCCTATGAATATTCAGGGTTGATTTGCTTTAGGATTGACTGGTTTGATCTCCTTGCTGTCCAAGGGACTCTCAGGGGTCTTCAAAAGCATCAGTTCTTCAGTGCTCACACTTCCTCTTTATGGTCCAATTCTCACATCCATACATGACTACTGGAAAAACCATAGTTTTGACTAGACAGACTTTTGTCGGACAAATAATGTCTCTGCTTTTTATTACGCTGTCTAGGTTTATCATAGCTTTTCTTCTGAAGACCAAGCATTTTTTAATTTCATGGCTGCAGTCACCACCTGCTGTGATTATGGAGCCCAAGAAAATAAAGTCTGTCACTGTTTCCATTGTTTCCCCATCTATTTCTGTTAGGGTTATGGAAATATGAAGCTAACATTTGGGGAAGAGGGGCCCAATTTAGAGACAGGGTCACTCTCTGGGCCTCTGAATCTGCAAGTTCTGCGTCCGTGGGTTCATCCACCTGTGGATGGTATTCAATTGCCATTTAATAGATGGGACTTGAGCCTCAGGGTTTTGGTATCTGAGGGTGGTCGTGGAATGCCCCAGTATGGAAGGATGGCTGTACCTGCACTATAGGTTTAGAGGCCCACCGTCTGGTGTCAGGATATCAAACCCCCAGGAGAGCTAAGAACACCTTCTGAGAGCCCCGGAAATACAGCTATGGCACAGAAGGAAGACTTTAGGTCACGGAGGGAAAAGACCCTGTGAAAACCAATTCCACCTCTGCCTTGCTGGGCGACCATGCAACTCCCTTCCTGCCAAACCTCGGCTACTAATTCCTAACACACCGGCTCCTGCCAAACCTCGGCTACTAACTCCTGACACCCCAGCTCCCGCACTGGCTACGGTTTCTGCTGATCCTACTTTAGGACCACCATGATCGGTGCCTGAGAACGTCGTAGGCGCGAGGCCCAGTGCTCAATATATCATACGCATTATTTTATTAAATACTCACTAAGTGTTGTGACTAATCCAGTACATAAGAAAAGTGAAGTTCAAAGAATTTAAGTAACTTGTATATAAGCATGTTTTATTACATGTAAAACACCATGCAGAGTAGATATCATTTTTGCTAAGAAACCGTCGGCTGAGGAGGAGGAACTGGCCTTTCATCTTTGTAAGATGAACAGTTGTCTTTCTGTTTAATGGTTTTTTAAAAATCCCCTTGTGACAAGCTCCAGAGGACAAATAATTTATTTCTTGTGGTGTATGGCTCTCTAAATGAATTAATTGATAGGCATCCCATTGTCAGTCTGAGGGATATGGAAATAAAACAGACATGCGATGTTCTGTACCAAACTAATTTGTACTTTAAACACATAAATAATATTTTTTAGGTAAATGCGTGTCTACTCTCTCTCCTGCTTCTCTTTGAATGGGGGAGCCTTTGTCTTTATGGTGTCTTTGTGCCGTCTGTTGAGAAGTTTGTTTCTGTTTCTTGAATATTAGAAAGGAAAATTAAATATTGCTTGGGGGGGTGAAAAATAATTCTTTTAATCCGTTCCTATCCCCATTCATTGAAGATGGAATAGGAAGAATAGTTTTAATAATTGTAATAAAAGTATGATAGCAGAGCCCCTCTTTCCTTTTGGCTATAAGGCCAAAATTATTTTTATAGAAATATTAAGATACTATCTGCCTTATCACTGTGCTGATGCTTGCATGAATTGTGCAAAAGCAATGGTAACTTAACACAAATTAAGACCATGGGAGGGAAACAACACTGTACTGATGGTAACTGTGGTCTTCACCAACTTTAAGCTGCAGGAAAAATAAAGCTATTAAATAGTTTCATTTAAGAAAGTCCTTGCTGAAGTAGTAAAAATGTTAATTTCATTACATCTCAACCCTTGAGTATGGGTCTTTTTAATATTCTGAGATGATATGGAAAGAACATTAAAGCCTTTCTACTCATTGGAAAAGACTCTGATGCTGGGAGGGATTGGGGGCAGGAGGAGAAGGGGATGACTAAGGGTGAGATGGCTGGATGGCATCACGGACTCGATGGACGTGAGTCTGAGTGAACTCCGGGAGATGGTGATGAACAGGGAGGCCTGGCATGTTGTGATTCATGGGGTCACAAAGAGTTGGACACGACTGAGCGACTAAACTGAACTGAACTGATTGCATGTAACAATTGTTTTGAAAAAAATCACTTTGAGATGTGAACTGCACTAGCCATTTTTATTCGGGGACCACATTCTTACCCAAAAGAATGATGGACAGACAAACTGTGGGTATTCAGAGTTATTCTTCGGAGGATATTGTCTTGAAAATAAATGGAATCTGTGGCTTCAAGGAAAACAACTGATAGTATTTAGGCCAATTACAAAATTCAAGCTTTTAAGAAATACCATTTTGACAGCTGCCTAAGACTTAAAGACTTTTCTAATGAGATCAATGATGATGTTAATAAATGTGATTTTTTTTTTTATATTCTATAATGAAATGTGTCAAAGACTGGAAGACCTGCGTAACTTTGGAAATCAAGATTTTTTAACACATGATTTTACATAATCACGAATGAGTAAAAGATCCATTTAAGTTAAGATAGACCATCGAATTTTAACTCAGCAGAGTACAAAACATTGACTTCTGATTCCAAATTGCAACCAGCCTTTAAGAAGCTAACACTTGTTGGGTTTCAGGTAGTTTCAAAGAAATATAGCTACAATTATCTGAAAAGGCCATTAAAATACTTTTCCTCTTTCAGTCACATTTATGTGTGAATCAGGACTTTCTTTGTATATATTTCAACCAATGGCAGATTAAATATATATATAGAAGCAAGTATGAGAATCCAACAACATTCCATTAAGCCAGATGAGACATTTTTAGTTTGAAAGATACAATTATTTTTCATAATATTACTTTTATTAATATATAAGCTTATTATTGTTTTAAAATAAATTAATATATAGACATTTACAGTCTTTTCAGTTTTAATTTCACATATGCTAAATATTATATATGTACATAGTACCCACTTAAGTCAAAGAATGTTGGTGAATCTCAATAATTTTTCAGAGAAAAAAGGAGTCTGAGACCAAAAAGTTTGAGAAATCTGGTCTAAGGAAGTAAGCAAGCACATGAACTGCCCTTGGGTGTGTAAACTGATACAGCTTTTCTGTACAGCAATTTAAATTATCAAAGCTATTAACATTTGAACAACTTTGATCAAAAATTTCCACTTGTGGAAGTCTATCCTTAACAAAGAATTGTAAATTGGTGCAGACATTTATTTATTAGAATTTTCATCATGATACATTCTATAAGACCAAAATCATCTGTGAACATCTGAGGAATATTCAAATTTAATAATCCCTTAAAATGAAATATCATGCAACATTTAAAAACATGTTGAGATATGTAAAGAATAATTGATATGCCAAAGAATAATTTATAGTATGGGAATATTAATAAATATATTAAATTTTAAAATAACACAAAATCTGTCTCTTATACACATCTCTCCCACACACCTGACATATTCAACAACCACCCCACCAGCTTCTAAGACTCTGATGGAGTAGGAAGGTGCCAATCTATATGCTAACCAGAATAATCTGCCATCTAAGCAAGAAACTCATGATCTTTATAGCTTTGGATTCTTCCCAGGTCCTAAGCACTGGCCCACAATCACAGAAAAATCACTGAACCAAGAGTGATGTTTCCTCCCTGTATTTGCATGCTGTATTTCTATATCTGTTTATCTAGGAAATGTTAGTAATGAATTTGGAAGTAGATAGATAATGTTTAATTACAAGAGTTTTTCAATCTTTTGTATTTTCCTAATTTTCTACAGAAAATTCACTTAATTTTTATCAGGAAAAATTGTTTACCAAAATGTAGTAGGTGAGTCATGATTTTCAGATTTCTATTTTGTGTTTTCAGTCTTTTTTTCCTGAGCTTTCACAGAGTAGAGAAAACGTGAGAATCTAAGGGGAGAGGAGCAGTGCATACCAGGGGCTGGGGAAACGGCGCGACGGGAGCGGCAGCGCGAGCTAGGAGAATCGACTTGCGCTGTGACTTCTACTGGCTCATTTTATTAGGAGCAAGGTTGAAAATATGCAATTGCCATTTTTGCAGGTCATGAGTGAAAATCAGTAATTGTATATTGTTCAAATAAATAGCTCATTTCACAGAAAATATAGAGAAAACAAATTTTAACAGTAGGAGTATTTCAATGAAAAGACCTAGAAATTAATTTTTTTAAAAAAGAGAGATAAGAAAAACCAAACAAAGAAAAAGTCAGGAAGGCAATTATAGAAAGAGGAAAAATAATATAGACTGTAACTCATGTTAGATAATGTGTGCTACTGAATTTCAATAAAGCAGGTCCAAGTAGGAAAAAAAGTTTTATCTGCATTATATGGCTGAAGAAATGCAGATGAAGGGTGAGATGACTGGCTTGCAACGACACAAGCCCACGTTTTTTCCTGGGCTTCCTTGCTGGTTCCGTGGTAGAGAATTCGGCCCCCAGTTCAGGAGACACAGGTTTGATTCCTGGATCAAGAAGCTCCTCTGGAGAAGAAAACGGCAAGTCACTTCAGTATTCTTGCCTGGGACATCCCATGGACAGAGGGGCCCAACGGGCTACAGTCCATGGGGTCTCAAAAGAGTCAGACACAGCTCAGCGACTAAGCAGCAGCAGCATTGATGCTTTTCCAAAGCAGGGTCTCCTTTCTTCCAGGTTTTCCCTTAGCCCACCTTGAAGGGAGGTCTTCTAAACAGGCATACGGGATACCTTCACAAACCATAAGATTACATATAATTCTTCTCGAGAAAATCTTTGTTTCCACATCTAGGATGGTGAAAGACCAGCTGAATGCAGATACAAAGGTGATTAAAACACAAAGTTAGTTAAAACTCTCTATCATGCCCCTAGTTAATCATTAGGCTAGCTATTAATAAAGTTGACAAAAACAGAAGCAGAACATTCAGTTGTAACAAATGTACTCTGAAAAAAGACCAGATAAGTTTTCAAGATTTTACCACCTTGTCTTTCAAAAAATGACTTTGAGACCTAACTTTGGGGGGAAAGTAACGTAATTATCTATGAACTTCACCATCTAACCCCTTCCCCCCAAAATAGCTGATGTCATGCAACAAGATATGAAAATGTTAACTGCATTTGGGTAAGAGAAGCAAATAGGAGCCCCTTTTAAGCTAAGGAGGAAAAAAAATGAAAGAAAAGAGAACTGGGAGGAAATCGTAATAGGAAGAAGAAGGAAAATATTGGTTAAGATAGAAAACTTAGAGTGGATCCAGCCCCTTCAAAAAAAATTCTAAAATTCAAAAGCAAGAATAGACAAATCTTAATTCAACTGAAAATTCAGAAGCACAGTCTACACAATCAGGTCAAGAAGGCCCGGAGTAGAGGTGACCTTGAGAAGGGAGAAGCCTAAAGCATTTAGGTGAAGCTGCCCCAGCCGCACCCAGGTAATATGGACATAGCATATCCTAGGCAGAACCAGAAGAACCAAGAGGTGGAAATAAACCAATATGAATACAGATGCATGGACGTGAGTGAAAAGAGAGAATATGTGATTCATGAGAGCATCCAGATGATGGAGCCAGCTTTGTTCTGAAATGTGAAGTAGCAATAGAGACATCTTTTCTTTGGGGTATGGGAGATATGATCCAATTAAACGGAAATTCTCAGGACAAGAACTCTCTCAAGGAATTCCAGTGTGTGATGTGGCTTTCTCAGGCACAGAAAAATGACAGCATTTTTCTGCTAAAAGAACAAGATCTCCTGGAATAAGTGTTTTGTGGAAAGCATGTAGCCAAGAACTGGTCTGATCTCTAAACATCGTTCCTTGAATTCTTAAATTCAGATTCAAAGAGGTGAAGTGACTTTCCCGAAGAATGTAGACAATTCCAAATTAAAACACAATCCAGGTCTCCTTTATGCCAGTTCATCATTTGTTCACATGTTTTTATTGAGTGTCATGTGGACAAACTTTCCTGAGACCAGCGCTTTCTCATTTTCATCCCATTGTCTAAGTCAGCTATGAATGAAGAGCGGAGAAGGAACTTACTAGCGGTAAGCCTTCGTGTGGGGTGGCTTGTCTAATCCTATCGGGGAAAGGAAGAAATTGGGAAGACTCTAGGTTATGCTCTTAAAGTGATTATGAACTCAAAAAGAAAAGTTGGAAGGGAACTGTTGATTTATTTGCGGGTCTGCGGAAGGGCCTGTTAGTGCGTGGAGATGCAAACTCCAGTTAGAGTTCCAATTCAGTGAATAAAGTGTCCTTCCGGATGCTGCTGACACGGTCTCTACACCAAAGTGCACGATCTAACGCTGATGGTGTGTGTAGCAGTCCTATTCTCTGGCGAACCAGGTGAGCTTGCCTTGAGCCTTCAGTTTCACCGCTGTGAAATCCAGCTCCTTTCTCCAAGATCTCAGCAAAGTTCCAGGCTGCTGCCTGGCGCTCCCTGCTCCCCACTTCTGCTCCTCTGTACCCTGCCGTCTTTGGACAATTCCACTCCATCTAGTAGACTGACTTCATCCCATTCACTCTTTCCCTTGAGATATCCTGAAGTCAGTAACTTCAGCGAACACTTACAAGGCCTTGGGAAAACTCACCTTGGGCACCACGCAAACGTCTACCGTTTCCACGCTCCCCTCCCCACATTCTCTCCCAGTCTCCTAAAACCCAGTCCCTAAACATTAGAGTGACCAAATGATTCCTTATTGCCCACAGGACATTTTGAAATTGAAGGAGCGTGCTATGAATAATAGGCTCAAGGGATAAGTTTAAGTTTGGACCATGTGGAAGAAAGCAAGACCCAGGTTTTCCGACCAACATTTGACCCTTTCAACTTCCATCCTGTGGGAAACACGGTTCTGTTTACTCAGCTTTGAAGGTAGTCCTGATTGGATTGGTGAACTTTTCCCAGGACCCTGGCATATTCTGAAGTATGCATTTTTCCCTAACCCATGATGCTTGTTTGATTCTTTAAGTTATCAGCGACGGATTACCTCTCCCCTTACTGTGGGTGCTCCCCATAACACTTCTGTCTTTTAAGGTAGAACACAATTAATTAATCTCAATATAATCAGTTATGTAAACATCTATCTTTCCCACTAAATAATAAGTTCCTCTGGGGCAAAGACTACATCCAGTTAATTATAGCAAAATGTTCTACTTGTCTCCCAGCATCTATTGGGTTGGCCAAAAAGTTTGTTCAGATTTTTTTCATAAAATACTATGGAAAAACCCAAAGGAACTTCTTGGCCAACCCACTATTTTCTCTTTTTTCTATCTAGTTAAGCACATTGTCACCCAGAATTAAAAATATGTATCTCCACCAGTGGCCTTTGAAGCTAAGAATAATCGTGTGATAAAGATTTATACATGGAGTGAGAGTACAGGCTATGTATTAAAACCTTCTGGGCATTCCCTACCTTTGACAATTCATATTCCTGGCAGATGGCATATGAAAATGGTGGTTTAGCGAAGAATATTAGTCACTAATTGTGTGGTCTTGTACACGTACCTTCCTTCCATGCCAATAAGCTGGCACCAAGTGACTGTCATGAACATAACGTGATCGAACCATGAGTTATGTGATTTCCAGAGAGAGTCAGTTAAAGCCCAGTGGACCTAGAGGCTGTCCCACTGAGCGAAGTCAGACAGAGAAGGAGAAACAGTGTATGACACCCCGTACATGTGGAGTCTAGAAAGAAATGATACAGCCGAGCTTATTTACAAAACAGAAAGAGATTCACACATTTAGGGAACGAACTTATGGTTACAGGGTGGGAAGAAGGAGGGAAGGGACAGTTAGGGAGTTTGGGACGGACGTGTACACGCTGCTGTATTCTAAACGGAGAACCACCGAGGACCTACTGTGAGCGCAGGGCGCTCTGCTCACGTGAGGCGGCAGCCTGGACGGGAGGGGCGTTTGGGGGAGAGTGGATGCATGTCCCTGCGTGGCCAAGTCCCTGTGCTGTCCACCTGAAACTTTCACAGCATTGTCGATCAACCATACGCCAATATAAAATAAAGTGCTGAGAAAATAAAGCCCGGTGTGTCTTCTTCACTGCTCTTCATTTTGCCACAGTGACACTGGAGTTACTTGACAGGAGTAGACACTGGACCATCTTGGGCCGTAACGTTAGGGTCCTCACCTCAGGGATAACAGAGGATATCCCACAGTTCAGACGGGTTCTAGGTCCCTGACGCGGTGGAGACATTATTCCAGCTCTGAGCCACTTACGGCTGAGTGTGACGAGAGCCGCCAATGTCCACCTTGTTTAAGCCAGCGCTAGTTCGGGTCAGTTTTGCTGCAGTCTAGTCCATTCCCCATATCTCTGCATTTCTCACTGTGCCCTGGATGGTGTCACAGTTACCAGAGACGCTCAAATAAACATTTGGTGAGTTGATACTAAGAGATGAGGAGACATGTAAGCGTGTAAAAGTGTTTTTGACAAAAGGAGATTGAGAGGCAGTTCTCTGAAGAAGAAAAGTCTGAACTTATCCAAAATGTCTGAACTTCCGGACAAACATTCCTGGCATTTCCTGACATATCTACGTGGGATAGAGTCCTAAACCAGAACTATCAATGCATGGAGCTAATCACACCTATGAACGAGTTTTATTTGCCTTGCACTACACTTTCTTTTAAAATGTGAATTAGTTGCCAAGGTTTATAAGCAGGAAAATTTTACATGGAAACCAATATTTCTGGCTTCTTTTGGGGAAAAAAATAAGATTGGCAGATGAGGGCACATATTCCCTCATTTGCCATATTGGCTAGGACTGTGGTTGCCCTTCTAGGCAGGACACGAGGAACCAGGTCATGCTGACTAGGACACTGTCTCTCTGAAGGTGAGGCTGTGCATCAGTTAACATTTATGTGACTGTGCTTGTTTCCTCGTGTTTTAAAAACTTGGCCTGCTTTCACAGGCAACTTTACAAATAACCAAGATTGAGAGCTTCACCTGAAACATTGAAACACCTGCCTTTGACGTTAGCCTCAGGGGCAAGATGCGGAGCGCAAGGCTTGAACAGCAGGAACAAAAGAAGACGGGAGGAACAAAAGAGTGACATGACAGAGCCGCGCCTCCAGCAGAGGCGCTCGGGCACGAGCTCGTGTCGCAGAGAGGCATTTACCCGAGCAGGTGCGAGGAGAGGACAACCATCCCAGTAGGCGTGTGACCACCTCACTCTCTGCCGGCTCTCTTAGCCCCACCGAAGATGAAGTGGCCCCCAGGCCCCAGGCCTAATGTAAGAACCATATGCTGCTGTGCTCCTTCGAGCCCTGCTTCTAGATCTTGATAGAATTCTTGACAACTTGAATGGTGATTGGTGCTTCTCCAAAGACTTGAAAGATTGAGAGGAAAATAGATAGTCCATACGTCTTCCCCCACTCATCCTGGTTTTCAATAAGAAATGTGAAGATGGAAGGTGAAATACAAGTGGAGACAAAATGAGGTTGTAAATCAAACATGTTCTTGCTTTCATTGCTGAGAAAAGCCTGTTGAGTGCTTAAGAGAGCAGGAGAAAGGGGAGGATGTGGGGAGGGAGGGAGGGAGGGTGGGAGCGAGAGGGGAGACTCATATCGAGGCGAAGGGAAAGTTGCATTGTTGTTGCAGTTAATCTCTTGAAGTTGGTGGGTGTAGAGCCCCAGATGTCAGAGCTGATGCAATATGCATTAGTCCATCACATGAGGAAATCTCCAGTCCCTGCAACAAGGAATTAATAAATCTAGTAATTGTGGCTTGTCTGCAATATAGACTAGGAGAAGCATCGTGTAAAGCGTCTGGTAAATGTGCATGCGTGGACAGCACGTGACCCTGAGCCCGTCCTCAGGGACTGGGCTACAGGGCTGCCCGGGCATCGCTTCTCTTCTGCTGTGCCCTCTGCAGCAGGAACTGGCATGCCGCAGAGCGGTGCTGTACTTAGCGTGGCACTGGCATCCAATTAGCCAGCACACAGAATCGATTCTCTATGCTTTGTTTCTTATCAAACCCCTCCCCAGAACACTAGTTCTCTAAGGCAATTAGAAATAATCACAAGCTTGCCAAAATGTTCTTTTTGATTTTCTAAATATTAAAATTAAAATGTGGTTCCATTTTAGCTTTTAAGAGACTCTGGGTTTTTTCTTCATAAAATGAACAGCTAAGCAGTTGTCTGCAGCATCAGGATACTATACATGTACCCAGAGTGACATATGCAGCGTGCCTTCTAAAACATTTTTGAATTTCTTTTTTGAATTTTCTGCAGCATGTTGAAGAGCATGAAAATACAAATCATTGTATCACATTATCATCATTGATTTTTACCTCTTCAGTGTGCTTCTACGTGGGATAGAGTCCTAAACCAGAACTATCAACGCATGGAGCTAATCACACCTATGAACGAGTTTTATTTGCCTTGCACTACACTTTCTTTTAAAATGTGAATTAGTTGCCAAGGTTTATAAGCAGGAAAATTTTACATGGAAACCAATATTTCTGGCTTCTTTTGGGGAAAAAAATAAGATTGGCAGATGAGGGCACATATTCCCTCATTTGCCATATTGGCTAGGACTGTGGTTGCCCTTCTAGGCAGGACACGAGGAACCAGGTCATGCTGACTAGGACACTGTCTCTCTGAAGGTGAGGCTGTGCATCAGTTAACATTTATGTGACTGTGCTTGTTTCCTCGTGTTTTAAAAACTTGGCCTGCTTTCACAGGCAACTTTACAAATAACCAAGATTGAGAGCTTCACCTGAAACATTGAAACACCTGCCTTTGACGTTAGCCTAAGGGGCAAGATGCGGAGCGCAAGGCTTGAACAGCAGGAACAAAAGAAGACGGGAGGAACAAAAGAGTGACATGACAGAGCCGCGCCTCCAGCAGAGGCGCTCGGGCACGAGCTCGTGTCGCAGAGAGGCATTTACCCGAGCAGGTGCGAGGAGAGGACAACCATCCCAGTAGGCGTGTGACCACCTCACTCTCTGCTGGCTCTCTTAGCCCCACCGAAGATGAAGTGGCCCCCAGGCCCCAGGCCTAATGTAAGAACCATATGCTGCTGTGCTCCTTCGAGCCCTGCTTCTAGATCTTGATAGAATTCTTGACAACTTGAATGGTGATTGGTGCTTCTCCAAAGACTTGAAAGATTGAGAGGAAAATAGATAGTCCATACGTCTTCCCCCACTCATCCTGGTTTTCAATAAGAAATGTGAAGATGGAAGGTGAAATACAAGTGGAGACAAAATGAGGTTGTAAATCAAACATGTTCTTGCTTTCATTGCTGAGAAAAGCCTGTTGAGTGCTTAAGAGAGCAGGAGAAAGGGGAGGATGTGGGGAGGGAGGGAGGGAGGGTGGGAGCGAGAGGGGAGACTCATATCGAGGCGAAGGGAAAGTTGCATTGTTGTTGCAGTTAATCTCTTGAAGTTGGTGGGTGTAGAGCCCCAGATGTCAGAGCTGATGCAATATGCATTAGTCCATCACATGAGGAAATCTCCAGTCCCTGCAACAAGGAATTAATAAATCTAGTAATTGTGGCTTGTCTGCAATATAGACTAGGAGAAGCATCGTGTAAAGCGTCTGGTAAATGTGCATGCGTGGACAGCACGTGACCCTGAGCCCGTCCTCAGGGACTGGGCTACAGGGCTGCCCGGGCATCGCTTCTCTTCTGCTGTGCCCTCTGCAGCAGGAACTGGCATGCCGCAGAGCGGTGCTGTACTTAGCGTGGCACTGGCATCCAATTAGCCAGCACACAGAATCGATTCTCTATGCTTTGTTTCTTATCAAACCCCTCCCCAGAACACTAGTTCTCTAAGGCAATTAGAAATAATCACAAGCTTGCCAAAATGTTCTTTTTGATTTTCTAAATATTAAAATTAAAATGTGGTTCCATTTTAGCTTTTAAGAGACTCTGGGTTTTTTCTTCATAAAATGAACAGCTAAGCAGTTGTCTGCAGCATCAGGATACTATACATGTACCCAGAGTGACATATGCAGCGTGCCTTCTAAAACATTTTTGAATTTCTTTTTTGAATTTTCTGCAGCATGTTGAAGAGCATGAAAATACAAATCATTGTATCACATTATCATCATTGATTTTTACCTCTTCAGTGTGCTAAAGTCTACCCAGAGGTATGGACATGGAGAAGCAACAGAAGCCTGGGATGTCAAGGGAGTCTGGAGCGGAAGTGTCTTGAGGACAGAATCATATTTACCACAGTGACATCAGCTTATTTGCTAGAAGATCTGTGTGTCATTTATGATGGCAAGTTGTTAGGCTTCAGTAAACCAATCCTTGGAAGAAAGCTATGGCCAACCTATACAACATATTAAAAAGCAGAGACATTACTTTGACACCAAAGGTCTGTCTAGTCAAGGCTATGGTTTTTCCAGTAGTCATGCATGGATATGAGAGTTGGACTACAAAGAAAGCTGAGTGCCAAAGAATTGATGCTTTTGCACTGTGGTGTTGGAGAAGACTCTTGAGAGTCTCTGGGACTGCAAGGAGGTCCAACCAGCAGTTTGAGATCCAACTAAAGGAAATCAGACCTGAATGTTCACTGGAAGGATGGATGCTGAAGCTGAAACGCCAATACTTTGGCCACCTGTTACAAAGAACTGACTCAACAGAAAAGACCCTGATGCTGGGAAAGATTGAAGGCGGGAGGAGAAAGGGGACGACAGAGGATGAGATGGTTGGATGGCATCACCAACTCGATGGACATGAGTTTGGGTAAACTCTGGGAGTTGGTGATGGACAGGGAGGCCTGGTGTGCTGCAGTCCATGGGGTTGCAAAGAGTCGGACACGACTGAGCGACTGGACTGAACTGAAACCAATGAACAACAGAAGGCTACGTCCCCGTGTGAACCCAAGGTGACTGATCTCTTGGAAGCTGAGGACACAATAATTTAAAGGAGTCACATATCACAGTCAATACCAGTGGTTATTGACTATTATCTTCTTGGATGGACCCTCTGGTGGGACTGACGCATGCTGGTCAGAAAACCAACATTGCACATTAGTATAAATATGTCTTCTGTCATTAGCAATTCTTGGAAGCAAAATCCACACCCATAGTCTTCTTAACATTAGCTTGATTTCTTCTCTTTCTTTCTAAACTACGAATCCAAGGGGGTAAAAAATCTTTATCTCATATGCCACTTTGGATGCATGTATCTGTTGTACCTCGTAGGGCACTGGATTGAGGCTGTTTCCAGGTGCAAGACTAAGACTGACCAGCTGTGTTCAGTGTGAGCAAGGAAAAGGAGGGTTGCGACATCTCTGGGCGTTTGCCAGCCCTGTCCTAAGCCTCTCGCTTTTCCCTTCTAGGGCCGCTGCTGCTGCTGCGCGGCTGTCTCCTTCCCGTACTCCCTGTGGTCTGCACTATCTCCTTTCCACGCCAGGAAGATGGAGCTTAGAATCTTATCAGAAAGTCTGTCTCTCCTAGGTCAGACCCTCCGTTGTCCCTGGATAATTACCATGCCTTATTCAAACTGCAGAAATCATTTTGTATAATAGTGTGAAACATAATAATCTAAAAGTTAATCTAAAATGAACGAATGATCTTCTAAGAGTCTGGAAAATAATTTAAGCTCTAAAGTATAGGCCTAGTGAGAGCTGGAGAAAATGACAAGAAAGTGGAAAAGGCAAGAGAAAATGAGAAGAGTTGGCTGAACTTCATATTTGAAGTGATAGAGGAGCCAAGGAAATATGTGGCTTCAAGAGTTAAGAGAAAATTTCCTATCAGAAAAATATATTAGTCAGGGTTCTCCAGAGAAACAGGGAGAGAGACTCAGACAGAGACAAAGACAGGAATATTATAAGATGAGTTGGCTCATGAATCACGGAGGCTAAGTCCTAAATCCACCATTTGCAGTCTAGAGGCCCAGGAAAGCTATTGGTATCATTCCATTCTGGTCGTGAAGACCTGAGACCCATGCAAACCAATGGTGTATATTCCGTTCCGAAACCAGGGAAAGCAAATTCTCCCTCCCTCTGCCTTTCTGTCCTCTCAGACCCTCAACAGATTGGGTGATGGCCACTAACCCTGAGAGTACCTTCTTCACTCAGGATGATGCTACGCCCTTCCGGAGTCACCTTACAGACACGTGGTCAACCAACTATCTGGGCACCTTGCAACCTATGTGTGAAGTTGACTCATAGAATTAACCATCACACATATTAAAAGCATATTCATAGGCTAGATGCCAGAGGTCAGATATGACATGAGGTGTTAGAGAGTGATATCACTTATGTGTGGAATCTAAAAAGAAATGACAGAAATAAACTTTTCTTAAAACAGAAATAGACTCACAGACATAAAAAACAAACTCACGGCTAGCAAAGGGGAAAAGCTGCTGCTGCTGCTAAGTCGCTTCAGCCGTGTCCAACTCTGTGCAACCCCACGGACAGCAGCCCACCAGGCTCCTCTGTCCATGGGATTCTGCAGGCAAGAACGCTGGAGTGGGTTGCCATCTCCTTCTCCAAGGGGAAAGGGGAGAAGGATAAATATATCTACATATCACTATATATAAAATAGATAACCAACAAGGACCTACTGTATAGCACAGGGAACTATCCTCATTATCTTGTAATAATCTACAGTGGAAAGGGCTCCTCTGTCCAGCGTTGCGTCAGGGAAGGAACGTTGCAGGACCGAAAGTGCACAAGACCTAAACTCTCTGTTGCCCAAACCTTTAGGAAATCACACACCTTTTGAAGAGGTAGAAGAAGAAAAGCTAAATAGACTCTTTCTAGGAGCAGAGGAGCTTAGGAAAAAATATAGAAACTGGAGAGGGACAGCCCTCTCCATACACACACACAGAAGCACGACCAGAAGGATCCTCTGGAATGAGGTTGGGATGGAGAGAGAGAAAGGATCCGAAGGTCTTGCAAGCAGAGGGAGCTGCGTGTACCGTCTGGCAGCAGCTGAGGAGGCAGGAGGTTTCCGGAGAAGGGCAGTGAGTCTGCACAGCGGGCTTCCGGGAGCCCTCCAGAGAGATCCCTGTGTCTGAACATGGCACAAAGCCCCAGAGAGTTACTCAGCAAAAAAAGGACCTGAAAATCAAAGGAAAAAAAAAAAAAGAAAGGATTCTTGGTCTTCCTAAGTCTGTGAAGGGTGATTCACATCCTATATTAGGAGTTAGCAGTGATCAGACAGCGCTGAGAAATTGATGAACTGAGCTTCCACAATTTAGAAGCAATTTTTTTTTTTTGCCTGACTTGGGAGCAGAGAGTGTTTGCCTGAAAAAGAGTATTGGGAAAATTCATGGAAAATAGGAAAAGAAAACAGAGTACCTCTTAGAAGATGGTCCACTTTCCAAATTACATAGGTTCATGTGGATGCTAAAGAGAAAGGAAGATTGTGTCTGTGTGTCTGTGAGTCTGTGTCTGTGTGTGTCTGGGTGTGTGTCTGTATGTCTGTGTGTGTGTGTGTCTGTGTGTGTGTGTCTGTATGCCTGTGTGTGTCTGTGTCTGTTAAGGGGCTGAAGCTTTAAGTCATGCACATTGAGACAAGATACCAGGGATATTTTTTGTTTGCCTTAAAAGTGACAGGATACTGCCTGTTAGACTGATCGAGTTTTGAAACACTCAGGCTCTGCAATCCATTTTTTTGGAATCCAGAAAAGCATTCTGAAACAACGCTGTGACCCGATTTGCAGCAACTGAGCCTCTGCTGGACCACGGTGCACAGCTAATGCTGTGATTCTGGGCAATCGTGAGTGACTGATCGAGTTTTGAAACACTCAGGCTCTGCAATCCATTTTTTTGGAATCCAGAAAAGCATTCTGAAACAACCCTGTGACCCGATTTGCAGCAACTGAGCCTCTGCTGGACCACGGTGCACAGCTAATGCTGTGATTCTGGGCAATCGTGAGATTTCGTCAGAAAGTTTCCTTTCTCTCTATTTCTCAAACCACGATCCAAATAAGCACTGCCCCTTGCAATTAGCCTGTCTTTCCCACACAAACGTACGGAATTGTGATAGCTTCTCTGTAGGGCCAATTATCACAATCTGGTTTGGATCGGTCTGTTATGCTTATGGCTGACTCCCCCCAAGAAAGACTGGAGCTCCTGAAGGTCAGTGACCTTGCCCTTTGCACTGTGTGTCTCACAACTCCCCTTGGAGAGACTTGAGTGTGATATTCACCCATTCACTGAAAATACATATAGAAAATCTGCTTGCGGCCCAGCATACAGTCCTCAATAAATGGTTCTGTGAGTTCAAAATAAAAGGTCTCTCAATTGTGCTAATGAAGCTATCTTAAAAACTGAGATGATTTTCAAAAAATATTTTCTAAAAGAAAAGAAGTTATTAAGAAAACCTGTCAGAGACTTCCCTGGTGGTCCAATGGTTAAGATTACATGTTTCCTCTCCAAGGGGCATGGGTTTGATCCCTCACTGGGGAACTAAACTCCTGCAAATTCTGCTGGATCACTTTTAAATATTTTATTTACAATAGTTGCCTCTACATTCAAAACAGAGGTGGACCTACAATTTTCGATTTTTGTACTAACTTTGGTATTCATTTAAGGGTTATAAAAGGTTTGTATCTTATGTTGAAACACTGCATTTTTAATGATCTTTAATAGTTTTTACAACTCTGTAACCTGTTCTTTTAAATTTAGTAGTTCATCGAGAAGATCGCTAGGGTCTAACGTGAAATGTTGGACACTTTCATTTTTGTCATCACAACAGAACTGAACAGACTGAAAATCAATGACTCTTCTTAGATCCACCAGAGACTGAGGCTTCAGGCCCTTAAACTGGAGCAACAGATAAACACAGAGAATCACTCCTCTTTGGAAACAGAAGCCACAAGGCCCAGGACCTGGTAAGAATACTTAAGCGGTAGTTTACCAGTTGCTGGCGACAGAGCCTGGACCAGCTTAAAGTTCCTAAAAAGGCTTCTGGAGACCCAGCATTAGGTAGATCCCCACAGCTGTGAGTTTTACCCTCATGAACCTCACCAGCTTCTCATTGTGAAGATGAGAGAACCACCCCACTCACCTCTACCCTGCTGCTTCTGGCAGAGGAAGGGGAAAAAGAACTATTTTGAAATATACCCAGGGCATTCTGTTCTCCTTAACAAAGGCTTTCCTTCCAGGGAAATGATTTCATCAGACCCTAGCTGATAGGAGGCAAGTGAAATGTCCAAAACCAGTTTCTTCAAGCTTTTCATACAGAAGAATGGAAATGCACAACTCCGGGGCCTCCCTGACTCACTGAAGGGGAGAAAAGCTAGCAATTACTTGCAAGGCTCACAGACTAGGGCACAGACCAAAAGAAGACTGAGGCCTGGTAATGGGGTCATAGGACACTTCCCCTTCACACCTACCGCTCCACCAAAGGACTCCTTCATAGTAATACGGGATTATAGCAGAAAGAATTGCAATGCTCAGGTTCTATTTAAGAAAGAGCCTCCAGGAAAAACAAAAGGTCAACCCAGGACACAAAAGCAAGAACCCCAGCGGAAATTTTAACCTCCGACACTTACAGATACAGCAAACAGTAAATGCAGAATAACTCTTTGCCAGAGAAATATAAAATTTTACAGTAAGGATTTGTTCATCTCAGTGTTTTTACTCAATATGTCATGTCTAGCTTTCAGTAAAAATTACAAGATATGATAAAAGATAAAAAAGACAAATAGTAAAAACCCCACAGACTCAAGACACATAGCAAGAACCAGAACTAGACTCAGAAACGACAGGGATTTAAAACACCTGTAATTAGACCAATACCTGTAAAATACCAAGAGCTCTGAGGGAAAAGTGAAAACGCACAACAGCAGGTGGGCAATGTAAGAGAGAGATGGAAACTCTAAGAAATTATCAAAACTAAATGTTAGAAACAAACAAAACAACCAAAAAAAAAAAAAAAAAAAAACTGGTAACAGAGCTGAGAATGCCTCTGATCAGTAGAAACAGCTGAGGAAAGGATCAGTGATACATGACATGAAGACACGTGAATAGAAACCTCCCAAGCTTAACACAAAGTGAAAACAGACCAAAGAAAAGGAACAAGTATCCAAGACAGAAACGACAGGTTTTATTTTTCTTGGGCTTCAAGATCACATGGAACAATGAACTGGTTCAAAACTGGGGAAGGAGCACCTCAGGGCTGTATGTTGTCACTCTGCTTGTGAAACTTCTTTGCAGAGTACATCATGCAAAGTGCTGGGCTGGATGAAGCGCAAGCTGGAATCAAAATTGTCAGGAGACATATCAACAACCTCAAATATGCAGATGCCACTGTCATGGCAGAAAATGAAGAGGAACTAAAGAGCCTCTTGATGAGGGTGAAAGAGGAGAGTGAAAGGCTGGGTTAAAACTCAACATTCAGAAAACTAATACCATGGCATCTGGTCCCATCAACTCATGGTAAATAGATGGAGAAACAGTGGAAACAGTGGATGACTTTATTTTGGGGGGCTCCAAGATCACATGCAGATGGTGACTGCAGTTGTGAAATTAAAAGATGCTTGCTCCTTGGAAGAAAAGCTATGACCAACCTCGACAGCATATTAAAAAGCAGAGATGTCACTTTGCCAACAAAAGTTCATATAGTCAAAGCTATGGTTTTCCAGGAGTCATGGAGCATAAAGAAGGCTGAGAACTAAAGAACTAACGCTTTTGAATTGTGGTCCTGGAGGAAACTCTTGAGAGTCCCTTGGACAAGGAGATCCAACCAGTCAATCTTAAAGGAAATCAACTCTAAATATTCATTAGAAAGACTGACGGTGAAGGTGAAACTCCAATACTTTGGCCACCTGATGCAAAGAGCTGACTTACTGGAAAAGACCCTGATGCTGGGAAAAATTGAGGGCAAGAGAAGGCGCAGCAGAGGGTGAGATGGTTGGATGGCATCACTGACTCAGTGGACATGAGTCTGATCAAACTCTGGAAGGTAGTGGAGGGCAGGGAAGCCTGGCAGTGCTGCAGTCCATGGGGTGGCCAAGAGTTGGCAGGACTGAGTGACTGAGGAAGCAATAAACATATTTCTCTTATTCTTAGCTGCTCTAAAAGATAACTATGATTATAGCTTATAAATAAATGAAATGAAGGACAGCAGTGTTAGAAGTGGAGAAGGAAATGGCAACCCACTCCAGTGTTCTTGCCTGGAGAATCCCAGGGAAGGCGGAGCCTGGTGGGCTGCCGTCTCTGGGGTCACACAGAGTCGGACACGACTGAAGTGACTTAGCAGCAGCAGCAGCAGCAGTGTTAGAAGGGATGACAGAGAGAAATTGGACCTCATCTGTTAGAAAGTCCCTGCTGTACTTGTGAAGTGGCTTAGTGGATTCAAGAGTAAGCTTAATCGTAAATGTGTGTAGCAGTCTTTAGAGCAACCACTGAAACAATTTACAAAGTATAATTGATATGCTAAGAGAGGAGGGAATATAGAATCATATACCGATAAGCAATAGAAAAGGTAGAAAACAGTATGAATACAGCAAAGTAACAAAAGAAAAGTGTGATGAGTTTAAAAAAAAAGGATGGCAAATATGGTAGAAATTAATGCAGCGATATCAACAACCACTGTAAACATGAATGGTCTAAATGCACCAAGCAAAAAACAGAAATGGGGAGTGGGTCAAGAAACACACGGCTGCTCCGCAAGGAACTCATGTTCATAATTTACACAGAAAAGAGAGGGTAAAAGGGAAGGGACGAGGCTGTCTCCGGCAGCTGGGGTGAGCCTCCAGTAACACTCGGTCAGCCTCCTGGCAGCTGGGGTGAGCCTCCTGTAACCCTCGATCAGCAGCCTGGCTGCAGGCGCCTTGGGCAGCCCTCTTTGGAAGTGCTGGGCCACGGGCACGCATCCAGCCGCACAGTGTCTGTACGTGACTGCTTGTGTGTCTCATCTCTGGAGGGGTCTGGGGGCAACTCTGGTCCAGGGGAAGGGCTACAGCCGTGGCTCCTTGGGGGTGTGATCCAGCGCCTTCAGGAGGGGCATCAGGCTGGTGGGGGTGAAGATGCTTCAGGCACCAGGCAGCGTCTTCACTGAGCCCTGCCAGGACCCACAGAGGAAGCCCTTTTACCAGCCCTCATCAGCGACATGAAGTCTGGCCCCTGGCGGCTGTGGTCTGGCAAGGCCCCAGGCGGCCCACGCTGGAGGGCCATGGAAGGAAACACAAATGCTTCCAAAGCTTCCCCTGGCATTGGTGGAGACTCCAGGGAGATCTCGGCCCCTCATTAGAAGACACCCAGAGGTGGTAACACACGAGGGTTGGGGCGAGAACTGGGCTGGGCTGATCCAGGAGTTTGTGGGAACGTTATCCAGGCCAGTGCCTTGTTCAGGGTCCCGGCGGGAGTCACCTGTGGTTCAGGAGCATGAGCTGGTGGCCTGGGCAGAGGGAAGTAACCACAGAAACGTGTGCTCAGCCTGAACTCTCAGGCTGCCATGACTCTCCAGCATCCACCCAGGACCAGCACTTCTGTCGGAAAGAGCTTGAGCTCACATCCATGCTCTGCCCATCTGTCCCAGAACACTTCCCTGTCCACCTTCAACCTCATCCCAGGCCAGAGTGGTTTTGAGCTACCAAATTTATGTTTCAGGATCCTAAGTAAGAAGGAAATTGGACCAAATCCTTTCTGTACCAAAGTGCCGGGCAATATTTTGGGTGTTTTCCATGCTCTGCCCATCTGTCCCAGAACACTTCCCTGTCCACCTTCAACCTCATCCCAGGCCAGAGTGGTTTTGAGCTACCAAATTTATGTTTCAGGATCCTAAGTAAGAAGGAAATTGGACCAAATCCTTTCTGTACCAAAGTGCCGGGCAATATTTTGGGTGTTTCTGAAAGTGGGCTTCTGCTTCCCTGGCGGTTCAGATGGTAAAGCATCTGCCTGCAATGTGGGAGATCCAGGTTCAATCCCTGGGTTGGGAAGATCCCCTGGAGAAGGCAATGGCAACCCACTCCAGTACTCTTGCCTGGAAAATCCCATGGACGGAAGACCCTGGTAGGCTACAGTCCATGGGGTCACAAAGAGTCGGACACAA
Source organism: Cephalophus harveyi (assembly GCA_006410635.1). Lineage (NCBI taxonomy): Eukaryota > Metazoa > Chordata > Mammalia > Artiodactyla > Bovidae > Cephalophus > Cephalophus harveyi. Next base: position 33,631 of record SJYT01005988.1, on the reverse strand, counting down.
CTGAGCAACTTCACTTTTACTTTCAAATGTGGGCTTCATGGCTTTTCCTCCCCTGAAGGTGGGAGATTAAAACTTGTTGTGCTATGAAAAATTTTAAAGGTTGAGGAATAAAAGATGCAATCCCAAAATGAATCACAAGAAGCAGAAGTACCTATACTAGTGGTGGATGAAGCTGACTTCAGAAGCAATGGTAACTTTCAGGGATAAAGAGAGTCGTCACATAATGATAAAGGGGTCAGTTCACCAGGAAAATGCTGCAGTGCTTAATGTGCTTGTTCCTTAACAACAGAGCATCAAAATGTATGAGGCAAAAACCGATAGAATCTCTAGGAGAAGTCGACAAACGCAGGAAAGTAGTTGGACATCTTAAAACTCCTCTGTCACTACCAGACAGGCCGATGAGGAAAGGAAAACTCAGATGCCAGTTGAGATATCAGTTCTCCCCAATATTATCTAGAGATGCAATGGAATCTCAGACAAAAATCCCAGTAAGTTATTTTGTACATGTTGATAAACGGATCCTCCAGTTTTTAGTATATCAAAAAGAAAAAGATCTGGAATAGCCAAAACAATATTGAAGAAGAACTAATCTGTGGATTGACACTATCTGACTTCAAGACTTACCACAAGGCTACAGTAATTAAAACTGTGATATTGGCAAAATAATAGATCAAGATCAGTGCAACAGAAAAGAAAGAGCACAGAAATAGACCCACACAAACATGGCTAACAGATCCTTGACAAAGAAAAAAACAAATTTAATGGAAAAAAGAATGATCTTTTTAAAAATGCTACTGGAAAAATGAGATGTGTACATGGAAAAAATATGACACAGACCTAACACCTTTCTAAAAATGAACTCAAAATGAGTCATAGACCCAAATGTAAAATGCAAAGCCATAAAACTCGTAGAAAATAACATAGGAAAAAATCGACCTTGAGTTTAAAGATGCATTTTTAGAAACAACACCAAAATCACAATCCATGAAATAAATGAAGTTGATGTCAGACTTCTTTTAAAAGAAAAAATTCTGCTCTTTGAAAGTCACTGTTAAAATAATATAAGTACAAGCCACAAAGTAGGGGAAAAAAAATTTAGAGCCTATATCTGATTAAAAAAAAAAGAACTTGTATATAAAATGTACAAAGAACTCTTAATAGTTAGCAATGAGAAAACAAACAACCCAATTAAAACCTGGGCAAAAGATATGAATAGACACCTCACCAAGAACATATACACATGCCAAATGAGCCCATGAAAAGGTGTTCAACATCATATATCACCAGAAAACTGCACATCAAAACAATAAGATGCCATTACACAACTGTCCAAACGGTTAATACCCAAACACTGACAACACCAAACGGTGTTAGGAGGAAGAGCAACAGAGCCTCTCACGTGAATGCAAATTAACACAGGACTTTCTGACAAAGCTAAGCACTGGCTTCCCAGGTGGCAGTAGTGGGAACTCACCTGCCAATATGGGAGACGTAGGAGGCTCAGGTTCGATCCCTGGGTCAGAAAGACCCCCTGGAGGAGGGCATGGCAGCCCATCCAGTATTTTTGTCTGGAGGACTCCTTGGACAGAGGAGCCTGGTGGGCTATGGAGGGTTGCAAGTGTTAGACACGACTGAAACAATTTAGCACATACACATGGAAACCTAAGTTTACCGTACAATCCAGCAATTCCAATCTTAAAGGTTCACATGAATTAGGTGAAAACATGTTTGCACTAATCTGCACAAATTTTTACAACAATTTGATTCATAATTGCCCAAACTGGAAGCAACCACCTTCTTTAAAAGGTGACTGGTTAAATAAGATATGTTATTCCTGAACAATGGAATAGTATGAAGCATAAAACAAATGAGCTCTCAAGCCAAAAAAATATATATGGGAAACTTAAATGCATATTGCCGAGTGAAAAAAGACAGTCTTTCCAAAAAGGCTATAAACTGTGTGATTCCAATCAAATGATATTTTGGAAAAGGCAAAACTATGAATACAATGAAGAGGTTATCATTTACCAGGGTGTGAGGTGGGGAGATATGAATAAATAGAGTGCAGAAGACCTTGAGGGCAGGAAGAGCACTCTGCATGATATGATAATGATAGTCAGCGATGCCAAGAGTCCAGGGGATAGAGAAATTCACAGGTGGGACACAGGAGATGTTTATGGTGGCGAATCTGTTCCATGTGGTATTGTAATGATGGATGCATGAGATTATGCTTTGTCAAAAGCTGTGAAATTTATGCTTATTCCTTTGATCAGGCTTATCAAAGACTTTGTATTTATTAGTTTTTACCAAGAATTAGCGTTTAGTTTATACTTTTTTTATGTAGTTAATTCTTTTTCCTCTTAATTTCTTCTTTTTATACTTTGTATATTTTGTGTTTTCTACCTTCTTTAAATGAATCCACAGTATATTTCTTTATGGTTTCCTAACAAATACATTAGAAGACGCTTACTCCTTGGAAGAAAAGTTATGTCCAACCTAGATAGTATTTTCAAAAGCAGAGACATTACTTTGCTGACTAAGGTCCATCTAGTCAAGGCTATGGTTTTTCCTGTGGTCATGTATGGATGTGAGAGTTGGACTGTGAAGAAGGGTGGGCACTGAAGAATTGATGCTTTTGAAATGTGGTGTTGGAGAAGACTCTTGAGAGTCCATTGGAATGCAAGGAGATCCAACCATCCCATTCTGAAGGAGATCAACCCTGGGATTTCTTTGGAAGGAATGATGCTCAAGCTGAAACTCCAGTACTTTGGCCACCTCATGCGAAGAGTTGACTCATTGGAAAAGACTCTGATGCTGGGAGGGATTAGGGGCAGGAGGAGAAGGGGACAACCGAGGATGAGATGGCTGGATGGCATCACGGACTCGATGGACGTGAGTCTGAGTGAACTCTGAGAGATGGTGATAAACAGGGAGGTCTGGCGTGCTGCGATCCATGGGGTCGCAAAGAGTCAGACACGACTGAGTGACTGAACTGAACTGAACTGAACAAATATATTTAATATAAGAAAGTTTCACTTGAGTACCACTTTATAAGATATGAACATGCAGACAGACAAACACATACTACTACTAAGTCACTTCAGTCGTGCCCGACTCTGTGAGACCCCATAGACGGCAGCCCACCAGGCTCCTCCGTCCATGGATTTTCCAGGCGAGAGCCCTGGAGTGGGTGCCGTTGCCTTACTGCTGTTATTATTTGTTTATAAATATTTGTAATTTACATTCAGATTTCCTCTACGACCATCGATATTTAGAAGAGTACAATGGTATTGTTTCCAGAAACATGGCTTGCATGGCTTCTGATTTGGTAATCTGTTGACATATTCTTTAAGATGTGATAGAAGGTCAGATTTTAGTGTGTGTTTCATTAAATTTTTAATGGAACAGAAATTATTTTGCATGTATAAAGTCTTACACATCTATTTCAGTTACTCCTTGAATTTATATGAATTTTAGTTTGATATACATCAAAGTTTATGCTGTTAGGTGACTTGATGTTTGTAACTCATATTTTCTTGATGAAATTTGCTTTTTACCAATATGACTTTATCTCACTTAATGCCTTAAGTGCTATTTTCTCTGGAACTAAAATTGGCACATACCAATTTTTAATAGTTGTCAGATATATTTTTTCCTTGTTCCCTTTAAAAACTGTAATAGAAATATAAGAAATAAATGTGCTTTTGAGATGTAATTACAAAACAACTTTTCTTTCTATATATCCCTTTAAGTGTAATTTAAGGTATCTCCTGCTCCTGAATGAAAACTCAGACATATCATATATTAAAAATATTTTCTTTAGTAATAAAATCTTTGATCCTGCACTGAATGATTTCGGTGATTCAAATCTTCACTTCCATGTGGGAAACGACTTTCAATCTCTTTGGAATAATAGGGCTGACGACCCTAGTTGTTCCCAGCAATAGGGCTGATGACCCCAGTTGCTCGGAAGGGGGCGGGGGGCAATAGGGCTGATGACCCTAATTGCTCGGAGAACCTACCTTTGAATAGCCTGTTCCAGGCACCACTTGTCGGGGTCCAGCCCCGGTGGATCCAGGGTAATTCGAAGGGAAGACGGAGTCAGTGTCCTAGGAAAAAGCTATTTAATTAGAAATATAAAGAGAGATTAGAAAAGAATAGTGTAGTAGGAAAATTAGTGGAGAAAAAGAGGCTGAATAACTTGGTTTACGTGGAATACCAATAAAACCTCGAGACCAGAGGTTTGCACCACCTACGTAGGCCACCGGCGCCCGCTTGCATAGCGGAGGGTGCCCCACCTTGGGCTCCCTCTCGCGTGGGTCTTAGAAGCCAGGGCAAAATTAGCAGGCTTGGTGAGCAGCCACGCTCCAGATGGGAATTCAGCCAGAAGGGGAAAGAAAGAACGACACAGGGGAATCAGTCTTTCCAGAAACTGATCCGTTTTCTTTATTTTCAGGTTTGCTTATACACTTTTGGTTACACATAGAGATAGAATACAGTCACACGGCATCAGCAGACCTGACCTTTGTCACAATCAGGTGCTTCATATAAATGTATACAAAGGTCTTAGGGGTTTTACATCATCTTCTGTCCATGAGGCCTGCTGACATTTTATGGCCCTTTCTGATAATGGTCAGTCAACCAGAAAACTTATTTTTTCCAGGGGTGATTTTTTCTTAAACCAGGCACCACCCTCCAAAGGTACCAGATAAAGTTGCATTCCTATAGGGTGAGGGTGCAGGTCTTATAATCAAGAAAGGAATTTACTTAGCCTAAGGTTTAACATGATTAATTTCAAAGGTTAATACTTATTTCTCTTATATGCTAGTTATACTCATTAACGTGTGTAAGGGCAAGGAATATGGAGACTCAGCAGCAAATATTAGCCCAACAAATGAAAACCCTTCACCAGTATAATTTCTAATCAACTCACTATACTAATAATTTCTAACTTCTCAAAAGAATCTGTATTTAGAAAGTTTAAAGCATCTTGTGCCTCTCATGGTTGGGAGGCTGTAAACAATCACATGTGCCCGGACGAACCTGTTCAGGCAGGCTAGAGAAACTTCAGAGGAGTTTGTAAGTTGAAACACTCTTGTCACGCCCAGGAATTTTTATTGACTGGAGCTGCAAGTTAACTCCTTCTCTGAGAGAGGTGGTGGGGGACAGCCCCCCGTAAAGTCAGAGGTGTAGGGGAGAGCATGAAGCAATAAAGTAGGCAGACTCTGGTTTGGGGGGGGTAGATGCTCGGGAAGAGGGGGTCTCCTGAGGCTCGATCCCGCCTTTGTGTGTGCCGAGCCTCCTTCCTCATGACCTTTGCCACGGGCAGAGGTCCTCACGCCGGCTCCCAGAACTTAAAGTTGTTACTTCTCATCGGGTTAAGGTCCCAGGTTTGGGGGAAGCCATTCGTCAGAAAATGGGGCTTTCTTTGCTTTTGCTCCTTCAAAGGTCAGTTTTCATTCCAATCCCAAAGAAAGGCAATGCCAAAGAAAGCTCAAACTACCGCACAATTGCACTCATCTCACATGCTAGTAAAGTAATGCTCAAAATTCTCCAAGACAGGCTTCAGCAATACCTGAACCATGAACTTCAAGATGTTCAAGCTGGTTTTAGAAAAGGCAGAGGAACTAGAGATCAAATTGCCAACATCCGCTGGATCATGGAAAAAGCAAGAGAGTTCCAGAAAAACATCTATTTCTGCTTTATTGACTATGCCAAAGCCTTTGACTGTGTGGATCACAATAAACTGTGGAAAATTCTGAAACAGATGGGAATACCAGACCACCTAACCTGCCTCTTGAGAAATCTGTATGCAGGTCAGGAAGCAACAGTTAGAAGTGGACATGAACAGCAGACTGGTTCCAAATAGGAAAAGGAGTACGTCAAGGCTGTATATTGTCACCCTGCTTATTTAGCTTCTATGCAGAGTACATCATGAGAAACGCTGGGCTGGATGAAGCACAAGCTGGAATCAAGATTGCCGGGAGAAATATCAATAACCTCAGATATGTAGATGACACCACCCTTATGGCAGAAAGTGAAGAAGAATTAAAGAGCCTCTTGATGAAAGTGAAAGAGGAGAGTGAAAAATTTGGCTTAAAACCCAACATTCAGAAAATGAATATCATTACATCCGGTCCCATCACTTCATGGCAAACAGATCAGGAAACAGTGGAAACAGTGTCAGACTTTATTTTTGGGGGCTCCAAAATCAATGAAGATGGTAATTGCAGCCATGAAATTAAAAGACGTTTATTCCTTGGAAGGAAAGTTATGACCAACTTAGATAGCATATTGAAAAGCAGAGACATTACTTTGCCAACAAAGATCCATCTAGTCAAGACTATGGTTTTTCCAGTAGTCATGTATGGATGTGAGAGTTGGACTGTGAAGAAAGCTGGGTGCTGAAGAATTGATGCTTTTGAACTGTGGTGTTGGAGAAGACTCTTGAGAGTCCCTTGGACTGCAAGGAGATCCAACCAGTCCATTCTAAAGGAGATCAGTCTTGGGTGTTCTTTGGAAGGACTGATGCTAAAGCTGAAACTCCAATACTTTGGCCACCTCATGCGAAGAGTTGACTCATTGGAAAAGACTCTGATGCTGGGAGGGATTGGGGGCAGGAGGAGAAGGGGACAACAGAGGATGAGATAGCTGATGGCATTACTGACTCGATGAACATGGGTTTGGGTGAACTCCAGGAGTTGGTGATGGACAGGGAGGCCTGGCGTGCTGTAATTCATGGGGTCACAAAGAGTTGGACATGACTGAGTGACTGAACTGAACTGAACCCTCCTAGTTAATGCCCCTTTGTCTCAATCGTGATAATCTCTGACTTGAAGTGGAGGGAATGGGCAGAGATCAGCGAGCAAGAAATTTCTGACTTACAAGTACCATTGTAGCGATCTACCAGCAGAACTCTGTTTACCTGGAAAATCTTTAAAACTGATTATTCTTCCTCTCTGGAAGCATAGTTATGGACCCATCTGGAGACTCTCTCAGATACTTTTTCTTTGATGTCTCTATTTTATGATTATTTCCTCTTTCTTGGATTTGTAAGCATTCTGTGACACCTGTCTGTACATGGTCTGCCAGTCCTCCAGGGTCCTTCTTGGACAGGACCTAAAATGACTTCACACCAGTGCCCTCTTTTCCATGGCCCACAGAACATGCTTTATTAATCTTATTTTTTTTTTATAATTTTATTTTACTTTATTTTACTTTACAATACCGTATTGGTTTTGCCATACATTGACATGAATCCACCATGGGTGTTTCAGAAGTATAGGCCATACTACAAAGCCTGCTCATTTACTCCATCATCAAAACACCTAACAAAGCCATCTCTTGCCATTTAAATTTCAAAAGATGGAATCGGATAGACCAGATACCCCAAATTCTTGGGATTCACATAGTAAGTTCTTCAAGTGGTCTTCTTGAGGAATTTCTTTCATTTTGGGGTGGAACTCTCCAAAAGTTCTCTACTTATCCCTAAATCTAACACTTTTCTAACTTAGTTAGTAAGTCACTCAGTCGTGTCCGACTCTGTGACCCCATGGACTGTAGCCCACCAGGCTCCTCCATCCATGGGATTCTCTTTTCTAACTTCCTGGTGGGCAAAAGATGGAAGGTTTGTGTAACTGGACTCTAATCACTTCCCTTGAAAGTCTCATTCTGATCCAGCATCCTGTATCATTCATGGTTTCAGTGATTCACCCCAAATCATTCTAGCACTCTGTTACACAATCTTCCCTTATCACTTACTTTTAGATATGTGTATCTCAGGGTTTTTAGGTGAAAAGAGCAGTCGTTGCAAGGTTAGTTAAGCCCAATAGAAATTTATTTAAGAATATTAAATAACTCACAGAGTTTGTTCACAGAGAATGACCAGATACTCAGACTCAAGGAGGTTCCTCAGTGGCTCAGATGGTAAAGAATCTGCCCGCAATACAGGAGACCCAGTCTCCATCCCTGGGTTGGAAAGATCCGTGGATAAGTGAATGGCAACTCACTCCAATGTTCTTGCCTGGAGAACTCCATGGACAGAGGAGCTTGGTGGGCTACAGTCCATGGGGTTGCAAAGAGTCGGACATGACTGAGCGGCTAACACTTTCACTTCACTTTCAGACTCAAGGCCTACTTAGCAGGAAAAGCTAAACCACAGCGCAATGGCTATAGTAGCAAAGAGGAGCAGTGCTGCTTCCTTTTAGCACGGATACCCAAGTCTCAAATCCCACTGGAGGCTAAACGCCAGACCGCAACTAACCTCTGCGAAAGCCAGTGCCTCTTACTCAAAGACTGAGAGCTGCTTTGCCTCTCCCCACTTGGCCACACACATCTGCGATAATCTCGGAAGATGTTGGGAATATCTACTCTGTAAATGAGAGACTTACAGTAGAAAGAGTCTCCAAAGAGGAAAGCTGTCTAAAAAAGATGAGTGTTTCACAAAAAGATGAGTGTCTACCTTGTTATGTCATTTTCAAATGGTGATAGTTGGATTCTTTTTAACCAGACAGCATGACCTTAATTGAGAAAATTAGCACATTCACATTTATTGTGATGTTAAGATTATTCCTGTAACCACACTTAATATTTTCAAACACTTTTCCCCCCTTTTTTGCTTTTTAATTATATATATATATAATTGGCTGTGCTGGTTCATTTTATATATATATATATAATGGCTGTGCTGGTTCATTTTTGCTGAGCATGGGCTTTCTCTAGTTATTGTGAGCAGGGGACTCTGTTTTGCTGCCCATGGGCTTTCATGGTGGCTCCCCTTTTTTAGACCCTGGGCTCTACAGCCAGGGCTCCAGCAGTTGCATCTCAGGGACTTTGTTGCTACGCAGCATGGGGGATCCTGCAGAACCAGAGATCAAACCCAAATCGTTTGCATTTGCAGGTGGATCCTTAACTACTGGACCACCATGGAAATCCCTGAGAATTTTAATTTATCTGTATTATTTTAATTTTTAATTGTAGGATAACTGCTTTACAATGTTGTGATGATTTCTGCTGTACAACAGTGTGAGTCAGCCATAAGTGCACATATATCCCCTCCCTCTTACACCTCCCTCCTACCTCATCCTCCATCCCCCTAAGGCATCTCAGAGTGCTGGGCTGAGCTCGCTGCTAAGCAGCAGCTTCCCACTGGCTGTCTGCTTTTCACATATGCAGCGTACAAATGGCATTGCTACTCTCTGATTCATCCCACCCTCTCCTTTCTGCGTTGAGTCCACAAGTCAGTCCTCTACATTTGCATCTCTGCTCTTGCCCTAAAAATAGGTTTATTAGTACCATTTTTCTAAATTCCATATATAATGAGTTACTATAGGACAATCCATTTTTGGTGAATGGTTTAGCTTTTATTCTTTTACAAATATTTTTCTTTTTATTAAATTAATACATACATGAGTAACAAATCAAGTAGTACAGAAAGGTTTATGAGAAAAAAAGGAAAGAACTCTTGAAACCTTATAGTCCCCATTCTCCAGATGATCTAAAATTTGGTTTTAGTTTTTTTCTAACAGAAATACCATAATGCTGATAGCTATTATATTTTTAATCTCTGTTTCTCTCTTAATTTACATAAAGTTTAGAAATTTCTCATTTAAATATTCCCTTAATTACTCTATAATGCATATTAGATTTTTGGAAGAACATTATAAATACTGTAGATTTCTTTGTTGCTGTTGTTCAGTGGCTAAGTTGTTTCCAGCTCTTTGCGACCCCGTGGACTTCAGTACACCAGGCCTCCCCATCCATCACCATCTCCCTCAGGTTTTTCAAACCCATGTCCATCGAGTCAGTGATGCCATCCAACCATCTCATCCTCTGTCGTCCCCTTCTCCTCCCACCTTCAGTCTTTCCCAGCATCAGGGTCTTTTCCAATGAGTCATCCCTTCTCATCAGGTGGCCAAAGTACTGGAGTTTCAGCTTCAGCATCAGTCCTTCCAGTGAACACCCAGGACTGATCTCCTTTAGGATGGACTGGTTGGATCTCTTTGCAGTCCAAGGGACTCTCAAGAGTCTTCTTCAACACCACAGTTCAAAAGTATCAGTTCTTTGGCACTCAGTCTTCTTTATGGTTCAACTCACACATAGCTTAATAGATATTATCATTTTTATCATCATTGGACTTTTAGACAACTATCAGCTCTTTCTCAGGCTCATGCTGTCTTCTCTCTTGGTTTACTTGCAGAGTTTAATGGAAAATTTCTGGAATATCTGTTAGTCTTTCTCATGTCATTCTTCAGTACTGAAAAAATTCTCCTGAAGTATTCTGTAATATTTTTTTCTTATGTCTTCTTGGCTTTCTCATCCTGAGACTTCTAATATTTTCATGTTGAGTCTCTAGGATAAGCTTTATGTGTCTTATACGTCCTCTCACATTTTTCACTTTGTCTTTTCCCCCCACCTTTTTGGATACATTTGTCCTATGATAGCCCTCTCCCAACCTCTGCCATATTACATGCTGAGATCATCTGGGATTTGAGATCCAGATGGCTAGGTTATTATCTTCATAGATTGCGCATAAACAATTTTTTAGAATTAGCTAAATGTTTTATGCATTTCTTTGGACTGAAATTTTGTTTGCTTATTTGCTTGTTTATATCATGATTTTATTGTGCATACATATGTGTGCACCTATGTGTATTTATTTTTCAGTTATTTCTCTAATGATTTTTTCAGAGTTTATGTGTGACAAATGTTTTTAGAGATTTTAATCCTAAACCTCTCTGTGGGCCTTTCAAATTTTATGCCATTTTCATTGAATATAAAATTTTAGGTTCAAAATCATTTCCTTCAGAAAATGTCAACATTTTACTCCAGTGTTTTCCATGGTTTTTGATGAGAAGCCTGATATCAATTTGATTGTCATTGCTTTGTAGAAAATCTATTTTTAACTTTCTGGAAACTAAATTTTCTCATTATTCTCAATCTCTTTAAAATTTCTGCTGAAAACTGAAATTATTACATATATTCTGCTTGATATTAAGTTTACTTCAAGAACTAAAAAAATCATTTATTTCATTAGCTTTGAAATTATCTTATACCTTTTGTGTTAATAATTTTCTCTGCTCCATTTCTTCTCCTCTACTGCAATTTCAAAATTTAGATGGAATTTCTCTTGATATTTTTATATTTCATTTCTGGGACTTACATGATTTTTTTTTAATTATGTAAAAGCTTATTCTTTTGAAAAAAAATTTAGGAGTATTATCCTGTTTAGTTATTCTAATTCATAGATATTCCTCCAATACTGACATGAGTGGAATGAGATATACTCTTTGCTATAATTCTGACTGCAGAAGTTTTTAAGTCCTGTTGAAAAGTGCCCTATACCTGAGTACGCATTAGCTTCTCCCAGTCACTTGCTATTTTAACATGTCCTGCTGAACCCGGTCACAAGGGAAAAGGTAGTCTACCCAGGTGTGCAGGACCTATTTCCTTGATTCACTGGGTTCACCACTGTCCTTGTGTACCCTCCTCCCACGGAGTCTTGGACTCTTAGATTTGAATGTCTGTGGAACAACAGCATCTGCCACAGCTTTCAGTGTTGCTATGTACCCAATTCAATCTGCTTTTTATATTTTTAAAGAATTTCTTGAAATTTCTGCTTCACTGACTTTTTATTTTATTTTAGCATAGTAATGATTTAATTCTTTTAAAAATCAAATATTGAGTTAGCTATGTGCTCTCATTTTACTGTCTTAATCCAGTTTCCCTGGAACACATTCAAATATTCTGTTTTTAAGAAGGATATTCTTAGTAGCAAGTTCATGCCCAGTACCGTTCATTATTTTTGTAGTCCTGAAGTCGGACTGGAGCAATATGGGCCTGATGGCGAAGAACAGAACAGGTCGGGATTTGAAATGGACTTTGGCTGAGTCTGGGATATTATAATTGCTATTATTTTTTCTGTTTTTATTTTTTTTTGCCCAGAATAATTAAATGATCACTTTCATAAAGTGGATAGTGAGTCCCTTTTAAAAACACATCATCTGAGTATTGAAAACCCATTACATTTAAAGGAGAAATTGTTTAATCGCACATGCGCAGTTTCATCTGCAAGTTGCATCCACAAAAAATAAAAACATGTCCGAACTTCGAAGTGGATTGCAGAAGAATCAGAATAATTTTGAGAACTCTGAGGTGATAGCTTTTCTTTTACCAATTGATAACAACTTTTTTAAATGAAGTAAGCATTTAGTAGTCAAAACAATAGTATCTAAGGCTAATTGGTTTGGTCTTTTGATGTTTGATAGCAGACTATTTAATTTTAGAAAATGTTTTCCAAGTACAGTAGAGAAACACCATACTATTATGTGGTACTGCCTAGGAAGATAACTCAGCCCACTTGAGTAAAAGAGTAAATATCCAAAAGTCAACGTGCCCCGCCAAGGACTTGAACGAGTTGAATTTTATTTACTTGGTCGATATGATAGACTCCCACCTCTCACCCCTCTCCAATCAGTATTAGCTCAGAAAGAAGAGACACAGTTATCAAAGTCTAACCCTCTTTTGTCTTCAGGAGCGGGATTGACACTACAGGTTTACGACCGAAACTGAAAGGTAATATTGCATGTAAAAGACTGTTAACAGTGGAATCAACTTTAGATCTTTTGTATCAGCAAACTCCAGGAGATAGTGAAGGACAGGAAGCCTGGCGTGCTGCAGTCCATGGGGTTGCAGAGTCGGACACGACTGAGAGACTGAGCGACAACAATTCAGAACACTTGCAGGTGGATGATGATCCACGTATCTCTAAAAGAGAGAATGGGACTGTAAGGGACCAGAAAATACATGGATAAACATGCTTGGAATATGTCAGAGATCATTTATTTCAGGGACCCTTAACCAGCGGTCCGTGGATCCTCAGAGTCTGTGACTCACTTGAATCTAAATCCAAGACTTTGTAGCTGCACGACCATGTCTAGCTTTCACCGGGCTCTCAAAAGCCACGTCAGAGCCCCAAACTACGCAATCTGTGTCCTCGGTGATTAGTGACCAAGGGTCTGTAAGCTTGTAGAAGTCTGACCGATGACTGGGCTATGTAGGTCCCCAGGAAGACCTGGGCTTGTTGACATCAAGACCTTTTTGACCTGTGTCTCGTTTTCTGCCTTAAGCTGTTATTTGATTCTAAAGGTTTTCTTGTCAAATCTACAAACATAAAACAATATAAATTATACTGCTCTACCCACCTTGAAATGGAATACTTGATGCCCAAACTTCAGGTTTAGTAGGGGAATGCATCCTAGAAAGGTAGAGGATGTGATCTCTATGGTAGCATTAGTGTCTGTTTTCCATTTATTTTACATTGAAGGTTTTTATATTAACATTATTTTTATAATTTTTCTAACGCTAAAATAAATGCTCTTGAAAAGTGCACCATCTGTGCTTTGTCTGATTATCTGGTCCAAATGGAATGGTTGTCAAATTCTGAGTCCCTTTTATTTTTATGAAAATAAAAAGAAGCTTCACTTCCTACTCAGCTTTATGAGTGAATCAACGAGAAGTCATCTACTGCATAATCTTCCCCCTAGAAAGTGATAAATATTTACAGTATATAATGAGATTTCATGTCAAAAATTGATGGTATTTATTGTGTTTTAATAAAAGCAGATTTTGAAAACATTAGTTTTATTAAACGAAAAAAAATATTGTCTTAAAAATTGCCATTTTCATATTTGCTTTTTCTGTGGAGACCTTATATAGAAAGGCAGATTTTTAGCTAACTATATTACTATGGAAATCAGCTCCAACTGAATAGAAATAGTACAAAATAATGAAAATGCTAATACATCTTTACACATTGTATTATTCATCTATCAATTACTTTCCCTATTGTGGGCCCTACTCTTCCAGGTTTGGCTGCTTAACAGTCATATTTTTCCAATATTTATTCTCAATTTCTTTTCTCAATCTTGATCCTAAGAATTAACTAAAAAAGAATATTTAAAAGGTCATGTTGTCCTTTCCTGTGCAAATCTGGGAGATAAGGCTGTTACTAACGCATTTTCTAATTTTTTAAGTAAATGTTAAGGGGAACATTTGGTTCTCTTATGAAAAGCTTTTCACAAACAGGTCAAATATGTTACAGGTGGTGGAAACATAGACTTTCCTTTCTAACCTGCCTGGGTCCCCTAACTCCTGAGCAAGTGGGGTTGAAAGGGTCAACGCTAACCTTGGTTAGAGGATCATCTAACACTTTGAGCTTTAGAAGCTGATATTTTTCCTATGGTGAAAAGGTTCTAAGAGATTGACATAGAGAAGACAGCGGTTTCTACAGTCAATGATGAGACTATCTGATCACAAGTGATTCTATATCAGAGATTATAGCTTTTCAGTGTCCAGTATAAATAATAGAGGGATAGTGACCACACTAACTGGAGAATGCAGGCTCGCACAGACACTAAGGCTTGCGCTTTAGACAATACTGTGCTGGTCGTACGTGTGCTGAATTCTGTCACTCAGGCGTGTCCAACACTTTGCAACCCCATGGACTACAGCACACCAGGCCTCTCTGTCCTTCACCATCTCCAGAGCTTGCTCAAACTCGTGTCCATCGAGTCAGTGAGCCATCCAATCATCTCATCCTCTGTCATCCCCTTCTCCTCCTCCCAACCATCTTTCCCACCATCAGGATCATTTCCAATGAATCGGCTCTATGCGTCAGGTGGCCAAAGAATTGCAGTTTCAGCTTCAGCATCAATCCTTGCAGTGAATATTCAGGACTGATTTCCTTTAGGATTAACTGGTTTGATCTCTTTGCTGTCCAAGGGACTCTCAAGGGTCTTCTCCAACACCACAGTTCAAAAGCATCAGTTCTTCGGTGCTCAGCTTTCTTTATAGTCCAGCTCTTACATCCATACATGATTACTGGAAAAACCATAGTTTTTACTAGATGAACCTTTGTTGGCAAAGTAAAGTCTCTGCTTTTTCATGTGCTGTCTATTTTGGTCATATTTTTTTCCTAGGAGCAAGTGTCTTAATTTCATGGCTGCAGTCACCATCTGCAGTGATTTCGAAGCCCAAGAAAATGAAGTCTGTCACTGCTTCCATTGTTTCCCCACCTATTTGCCATGAAGTGATGGGACAGGAGGCTATGACTTCGTTCCTTGAATGCTGAGTTTTAAGCAAGCTTTTTCACTCTGCTCGTCACTGTCATCAAGAGGCTCTTTAGTTCTTCTTTTTCTGCTCTAGGTGTCACCTGCATATCTGAGGTTATTGATATTTCTCCTGCAGTCTTGATTCCAGCTTGTGTTTCATCCAGCCCAGCATTTGCTTCATCCAGCCTAGCATTTCACATGATGTACTGGGCCTGTAAGTTGAATAGGCATGGTGACAATATACAGCCTTGATGTCCTCCTTTCCCAATTTTGAACCAGTCTGTTGTTCCTTGTCTAGTTCTAACTGTTGCTTCTTGAAATTTCTCAGGAGGCAGATAAGGTGGTATGGTATTCCCATCTCTTTAACAATTTTCCACTGTTTGTTGTGATCCACACAGTCAAAGGCTTTGGCATAATCAATAAAGCAGGAATAGTTGATTTTCTTGAATTATTTTGCTTTTCTGTGGTCCAGTGGATGTTGGCAATTTGATCTCTGGTTCTGCTGCCTTTTCTAAATCTAGCTTGAACATCTGGAAGTTCTCTGCTCATGTACTGTTGAAGCCTCTCTTGGAGAATTTTCAGCATTACTTTGCAAGCATGTGAAATGAATGCAATTGTGCAGTAGTTTGAACATTCTTTGGCATTGCACTTTGGGAATGGAACGAAAACTGATCTTTTCCAGTCCTGTGGCCCCTGCTGAGTTTTCCAAATTTGCTGACATATTGAGTGCAGCATTTTCACAGCATCATCTTTTAGGATATAAAATTGCTCAGCTGGAATTCCATCACTTCCACTAGCTTTGTTTGTAATGATGCTTCCTAAGGCCCACTTGACTTCACACTCCAAGATGTCTGGCTCTAGGTGAGTGATCACACCATCAGGATTACCTGGGTCATGAAGATCTTTTTTTGTATAGTTTTTCTGTGTGTTCTTTCCACCTTCTCTTAATATCTTCTGCTTCTGTTTGGTCCACACCATTTCTGTCCTTTATTGTGCCCATTTTTGCATGAAATGTTCCCTTGGTATCTCTAATTTTCTTGAAGAGATCTCTAGTCTTTCCCATTCTATTGTTTTCCTTTATTTTTTTGCATTGATCAGTGAGGAAGGCTTTCTTATCTCTCCTTGCTATTCTTTGGAACTCTGCCTTCAGATGGGTATATCTTTCCTTTCTCCTTTGCCTTTAACATCTCTTCTTTTCTCATTTATTTATTCGTAAAGCCTCCTCAGACAGCCATTTTGCCTTTTTCCGCTTTTTTCTTGGG
The DNA here is from genome assembly GCA_006410635.1 of Cephalophus harveyi. Taxonomy (NCBI): domain Eukaryota; kingdom Metazoa; phylum Chordata; class Mammalia; order Artiodactyla; family Bovidae; genus Cephalophus; species Cephalophus harveyi. The sequence continues at coordinate 17,259 of SJYT01005988.1, read as the reverse complement.
GATGGTTTTGGTCACCACCACTTATACTGTGTTGTGAACCCCCACTCACAGTTCTTCAGGTATCCTGTCTATTAGATCTAGTCCCTTGAATCTATTTGCTACTTCCACTGTATAATTGAAAGAGATTGGATTTAGATCATACCTGAATAGTCAAGGCTATGGTTTTTCCTGTGGTTATGTATGGATGTGAGAGTTGGACTGTGAAGAAGGCTGAGCGCCGAAGAATTGATGCTTTTGAACTGTGGTGTTGGAGAAGACTCTTGAGAGTCCCTTGGACTGCAAGGAGATCCAACCAGTCCATTCTGAAGGAGATCAACCCTGGGATTTCTTTGGAAGGAATGATGC
>SJYT01005988.1:0-16831 GCA_006410635.1 Cephalophus harveyi | reverse complement strand
TCCAACCAGTCCATTCTGAAGGAGATCAACCCTGGGATTTCTTTGGAAGGAATGATGCTAAAGCTGAAACTCCAGTACTTTGGCCACCTCATGCGAAGAGTTGACTCATTGGAAAAGACTCTGATGCTGGGAGGGATTGAGGGCAGGAGGAGAAGGGGACAACCGAGGATGAGATGGCTGGATGGCATCACAGACTCGTTGGACGTGAGTCTGAGTGAACTCCGAGAGATGGTGATGAAGAGGGAGGCCTGGCGTGCTGCTATTCATGGGGTCGCAAAGAGTCAGACACGACTGAGCGACTGAACTGAACTGAACAAATATATGCATATAACCAACACACCTATTTAAGATATAGCCTCTACTCATTTTTAACCAGGTTGTTTGCTTGTTTTTGGATGTTGAGTTGCATGAGTTTTATGTATATTGTGGCTATTAACTGTTTACCAAATATGTTGTTGTGTGATTTAGTTACTAAGTTGTGTCTGACTTTAGTGACCCCATGGGTTGCATCCTGCCAGCCTCCTCTATACATGGGATTTCCCAGGCAAGGATACTGGAGTGGCTTGCCATTTCCTTCTCCAGGGTATCTTCCCAACCCAGGGACAGAACCCACATCTCCTGCATTGCAGCAGTCTCCTACATTGCAGGTGGATTCTTTACCAACTAAGCCACCAGGGAAACTCTTAGCAAATGTATCATTTGCAAATATTTTCTCCCACTCAGTAGGCTGCCTTCACTTTTTGATAGTTTCCTTTTCTGTGCAAAAGTTTTTTTAGTTGGATTTGGTCTCATTTATTTATTTTTGCTTTTGCTTCTCTTGCCCAAGAGATAGATTTTAAAAAGTCTTCCTAAGACTGATGTCAAAAAAGAGCAACCTAAAGTCATCAATAGATGACTGGATAGTGATGTGGTGTACATATACAATGGACTATTATTCAGCCCCCCTGCCAAAAAAGAAAAAAGAAATCTTGCCATTTGTGACAACATTGATGGATGTAGAAACTATTATGGTAAATGAGAGATGTCAGAGAAAGAAAGTTACTAAATGATCTCATTTACATGTAAAATATAAAAAATAAAACAAAACAGAGTGAAAACCAACTTATAGGTACAGAAAACAAAGGGATGATTGCCAGAGGGAAAGGGAGTGGAGGGGATAAGATAAATGAAAAGGATTAAGAGGTAGAAACCTCCAGTTATAAAATAAACAAGTCTCAGGGATATAATATATATCATAAAAAATATGGTCGTTAATGTTGTAATAACTATGTGTGGGACATAGAGTTGCTAGGTTTACCATGGTAACAATTTCATAATACATGTAAATATTAAATCACTATATAATGTGCCAGAAACAAACATAATGCTGTACCTAAATCATATTTCAATAATATAAATAAATAAATAAAATCTCAGTCTTACGAATATTTTTTTCAAATCTATCTCTTGGGCAAGAGAAACAAAAGCAAAAATAAATAAATGAGACCAAATTCATAATTTTATGTCCAGTTAGAAATAGCTTTCATTAGGTCCTAGGCAGATGGTGGTCCAATAGAAGGAAGCTCGTTGCCTCACCCAACAGTCCCTCCCTCCATAGGTAAATCTGAGTCAGACATTTCAACACAAATACCTTAAGGAACCAGGCAAGGAGTGTTAGTGAAGTAGGTAAGAAAGATAGCCTTGACCTAGAGACAGCAGGCCATTGGAAGGTGTTCCTGATCAAATAAACAAAACAAATAAACAAACACCAAGGGAAACAAAGATTTCAGCCACTGAGTTGGACTGGAGCAGCTCTGGTCAGATTCAGTGCATCTGAAGAAAGTGCCTGGCACAGGATCCAGAGCTTGGGAGTCAAACCATTAAGCTGCCTATGATGGTGGACCCAGAGGACATGGGATGGGCAGCCATGATGACCTGCCCTCAATGGCCATCAAGACCTCAAGAAAACAGGGAAGAAAGGGAGGATGGGAGGAAGGTGACAATCATGCTGTGTCCCTATCTCTGATTAAGTGGTAGCTGGAGTAGCTTTTGTTTTTCTCCATTGATTTCCTATTTACTCTCCTACTGCTCAGGTATACAGCAGGCTTTATTGTTTGCTGCTTCTGGAGAATGATTTTCATGCTGTTGTTTTCAGAAGCTAGACCCACTAAAGATATTTGGGTTTGATGACAGAGTGCAAGAGACCATGGAGAAAAATGTGGAGAGGGAGAAAAGATTGACTTGCCTGCAGTGGGATTCTCTAGGGCAGGAGGTGAGGTAAGAATGAGGTCTGGGGGCAGCTCCTGGTGATGTCTGAAGGGGTGGGAGGATGTTGGAGGAACAACCAAGTATTGCAGGGAGCGACATGTCTTCAGCCTGAGATTCACAGCCCTGCCTGGAGTTCCTTCCATAGCCCCAAGCACAGCATGAAAGTATCAGAAAGGAGGGTGAGAAGGTGGCACACACAGTACACAATGGTGCACATCTCTTCCATGAGAAAGTGGACCACCCACTGAGGCCCACGGGCATCCCTTCAAGAAGCAGGTCCTATGTAAGAGTCCAAAAACTCACCCTCAGATGGAGGTTGAGGTGAAAAATCAGATTGAATCCCGACACCACAGGATAGGAACTGAAGTTAATTTAATTTGTGGGAAATGGAGAAACAATATTGCTTTCACACTTGAGCCCATGGATTCAGGTTGGAACCCCCAATGGAGAGTAATGAAGCAGGTTTGCAGCCAATGAAAGTCTTCCATTTGTGACCATCCTGGGTCACCAGGAACATAATTTACTCGGCTCTTTGCAGAAAGGCCATGCCATATGATAGGCTGAGAGTGTCAAAAATCACAGACACTAAATAACACCAGCGTTTCCTCACCTGCCTACACCAATCAGGCCACAGGTGGCCACTTCCCAACCAGCTGACCCTCAGGACTACCAGCACTGCCTGATCTTTTCCTCAGGGGTCCAGCTTAGGGCTCTCTTTCAACCAAGCCTATGTTTTACTATATGGGATAAGCAAAAGAAATTTCACCTTGCCTCATTTAGAAACTTCTAATTAGTATGAGGAGAACCTGTAGGGAGAATTAGGAAGGCTATTCAGGAGGGTAGAATATAGACATGGGCCTCTATGTCTCTATGCAGTATATTCCACACACACTTATGAAGACTTTCTTTCTGAGTTCCTAGGTCTGAAACAAACTTCAGACAGTCAAAGATTCCTGCCCTCAACCTTAGCTTTCAGCTAAATGAAGAGGTATAAACTTTCTGTTGTAGAGGAAAGGGAAGGAGGAATTTTAAATGCCCACTCATTTGGCAACATGCAACTTTGTTGGTTGTTTAAGTCCATCCACCACTCCAGAATTTTTGCTGTTCATATATTAATTATATGTGGAAAAATTAAATATTAATTATATATGAAATTAAACATGGAGCTTATTTTTATGAGGGGAAGAATGACAGTGATGAAATTTCCTGTGTTGAAAACCCAAATTTGTCAGAGAACACAGAGAGGACAGCCTTTGTGGATGGTCTTTTAAATATTTAACCCACTCTATTTTTACCAGAGGAGCCTGGCATGCTACATGAGGTTGCAAAGAGTCAGACATAACTTTGAGACTGAACAACAGCAATTTTTACCAGGAACCTCATTTTCCTGATATCTCCACCCTGGGTCCAGCAGGAAGTTAAGGAGAATGAAGGAGGTCGATCCCCAAAACTCTCTATGGATGATGGTCAGGGAATTGGTGGGTTATTTTATAGATGGGGCAGTCTCTCGGCTAACCTCCAGGGTAAATTTGTTTGTCATCAGGGGATATATTATACAGCCAAGAGGTTTATTAAATTCTCCCTCTGTCAATTATTTATTCATTCTCAAAATCTCAATTTCTCTTTCACTCAAGTTTCATGGCTCTTATTTCCCTTCAGTCCTTTGGGCCAACATTAATCTGGGTCCAGATGAAAGCAGAGTAGAACATCACCTATGGTCTATGGCTGAGCAGAAGGAAACTTGGGCTAGCAGTCTTGATGTCTGGACACTGGAGTCTGCTCTACCACTGAACTGATCTCCGCGTGGATAAAGTAAGAAGCCCTAACTCAGGTCATCCCTGTGTTTTCAGCACTGAGGCTCTGTGATTCTACAGTCGCCCATAGGACACCTCTCTGGGTGTGAAGGCTGGCCTCTTGGTTTTAGGGGACCCACACACCCTCCACGGAGTCCTGCTCAGACTAAGAGAAACAGTAGACTAACAAAAGGGATACAGAGGCAGGCAAGTGTCGACTTACCTACCTTAAGAACAACACTTTCTACATAGGATATGGTTAGTCGCATTTGCAAAATAGATTTTTCTAGACCCATACTTCCCGTGAGAAGGGTTTAATTTTCCTAGTCGGGTGAAGGAACAATCCCTAACTCCCAAAACAAACCCTCAGTGAAACATGATCTGGGCCCAGCACCAAGTCATCATAAGGCTCAAGCCAGAAGAAGCCTAAAGATGAAAATGAGAGAAAATTATACCAACAAAAGTATATATCTCTTACTACTATTTATGTCTGTCATAAAGATGCCATTGATTATCGTAACATCATACGCACTTCAGAGAGCAAATACCACAAGAGCCAAAATCCATGATTTCTCCCAACCACCAAGCGCCAGCTGTAAACCAAGACACCCTTGTTCAGCATTACTGCTCCTCCTAGGTAGCTATTTCCAGGTTGCATTTGAATTTGGACCAAAACTCTGAGCACAGTAAGTGTGCAGCTGGTGGGTTTGTTTGGCTCCCATTCAGATTCCAAGCCATGGACTTCCTGAAAATATGGACATCACTGTGATTGGACTTAGCAAGTCTAATTTTCAGTTTTCTATTATAGAGAGAAAGATTCTGATTGAAACCATGAACTCCATAAGGTCAGGGGTTTTGTGTTGTATTTATTTATCTCCAAGAAGTAGTCCAGTGCATACCCCATGACAAGTGTTTGATAACTTAAGTGAATTTATGAGTATCAGAGGTATAAGCTGCCTTCTCCCTGCACCCCCAACATACACACACACACGCAGACACACGCTATCCTCTGCCTGGCTTGAGCTTGACTCTGATATATATTCAGAGCAAAGAACAAAATGACAGCCTCGCACATGCATACCCTATGAGGCCAGTGTGTTGCAATTCTCTGCCCACCACCTTCTCCAGGAATGGAGCTTTTCTCATTGAATGGAGGCTAAAAAGGCTGCAAAACTCATCTCACTTTCTTCTTTGGCTTTCTCCTTGGAAGAAGTGGACTCTGGAAATTTTCTCAGTGGGCCCATCCTTTGCCCTAAAACCCCTGGAGAAAGGGACAAAAGAGTGACAGCTTAAGATCTGTGGCAGATGCTGCTTCTAAGGGAGGAGAATCAAAGAAAAGAGAGACACAGTTTCAAAATCTCTGTGTGATCCAGCCCAGCTCATACAGTTTGGGACAAAATGTTAGTCATATGGAGCAACATGTAACTGGATACTCCCCTGGGTGGCCCCTCTTAGGAACCCACCATGGCAGATTAACTGGACAGGGTACCAGCTGCTGGATAGTGGAGAGAGAAATTCTACCAGTGTATGAACTTGAACAGGGTTCTCATCATCTTGAAGGAGATAACTACTGTGAGTTTTACCAAAACCTTGGCCTTCAAGGGAATGGACCTACACAATGGCAGAAAGACTTGAGTAAGTTGTTCATTTGCCCCAGTTTGCCTAGGACAGTTCCTGTGATGCCTACTGTCCTTGTATCTTATACTGTTTAACATTTGTTTTGCATTTTTCATCTTCAACAAAGCATCATCATCAATAGTTGCCTTAAAATAAGCCATAGGGTTTTCCTTGAATTCTATTGTGGACTCCCAGCTTCCTTTGTGGTCATGTAGAGTATGTGAACCATATTTTAATATATGATTACATGGACTATGGAAAGGGGAAAAGATGCTTTCAGAGTAGAGGCCTCTAGCAAGACTGTTAATCAAGCGATCACGGTTAACCTCACCAGTGATGTCATGTTGATAATATGTGTCCCTGAAGGATGTGATGTGAAGGGTACTTCACCCCTGTGGTCTTCCTTCCCAAAATCCATACCCCAGGCTAATCATTAGAAATACATCAAACTCAAATTTAGGGACATTCTACCAAATAATCGGTCCCAAAACTCAGAAGGAAAGACAAATAAATTGCCATAGACCAAAGGAGACTAAGGAGATATAACAAAATGTCATGTGGTATCCTCGATGGAATCATATCCTAGAATAAAAGAAGCACCTCGGTGGAAAGACTAGAATAATCTTAATAATGTATAGAATTCAGTTAATAGTAATATTGGTTTCATATATGACAAATGTGCCACAGTTATGTAAGATATTAAAAATGAGACAAACTGAGCGAGCAGCAATAGAGAGCTCTGTGTACTATCTTTGCAACTTTCTGATAATAATTTTTCTCAAATTATTCTAAAATAATAAGCTTGTTAAACATAACAACTGTAGTGGAAAATGTTAGAAGTATTTTAATAAACACACAGAAAAATCTAACTACAAATTTTTGTGACAAAGCTGACATTTAATACAAAACAATAATTTAACATGGTAGAACATACATTTACTCTTTGCTACTCCTCACAAGTCACATTTGAGAAATATTTCATCTGCTAAGGAATTACTTAGTAAGTCAATTTAAGACCCTTTAGGGTTTTTGTGAGCAAGCTGTCTTAATTTTGTCTGTATTGATTCAAAATATATTGAAAGTATTTTATCGAAGTATTCAATAAGTAGAAAGCCAAATGTCAGCATTTGGAGATTTTAGTGAATTTTAGTTGTTGACAACAAAGATTACAAATGGAAAGACGTTGAAATGTATCCTATTAAAATAAAGGGGGGACTGAAAAAATTATGAGAGAGTGAGAGCAAGAGAGATATTCATGAGATGACTATGGGACACACTTATACTGAAAACATACTTCTTGTTTATCTTAAATTTAAATTTAGCTGAGACTCCTGTGTTTTTACCTGCCTAATCTGGCAACCCTAATCCTGGAGAGAAAATTGGCTTCCAGCCCAGTCTCATTTATTCAGCACACTTCTGATAGCCTGGCTCTGTATTAGGTACTAGGATCAAAACAGTAAAAGACATGAACATATCACTGAAAGACTCCAGTCCCTGATAACGTAAGTATTATGTGGTCTTGGAGAAGACAGTTAACTTCTCTGATATCCCTGTCTTCAGCGGTAACATGAGACTCATTGCAGACCTGGGCTGATTTGTGCACAAAGTGGGGCGCTGAGTGTGAAGGAATTTTGGAAAAGTCTGAGTTGTTAGACAAACTTATGTTTTAATTACTTCACCAAGCATTTTTGGCAGCACTAAAACTAGGGCAGACTGGTGGGCCAAGCCCCCTACGTGCGTCCTAATGGGTTCAATATTTTTGCCAGATTGTCTTGCTCTAAAGAGTTGCCCCCCTCCCCTCCCCTCTCCACCTTGTCAAAGCTATCACCCTTGTCTGGACCCCATCCCTGGAAAGAGGCAGGAGGAGCCAAAGCCGGCAGTAGCAGCAAACAGTTGGACCCACAGAGACAACTTCTCCTTTGTGTCAATAAAATTCTCTGATGGGGAGAATTATGAGAAACAAGCAAGTCGGCGACCTTCTCTGAGGACCCACCCAGGGACCCCTGAACTGTGTGCTCCACATAGCTTAGGAGGCTGCTGAACCCTTGAGTGAGTATGCCAATGCTGAAATGCCCCCTAAAAGTCATCATATCTAGGGGTCAGGTGGGCCTCTGACTATGCATTCCGGAGACTGCAGAGTAAATCCCGTTCTGCCATGTTCCTAGACAGGGAAAGACCCATGCATTTCCCATCACTTCCTCCAGCTCCTCTACATCCACCATGAAGCTGACGAAGCCCTAATTAGAGGTTAGAAGCTGTAAGTATTCTACTGGTAAAGACATCACAGTCTAGCTGGTGAGGTAGAACCAGTGCAATGCTACTTTATGTTGCTTTTAAAATATTTACTTATTTGGCCATGTCAGGTCTTAGTTGTGTCATGTGAGTTTTTAGTTGCAGCATATGAACTCTTTAGTTTTGACATGTGGGACCTAGTTCCTTGGCCAGGGATCAAACCCTGGCCCCCGGCATTGGGAGCATGGAGTCTTGGCCACTGGACCACCAGCAAAGTCCCTTATGTTAGTGTTTTGTTTTGTTTTGTTTTTTAATGGCAAGTAGCAAGTCCATCATTGTCTTGACTTAGAAATTGAAGATGATGATTATGATAGAAAAGTTTTTTTTTCTTAAAATGCTGTACAGATTAAAAGATTTTGATGAGAAGCAGACAGAGGCAGGTAGGTTATCCATTGCCCTCTTGCTATCTTTCATGTGCATAAATGAAATTCTCTCTCTCTTTCCTTCTACTACCTCTATTATTGTGTTGAAAGAACTGATTTTCCCCAAATTCAAGATGCACATTTGGGATAGTCTAATAAAATACTGGTAGTGTTAGTTGCTCAGTCATGTCTGACTCTTTGTAATCCCATGGACTGTAGCCCACCAAGCTCGTCTGTCCTTGAAATTCTCCAGGCAAGAATACTGGAGTGGATAGCCATTTCCTTCTCCAGGAGATCTTCCTGACCCAGGGATCAAACCTGTGTCTCCCTCATTGCAGGCAGATTACATTCTGAGCCCCAAGCTATGGCCAGGAACAAAAAATTTGCTTTGGGAGGTCCTGCGTGGACTGGAAGATACCAGGAAGTTGTCCTCAGAGCATGTCCAGGGCTGCAAATAATCAATGGAGGGATTAAGAAGGTACAAATAGAAAAAAGAAAACAAAAAACAGTGTTTTCAAATGTGAGTTCCCAAACAAAAAGACACAGCACAAATGTTGATTTAACCATGAGAATGATTGCTCACAGCCCTGGGAGGTATGCACGTGCATGTATATGCTTGTAATATTTACTGTCCACCATGTGCTAGGCATTATATGAAGTGTTACATGAATTATATTTACCAAACACCAAAGATAGTTATACTATTATCAGGCTTATTTTACAGATCGGGGCAGGGGGGGCAGGCGGGTGGCGGGAAGAGGTCCAGAGAAGGTAATAAGTATATGAACCTGAAGCAAGTTCCTTAAGTGGAAAGTTAAAATTTGAAATTCTGGCTATTTTAAGTCACTCTTTGCACTCAGAAAACCAACAAGATGACCCCTGTATGCAACTCCTCTGTAAGCCTGTTGAACGCTGCTCAGATGACAATGCTAACCAGTCCCCGATACATGCAGTCTGTGTTAGCAGCACAGGGTAGCTTACTTTCTCTTATCTGTGCTGTCTACTCAGCCAGCAACACTGGAGCAGAAACCTTGCCTATCAGCTGTCATCTGACCTGTAAGGAGAAACATTCCAAATACAAGGTAGAAGCAATTTTAGCAGGATGTAAAGAGGAACTTTCCTCCCCGGAGCTTTGAGTGACATCAGAATGGATAAGCAAGCGAATCATATCATCTACTTTCCAGGGGAAGTTTAAAAATAGCAGCAGCCTCTTACTGTTGGAATGGTGGTAACAGTATATCTGGGCCACCTCTGAATATGATGCCAAATCAACCATTGCAATGCATCAATGCAGAAAGCAAAGGCATTTTATGTTAGTATCGTACAAAGTAAAAGCAATTTGGCAATTGTCAGCATGACTGGTAAATCTTGCCAGCAGGTGACTTGCATGCCAATCTGAATGCTAGGGCTCTAATTGTTCAGGTTCGTTGTCAAGTACGATTAAACCAAATGTAATACTGCTGAGTTGCTGTTCCACATTGCCCTAGGCAGTGGAAAGAACTTGCTGCCGTTGTACTCATTCATTCATTCATTAGGCAGCTGCTACTTTCCAGACCTGATGCTCTATGCTGGAGTCACAAGATAAGTAAGATGTGTTCCTCTTCGTCATCATCAAGAAACTCATAGCCCAAGAGTCTGGGTTCTCATCCTAGTTGTAATATGAATAGCTTCATGCTCTGTTCAAATGACTTGACCTCCTTTTGAGTCTGACTTCTAATCCATGAGGAAAGTAGACTGAGCCCCTTACTCCTTAAGCTGATGGGCACCAGCTTAAGCAGCTATGGACTATTGATGTCATTTATTCAGCTAATATTTGCTTGTGTTTTCCATGTACCAGACACTGTGTTTTGTCTTGTTTTATAGCAGGACAAGGATGCCATCCTTTCCTTGGAAAAGCAGGAGGGAAGAACAATGACTGGAAAATAAAATACCGTGAGGTGCAATGTGCAGGACTTAACATGAAGCAGAAAGGGGGTGGAGTCAGAGAATGGGCTTCCTGGAGGAAAGCTTGGTGGGGTCCTAGGGATCAAGGAGGAGTTAGTCAACATTTGAAAGGAATAGTCAACATTTAAAGGAATTTCAGACACAGGGAGGATCAGGAAACAAGAGGGATGGTAGTTGTTTTAGAGAACTATAATCAGTCTGACATGGATGGAGGGTAAGGGGAAGAGGGGCAGAGGGGAGGTAGGCTGGGGTAGAAAGACAAACAGAGATAGGAGGAGAGAAGAAAGGAAGAAAGAGGAGGAGAAGGGAGATGAAGCGAGGAGAAAGAGAATATAGGAATACGGAAAGAGTTGAGAGGCAAAATAGAAGGAACAAGCAGGGATCGGATTGTCAAGAACTTTGTCCCCCATGCTTGGGAGTTTAGACTTAAACTTGAGGCAATAAGAAGTCATGGGGCATCTTAAGCAGCAGAATTCTGAGGTTAGATGGGAGCTTTACAGTACAAAATATGAAATACATATTGGGAGTCAGAAAGAACAGTCCAGAGGTTGATGGTCTATTTGGGGACTTAATGAAAGGATCTTCTTTCCTCCTCTCCTCTCTTCTTCCTTTGCCTTCTCTGACCTCCCTTCTCCACCCCCTCTCTTACTTTGGATGTTGGGGAGGCCATGGGAGCTTCACAGGCAAGAAGGAAGGCAGTGTGGGTGCTCCATGGCTCTGAAGCCAACAGAGGTGATTTTGTGACTGTATAAGGAGTTGGTGACATCCATTCCTGCTGAAATTCCTCACTGTCAAGACCAAGCTCCAGCCCATAAGAAGGCAGGGACTGTAGAAGTGACTCATCATGGGTGGCGCAGATGATACCAGATTCTAAGAATCTAAACTATGTGGCTTAACTGAGCACCCTTGCCTATTGAATTGTTTCTCTTCTTTCCTTGTGTGGTTTTGGCCCAGAAAAAGTTTCCAGGTTTGGTCATATCCATCCTTAAGCCCTGTAAAACAGTTGTGCAGGGTCCTCAGAGCCCCTAGCAGTCCTGTGACTAAACATACAGGCTTGAGCTAAAAACATAGTGAAGGTATTTTCAATACAAGTAGAACGAAGTGGTAAGTAAACACTGGAGGCTTAACTTGAACAAATAAGGGGATCCCATTGTATAATCTTACTCCCACGTAAGTAAGAGAAGTTAGTATCAAATGATTTTTTTTTTTTTTTAAGTACAGGTGGTGAATATCAGGAGGACTGAAATTCAGCATGCAGTGATGGTTAAGAGTGAAGGATTTGGAGTCAGAATACCTGCGCTGGAAGCTCAGTTTCACTGCACAACTGAGGCAAGTCGGGTCACCTCTCCATGACTCAGATTCTTTATCTGTGAAATGGAATAATCATAGAACCAACTTCATTAGGTTGCTGTGAGAATTAATAGAGAGTGAATATTTGTACAATATTTCAAAACAGCTCCTGGCATATAACAGGTGTTACAGAAGTGTCTGTTAAATAAAAATAGAGAAAGTCACCACTCTCTTAACAAATAAGTTGTGCAGGGATTTCTGGAGAGGAGGATCAGGGCTTAAGTGACATATTTTAGTTTCTTGGGACTTGAAAATAGAGAACAGCTTGTGTCCAAGGAGCATAGTAATGTTGACACAACAGATAGAGTTTGGCAATATCAGTCTATTAGGTCTTTGTAATAAAGAATCTGAATTTAAAAAATCGAAGGAAGGAGGACATTTTACTTTTAAATTTCAGGCTGAAAGTAAATCAGGTTAGTGAACAGAGAATGAAATTTCTAAAAGCAAGTTTGAGGGGGGAAAATGTCAGAAGCCCAGGGTTGGGTAGTCAAGAGAAGAAAAAGTGGAATGAAAATAACTCTGCAACCCCATGCAGACACCCAGCTTCATTCAGACAGAGGGTAAGTCTGCCCCTGCATCCACTTTTCAGAAGATAAGGCTCTCTCTTAAGCTTGAGCCTACCTAATCAGCATCTCTCTGGCTTAGGATCTACATGCTGGCTGCAGGAAGAGTCCACGCTGTCCTCCTGGCTCCACTCTGTGGTTCTCCCTATGCAAGCCTGGGTCCCCTGGCTGAGTTCCCTGAGATCTGGTGGTAGACCTGGACCAACAGGAAGCATCAGCTCTTGGTTTGGGTTTGTAGGCTGCTGGGATAGTGTGTCTTTCCCAGGCTGTCCTTTTGTCTTTTTCTGAGCATTTTCTCTGTTTCAGGATTCTAGATCTCTTTTTATATCATTTTCATATGGAATCCACAGTCTTTGGTCTTTTCTTGAGAACCCAGAGAGATAGTTCCAAGTTTTCGGTAATCACTTCTCTTTACCACAGTGTGCATGTTACTGAACAGACTGTTTCAGGGGTCCTTGATATCACTACCCAATACCATTTGCATGATAAGTAGAGATAGCTGGCCATCAAAGGAGACAGTGTAGGAGAAAAAAAATCAGAGGCTGTAAATCAACCAACCCCATACACACCTGATGGTCCTGTTGCTCACACACAAATGCACATAAACACACACATACTCTTTTCTCTCATTTTCTGGGCATGGAAACTTAAACAAGGGCATGCCACTATCATTAGCTTTGTTTTATGCATCTATAAAGTGAGGAGAGTATAATAGTTTATGATCTAAATACAGTTTCTTAGATGAATACAATGATAAATAAATTACTAATCAATACATGAATAGCATTTTCTATTTTATGACTGCTGATCATGCCCATCACAAAGAGGAGGATATAAGACAGGTAATTTAATCAAGAGCTATACAGAGGCAGGAAGTTTTAGGGCTTGACATAGCAAGTTTTCTATCCAGTCCACAGAAAAAAGCTCCTGGCATTGTTTACCCCAACTACTTAGTTCATGGTTGATGTACAATATGTGATGATGGCAACTAAATGCCAAGATTCTGACTCCAGCCCTGAATAACACTGCTGACTTAAAGAGACATTAGGAAGAGATTTTATTTTTCTTTTGTGTTTATTGATCTCTGAATTAAACACACACACACATATGCAGATACATACTGTTTCTCAATTCAAATGATACTATGAGGGTTTCAGAGAAAGCTCTTTGTACTATAAAAGGAGGGTCTCAGCACAAATCTTAGTTGGAAAAAAACAAAATTCTAGATGAACCTCTAGATAAAATTCCAAATGAAGTACCACAATTTGTGGGCTGTATATAAAATAGGAGAATTTATAGTAATAATTATTATATACCAAAATGAGTAACTGAAAGAGGTGGAGGAGTCATTAAAATATTTTAAATTATTTTCAAATAGGTTTTTAAATTTTTTAAATTATTTTTAAATAGGTTAGATAGATTTCTTTTTCTTTCCTTATAGTTCTGAAAGGACTAGTTTCATCTGACCTGGAAGTTAGGAAATGGATGATGTAAACTCTCAAAGTCTTTTAAACTTTAATTTTCCTGTGCTTCTGTGAGCATCAAACTGAAAACAGAGGTATAGTTGTTATAAATGGGACTGATAATTGGATAAAGTTTATTTTGATAAATAAATGAGAATAAAATGTGGAACACCTTAGTATAATACCTGCTACATAGATGCATTTAGTAAATATCAGTCTTTAATAATCATGATGGTGGGGATAAAGCTATACTTTTATATCCCTGTGCAGGATTTCTTTATGCAGTGCAAGTGAGAGCAGGTGCTAAGAGTCAAGAATGTGTTTTAAATGAGTTCCTGAAAACCATTCCCTTAGCTAATCCCATTTACCTGAACTGTGACTAAAGGTCTTGAGAAAAATTAGGAGCCAAAATTTCTCCTATAGCACAGTTAGTCATCATCAGTCTATAAAATTAAACTACTGACTTAATACAGTGATAAGCATCAGATATTTATGGCCAGTCTCTGAGCTGATTTACTAGATTTTTTTTCCTAGAACATAATTTTGGTCATTCAATAAGAAAGCACAAAGACAAAAATACAGGAAACAGAGGGGTTATGAAGAGGGAAATCTAACTTGAAATGTTCATCTGTTAAGACAAAAAAAGTCATTATTCTTAAAAACTGTCTGGAGGCAGAGATAGAGGTATGTAAGGAAAAGAAAGGAATTGAAGATTTATATGCAAAAGTATATTTGTATAAAGGATTAGGTGAGAGACTCTGGAAAGGTGGAAAAACAATCAAACAAACAAAACTAGTTCAGGACTTGCTAGAAAAACAGGTTAACCCCTAGGGGTTAACCACCCTCTCAACAACTGTTCAGCTCAGCCTATAAGCCACCAGTTTTCTACTACAGGCCAATATCACTGATGAACATAGATGCAAAAATCCTTAACAAAATTCTAGCAATCAGAATCCAATAACACATTAAAAAGATCATACACCATGACCAAGCGGGCTTTATCCCAGGGATTCAAGGATTCTTCAATATCCGCAAATCAATCAATGTAATTCACCACATTAACAAATTGAAAAATAAAAGCCATATGATTATCTCAATAGATGCAGAGAAAGCCTTTGACAAAATTCAACATCCATTTATGATAAAAACTCTCCAGAAAGCAGGTATGGAAGGAACATACCTCTACATAATAAAAGCTATATATGACAAACCCACAACAAACATTATCCTCAATGGTGAAAAAATTGAAAGCATTTCCCCTAAAGTCAGGAACAAGACAAGGGTGCCCACTTTCACCACTACTATTCAACATTGTTCTGGAAGTTTTAGCCACAGCAATCAGAGCAGGAAAAGAAATAAAAGGAATCCAAACTGGAAAAGAAGAAGTAAAACTCTCACTGTTTGCAGATGACATGATCCTCTACATAGAAAACCCTAAAGACTCCACCAGAAAATTACTAGAGCTAATTAATGAATATAGTAAAGTTGCAGGATATAAAATCAACACACAGAAATCCCTTGCATTCCTTTACACTAATAATGAGAAAGTAGAAAAAAAAAAAATTAAGGAAACAATTCCACTCACCATTGCAACGAAAAGAATAAAATACTTAGGAGTATACCTACCTAAAGAAACGAAAGACCTATATATAGAAAACTATAAAACACTGTAAAACTATAAAACACTGGTGAAAGAAATCAAAGAGGACACTAATAGATGGAGAAATATACCATGTTCATGGATCAGAAGAATCAATATAGTGAAAATGAGTATACTACCCAAAGCAATCTACAGATTCAATGCAATCCCTATCAAGCTACCAACAGTATTTTTCACAGAGCTAGAACAAATAATTTCACAATTTGTATGGAAATACAAAAAAACCTTGAATAGCCAAAGCAATTTTGAGAAATAAGAATGGAACTGGAGAAATCAACCTGCCTGACTTCAGGCTCTACTACAAAGCCACAGTCATCAAGACAGTATGGTACTGGCACAAAGACAGAAATATAGATCAATGGACCAAAATAGAAAGCCCAGAGACAAATCCACGCAACTATGGACACCTTATCTTCGACAAAGGAGTCAAGAATATACAATGGATTAAAGACTATCTCTTTAACAAGTGGTGCTGGGAAAACTGATCAACCACTTGTGAAAGAATGAAACTAGAACACTTCCTAACACCATACACAAAAATAAACTCAAAATGGATTAAAGATCTAAATGTAAGACCAGAAACTATAAAACTCCTAGAGGAGAACATAGGCAAAAAACTCTCTGACATAAATCACAGCAGGATCCTCTATGACCCACCTCCCAGAATACTGGAAATAAAAGCAAAAATAAACAAATGGGATCTAATTAAAATTAAAAGCTTCTGCACAACAAAGGAAACTATAAGCAAGATGAAGAGACAGCCTACAGAATGGGAGAAAATAATAGCAAATGAAGCAACTGACAAACAAATAATCTCAAAAATATACAAGCAATCTACTTCTATTGTAAGTCCCAAATCCCTCCAACCTATTTCTTAGCAAGCCCTAAACTAGCTGTGTGTATGTCTGTGTGTGTGTGTGTTGCCTTTCCAGTGTCTCTCACCTAAAATGCTTTATACAAATATTTAAATCAAATTTACTTTGTCTTAACAATTAGCAATTGGAAGGATGCACATCAAATTCTGGATTTCTGGTTTCGTTCGAAAAACCAGAAGATGAGGTAGAGCATGGTCTGCTCGTCACAAAAGCAAATGTCTCTTTCAGCATGCACTCCTCAGCTCACTGTGGCCTGAATTCTACTTCTGTCTGAATTACATGCCACTGGCTTCATTTTCTCCCATGGTCTGCCTGTCCCCTGTACACCCTGGAGTTTGCAGTCCTCAATTAAAATGCACTGTTTGAAAAATATCTGATAAAGGACTTTCAGTTCAGTTCAGTTGCTCAGTCGTGTCTGACTCTTTGCAACCCCATGAATCGCAGCAGGCCAGGCCTCCCTCTTCATCACCATCTCCCAGAATTCACTTAGATTCATGTCCATCAAGTCAGTGATGCCATCCAGCCATCTCATCCTCGGTCATCCCCTTCTCCTCCTGCCCCTAATCCCTCCCAGCATCAAAGTCTTTTCCAATGAGTCAACTCTTTCCATGAGGTGGCCAAAGTACTGGAGTTTCAGCTTTAGCATCATTCCTTCCAAAGAAATC
>SJYT01005983.1:0-43251 GCA_006410635.1 Cephalophus harveyi | reverse complement strand
CCAGCAATCCCACTGCTGGGCATACACACCGAGGAAACCAGAATTGAAAGAGACACGTGTACCCCAATATTCATCACAGTACTGTTTATAATAGCCAGGACCTGGAAGCAGCAGACAAATGGATAAGAAAGCTGTGGTATATATACCCAATGAAATATTATTCAGCCATTAAAAAGAATACATTTGAATCAGTTCTAATGAGGTAGATGAAACTGGAGCCTATTACACAGAGTGAAATAGTCACGTGTACCCCAATATTCATCACAGTACTGTTTATAATAGCCAGGACCTGGAAGCAGCAGACAAATGGATAAGAAAGCTGTGGTATATATACCCAATGAAATATTATTCAGCCATTAAAAAGAATACATTTGAATCAGTTCTAATGAGGTAGATGAAACTGGAGCCTATTACACAGAGTGAAATAGGCCAGAAAGAAAAACACCAATACAGTATACTAATGCATACATATGGAATTTAGAAAGATGGTAATGATAACCCTGTATGTGAGACAGCAAAAGAGACACAGATGTATAGAACAGTCTTTTGGACTCTGTCAGAGAGGACGGGGATGGGATGATTTGGGAGAATGCCATTGAAACGTGTATTATCATATGTGAAATGAACCGCCAGTGCAGGTTCAATGAATGATACAGGGTGCTCGGGGCTGGTGCACTGGGATGACCCAGAGGAATGGTATGGGGAGGAAGGTGGGAGGGGAGTTCAGAATGGGGAACACATATACACCCATGGCGGATTCATGTCAATGTATGACAAAACCAATGCAATATTGTAAAGTAAAACAAAATAAAAATAAATTAAAAATAAAATAAAATATAGTGAATTATAAATTCTGGCTAAAGCTTTGAAGCTTTTATTATTATTCATTTTTGTGCTAATATCCTACCACTTTGTGAACTTGCAATAAATGAGATTTAATAAATTGGAAAGCATTTGTAAAGCAGGACAAGAAGAATGAAAAAATGAGCATTGTAGAAAGGTCTATATTCCATTTGACTAGGCTACTTCTATCTACAGGAAAATGTAAGCTTTCTAAACTTCTCCAGTTATTTAGCTGGAAAAATAGGTTTGATATTATACTTTCCTCAATAAGCCCTAAGGCTAGACATTCAGAATCAAGAAATAAAATAGAGAAGGCCAGAAGGTGAGACAAAGGGGACACAGGTGACAGAAACAGGGGGAAAGAACTTGTTAAAATTTTTCATTTGATACTATGGCATTCTCCACTCAGAGAAGGAAACTGACTTTCTCAAGAACACACAGAATCTGGGAAGGAGTGGCGTTGGTTGCCCCCTTAACCCCATCCCCTTAAGTACCAAGCAAAATGAATTCTTCCCAGAAGAATTTTGGTAAATTGAAAGAGGCTTCATGAGAAGGAACTTCATCCCTAAATTCCTTTACATTTCAGGGTAGGTTGGGGGTTGAAGGAGTGACTGTGTGATAGTGCCAAACTATTTTTCCTTATCATTAGACTATCCTTAGACTCTTTAAACATTTCCTGGACATGAGTTTGGAAGAAGTGGGAAAGGAAGCAACCAATTCACACCACAATTTCCCAGAGACACAGAAGCTGCTGGTGAGGACAGTTCTTGTCCTGTGTGGAACCCTCACCACAGCAGTAACAGCATTTACTCAACATGTCCCTGTATCTGCTGGCAGGACATGGAAAAGAAAGGGTCCCTGCCATCATGGGCTCTTGACACAGGCATGGAGACATGACAGCACAGAAGTGCAGCTGAGAAGGAATTACTGTAGGTTTCCTAGTGTGATGATGGAGGAAGAGTCAGAAACATGAACAAAGGTCTATGTTAAATTCTAAGTTCTTAACTTTACATTTCTTAAATGAACTTTCACTCTGTCTTGCTTTCAAATGTCCTTCCTGGCTTTAATTTTCTTTTTCAGGATCAGATCTTTTATAGATCACAGAGCTTTTGCTGCCTTCTGTCTTCTTCTTGTCTGCTTTCATCTTCCTCACAATGGCGCTTGCCATCTGGGTGGGCTTTCCTGCTGGCTCAGAGGTAAAGAATCTGCCCACAATGTAGGAGACCTGGATTCAATCCCTCGGTCAGGAAGATCCTCTGGAGAAAGGAATGGCTTGTCCACTCCAGTATTCTTGCCTGGAGAATTCCATGAACAGTATTCCTGCCAGAGGAGGCTGGCAGGCTAGTCCATGGGATCAAAAGAGTTGGACACGACTGAGCGACTGACACTTTTATTTTCAGCTTCTGGATGATCCTCCCTGTAGTCTGAGGGCTGAGCCTCCTCTCTCCTTGGTTCCCTCCTTTCCAACAAGTGGGGAGTCTGGCTGAACTGCTGTTTAACCCTCAGCTGGCCAGAAGTCCCTGCCTAGCTAAACCCCTCTAAGTACTTACTTTCCCTTTCTCAGGAGAGGAAAGTTGGAGGATGAGCTGCTCAGATCCTGGTGATGAAAGAGCGGTACTGGAAGGGGAGCCCCTGGGGAGGTCAGGGACAGGGTGGGGGGCTGGTGGGAGCTCCTGCAGGGGAGTAGCCCTGGGCTGGGAGCAGGGAGCCCCGGTGCCAGGTGTGGCTCTGCCCTGTGTGACCCAGGACAGGTTCACCTCCTGGGGGTCCTCCTCCTCTGTGACAGTAGGGGCCTTGAAATAGTGCCCCTAACTCCTCCAAGCTCTGATGTTCTGAGATTCATTCCTCCACAAAGACAGGCCTCTCCTGGGGGCACTTCATGGCCTCTGCTCTGTCTTTTCATCCTACGCTGTCCTATTCCTGTGTCCTGACAGACGGACAGGTGGCGAGCTTGTTTAGGGCACCTTCTAAGAGAAGACCCTTGGCCATTCTGTGGTCACATCTCAGCCCACCAAGAAGGAGGAGATGCTCCTCTTCAAGCCCCCTTTGGGAGTTTAGCCTGGTCTGGTATTTTCTCTGCCTCTGCTCCCTGGAGGGGTCTCGGAACCCAGTGTCCCCACACCTCCGGGTGAAGGACTTAAACTCATCCCTCACAGTGTATGGAAACTTGGTCTGCAAACCACCCTCAGCTGTACTTTAGAAACCACTAACTGATAGCCTCAGCCAGAGGTTTGCATTTCCTGTCCGTTTAGCAAAAAATACCACTTCCTTCTCTCTGTTCCCCACACAGTGTAACTCCCCACAGTGATCCCCACTTATGTCTTCTATTGGGGAGTAACCCAAACATTGTTTTGTTCATAATACCCAGTGAAACTCCCTTAGGAAGGTGCCACATTGAAGACTGAAGTTCAGTCCTTCAGGAGGTTCAAATGCACAGTTCCCGCTATTAGATTAAAGGCCTGTACTTTGCACCTCAGATTAAGTAAGCACTTATGGTTGGTGTTCTTTGTTTTCCAAAACAGTCTACATTTAAATGTTAGATTAACTCTGAATGTGATGTCAACTAAGGTATTTAAGAATACTTTTATCTTGCCCATTAATTCATGAAGGAAAGCATAGTGCAGTACCACCAATTCAAAGGACGAGACAAAGACACACCTATATAGGCTATCAGGAACACTGAACATCAGTGTTCATTTGCGGCTGCATAATGAAGGCCCAGAAGGATACTCATTAGTAACAGTGCTTACCTTTGGGAAAAGGCACACTATGAAATTTTACTTGAAATGACTTCATAACGCACATATTGTTTTTTTTGTTTGTTTGTTTGTTTGTTTTTTACTTTATTTTACTTTACAATACCGTATTGGTTTTGCCATACATTGATATGAATCCACCACGGCTGTATACGAGCTCCCAAACCTGAATCCCCCTCCCATCTCCCACCCCATATCCTCTCCCTGGGTCATCCCCGTGCACCAGCCCCAAGCATCCTGTATCCTGTATCGAACATAGGCTGGTGCTTCATTTCTTACATGATAGTATACATGTTTCAATGCCATTCTCCCAAATCATCCCACCCTCTCCCTCTCCCTCTCCCACAGAGTCCAAAAGTCCATTCTATATATCTGTGTCTCTTTTGCTGTCTCACATACAGGGTCATCATTGCCATCTTTCTAAATTCCATATATATGTGTCAGTATACTGTATTGGTGTTTTTCTTTCTGGCTTGCTTCACTATGTATAATAGGCTCCAGTTTCATCCATCTCATTAGAACTGATTCAAATGAATTCTTTTTAATGGCTGAGTAATACTCCATTGTATATATGTACCACCGCTTTCTTATCCATTCATCTGCTGATGGACATCTAGGTTGTTTCCATGTCCTGGCTATTATAAACAGTGCTGCAATGAACGTTGGGGTACATGTGTTTCTTTCAATTCTGGTTTCCTCGGTGTGTATGCCCAGCAGTAGGATTGCTGGGTTATAAGGCAGTTCTATTTGCAGTTTTTTAAGGAATCTCCACACTGTTCTCCATAGTGGCTGTACTAGTTTGCATTCCCACCAACAGTGTAAGAGGGTTCCCTTTTCTCCACACCCTCTCCAGCATTAATTGCTTGTAGACTTTTGGATTCCAGCCATTCTGACTGGTGTGAAATGGTACCTCATTGTGGTCTTGATTTGCATTTCTCTGATAATGAGTGATGTTGAGCATCTTTTCATGTGTTTGTTAGCCATCCGTATGTCTTCTTTGGAGAAATGTCTGTTTAGTTCTTTGGCCCATTTTTTGATTGGGTCGTTTATTTTTCTGGAGTTGAGCTGCATAAGTTGCTTGTATATTTTTGAGATTAGTTGTTTGTCAGTTGCTTCATTTGCTATTGTTTTCTCCCATTCAGAAGGCTGTCTTTTTACCTTGCTTATAGTTTCCTTTGTTGTGCAGAAGCTTTTAATTTTAATTAGATCCCATTTGTTTATTTTTGCTTTTATTTCCAGTATTCTGGGAGGTGGATCATAGAGGATCCTGCTGTGATTTATGTCGGAAAGTGTTTTGCCTATGTTCTCCTCTAGGAGTTTTATAGTTTCTGGTCTTACGTTTAGATCTTTAATCCATTTTGAGTTTATTTTTGTGTGTGGTGTTAGAAAGTGATCTAGTTTCATTCTTCTACAAGTGGTTGACCAGTTTTCCCAGCACCACTTGTTAAAGAGATTGTCTTTACTCCATTGTATATTCTTGCCTCCTTTGTCGAAGATAAGGTGTCCATAGGTGTGTGGATTTATCTCTGGGCTTTCTATTTTGTTCCATTGATCTATATTTCTGTCTTTGTGCCAGTACCATACTGTCTTGATGACTGTGGCTTTGTAGTAGAGCCTGAAGTCAGGCAGGTTGATTCCTCCAGTTCCATTCTTCTTTCTCAAGATTGCTTTGGCTATTCGAGGTTTTTTGTATTTCCATACAAATCTTGAAATTATTTGTTCTAGTTCTGTGAAAAATACCGCTGGTAGCTTGATAGGGATTGCATTGAATCTGTAGATTGCTTTGGGTAGTATACTCATTTTCACTATATTGATTCTTCCGATCCATGAACACGGTATATTTCTCCATCTATTAGTGTCCTCTTTGATTTCTTTCATCAGTGTTTTATAGTTTTCCATATATAGGTCTTTAGTTTCTTTAGGTAGATATATTCCTAAGTATTTTATTCTTTTCGTTGCAATGGTGAATGGAATTGTTTCCTTAATTTCTTTTTCTACTTTCTCATTATTAGTGTATAGGAATGCAAGGGATTTCTGTGTGTTGATTTTATATCCTGCAACTTTACTATATTCATTGATTAGCTCTAGTAATTTTCTGGTGGAGTCTTTAGGATTTTCTATGTAGAGGATCATGTCATCTGCAAACAGTGAGAGTTTTACTTCTTCTTTTCCAATTTGGATTCCTTTTATTTCTTTTTCTGCCCTGATTGCTGTGGCCAAAACTTCCAGAACTATGTTGAATAGTAGCGGTGAAAGTGGGCACCCTTGTCTTGTTCCTGACTTTAGGGGAAATGCTTTCAGTTTTTCACCATTGAGGATAATGTTTGCTGTGGGTTTGTCATATATAGCTTTTATTATGTTGAGGTATGTTCCTTCTATTCCTACTTTCTGGAGAGTTTTTATCATAAATGGATGTTGAATTTTGTCAAAGGCCTTCTCTGCATCTATTGAGATAATCATATGGCTTTTATTTTTCAATTTGTTAATGTGGTGAATTACATTGATTGATTTGCGGATATTGAAGAATCCTTGCATCCCTGGGATAAAGCCCACTTGGTCATGGTGTATGATCTTTTTAATGTGTTGTTGGATTCTGATTGCTAGAATTTTGTTAAGGATTTTTGCATCTATGTTCATCAGTGATATTGGCCTGTAGTTTTCTTTTTTGGTGACATCTTTGTCAGGTTTTGGTATTAGGGTGATGGTGGCCTCATAGAATGAGTTTGGAAGTTTACCTTCCTCTGCAATTTTCTGGAAGAGTCTCAGTAGGATAGGTGTTAGCTCTTCTCGAAATTTTTGGTAGAATTCAGCTGTGAAGCCGTCTGGACCTGGGCTTTTGTTTGCTGGAAGATTTCTGATTACAGTTTCAATTTCCGTGCTTGTGATGGGTCTGTTAAGGTTTTCTATTTCTTCTTGGTTCAGTTTTGGAAAGTTGTACTTTTCTAAGAATTTGTCCATTTCTTCCACGTTGTCCATTTTATTGGCATATAATTGCTGATAGTAGTCTCTTATGATCCTTTGTATTTCTGAGTTGTCTGTTGTGATCTCTCCATTTTCATTTCTAATTTTATTGATTTGATTTTTCTCTCTTTGTTTCTTGATGAGTCTGGCTAATGGTTTGTCAATTTTATTTATCCTTTCAAAGAACCAGCTTTTTGCTTTGTTGATTTTTGCTATGGTCTCTTTTGTTTCTTTTGCATTTATTTCTGCCCTAATTTTTAAGATTTCTTTCCTTCTACTAGCTCTGGGGTTCTCCATTTCTTCCTTTTCTAGTTGCTTTAGGTGTAGAGTTAGGTTATTTATTTGACTTTTTTCTTGTTTCTTGAGGTATGCCTGTATTGATATGAACTTTCCTCTTAAGACTGCTTTTATAGTGTCCCACAGGTTTTGGGTTGTTGTGTTTTCATTTTCATTCGTTTCTATGCATATTTTGATTTCTTTTTTGATTTCTTCTGTGATTTGTTGGTTATTCAGAAGCGTGTTGTTCAGCCTCCATGTGTTGGAATTTTTAATAGTTTTTCTCTTGTAATTGAGATCTAATCTTAATGCATTATGGTCAGAAAAGATACTTGGAATGATTTCAATTTTTTTGAATTTATCAAGGTTAGATTTATGGCCCAGGATGTGATCTATCCTGGAGAAGGTTCCATGAGCACTTGAGAAAAAGGTGAAATTCATTGTTTTGGGGTGAAATGTCCTATAGATATCAATTAGGTCTAATTGGTCTATTGTATCATTTAAAGTTTGCGTTTCTTTGTTAATTTTCTGTTTAGTTGATCTGTCCATAGATGTGAGTGGGGTATTAAAGTCTCCCACTATTATTGTGTTATTGTTAATTTCCCCTTTCATACTTGTTAGCATTTGTCTTACATATTGCGGTGCTCCTATGTTGGGTGCATATATATTTATAATTGTTATATCTTCTTCTTGGATTGATCCTTTGATCATTATGTAGTGGCCTTCTTTGTCTCTTTTCACAGTCTTCGTTTTAAAGTCTATTTTATCTGATATGAGTATAGCTACTCCTGCTTTCTTTTGGTCTCTATTTGCATGGAATATCTTTTTCCAGCCCTTCACTCTCAGTCTGTATGTGTCCCTTGTTTTGAGGTGGGTCTCTTGTAGGCAGCATATATAGGGGTCTTGTTTTTGTATCCATTCAGCCAGTCTTTGCCTTTTGGTTGGGGCATTCAACCCATTTACGTTTAAGGTAATTATTGATAAGTATGATCCCGTTGCCATTTACTTTATTGTTTTGGGTTCTGGTTTATATGCCCTTTTTATGTTTCGTGTCTAAAGGATATCCTTTAGCATTTGTTGGAGAGCTGGTTTGGTGGTGCTGAATTCTCTCAGTTTTTGCTTATCTGTAAAGCTTTTGATTTCTCCTTCATATTTGAATGAGATCCTTGCTGGGTACAGTAATCTGGGCTGTAGGTTATTTTCTTTCATCACTTTAAGTATGTCTTGCCATTCCCTCCTCGCCTGAAGAGTTTCTATTGAAAGATCTGCAGTTATCCTTATGGGAATCCCCTTGTGTGTTATTTGTTGTTTTTCCCTTGCTGCTTTTAATATTTGTTCTTTGTGTTTGGTCTTTGTTAATTTGATTAATATATGTCTTGGGGTGTTTCGCCTTGGGTTTATCCTGTTTGGAACTCTGGGTTTCTTGGACTTGGGTGATTATTTCCTTCCCCATTTTAGGGAAGTTTTCAACTATTATCTCCTCAAGTATTTTCTCATGGTCTTTCTTTTTGTCTTCTTCTTCTGGGACTCCCATTATTCGAATGTTGGAGCGTTTCATATTGTCCTGGAGGTCTCTGAGATTGTCCTCATTTCTTTTAATTCGTTTTTCTTTTTCCCTCTCTGATTCATTTATTTCTACCATTCTATCTTCTATTTCACTAATCCTATCTTCTGCCTCCGATATTCTACTATTTGTTGCCTCCAGAGTGTTTCTGATCTCTTTTATTGCATTATTCATTGTATATTGACTCTTTTTTATTTCTTCTAGGTCCTTGTTAAACCTTTCTTGCATCTTCTCAATCCTCGTCTCCAGGCTATTTATCTGTGATTCCATTTTGATTTCAAGATTTTGGATCATTTTCACTATCAATATTCGGAATTCTTTCTCAGGTAGATTCCCTATCTCTTCCTCTTTTGTTTGGTTTGGTGGGTTTTTCTCCTGTTCCTTTACCTGTTGGGTATTCCTCTGTCTCTTCATCTTGGTTATATTGCTGCGTTTGGGGTGGCCTTTCTATATTCTGGGAATTTGTGGAGTTCTCTTTATTGTGGAGTTCTCTTTATTATGGAGTTTCCTCACTGTGGGTGGGGTTATATCAGTGGCTTGTCAAGGTTTCTTGGTTAGGGAGGCTTGTGTTGGAGTTCTGGTGGGTGGAGCTGGATTTCTACTCTCTGGAGTGCTATGAAGTGTCCAGTAGTGGGTTATGAGACATCAATGTTTTTGGAGTAACTTTGAACTGCCTGCATATTGAAGCTCAGGGATGTGTTCTTGTGTTGCTGGAGAATTTGGGTGGTATGTTTTGCTCTGGAACTTGTTGGCCCTTGGGTGGTGCTTGGTTTCAGTGTAGGTATGGAGGTGTTTGATGAGCTCCTATTGATTAATGTTCCCTGGATTCAGGATTTCTCTGATGTTCTCAGGATTTGGACTTAAGTCTCCTGCTTCTGGTTTTCAGTTTTATTTTTACAATAGCCTGAAGTCTTCTCCATCTATACAGCCCCCATGATAAAACATCTAGGTTAAAGATGAAATGTTTCTCCACATTGAGGGACACCCAGAGAGGTTCACTGAGTTACATGGAGAAGAGAAGAGTGTGGGAGTAGTTAGAGGTGACGGATGAGATGAGGTGGGATCAAAAGAGGAGAGAAAGAGCTAGCCAGTAATCACTTCCTTATGTGTGCTCCACAGTCTGGACCGCTCAGAGGTGTTCATGAAATTATACAGGGAAGAGGAGAGGGAGGAAGTAGATGGAGGTGGCCAGAAGGATAAAAGAGGGAAATGAAAAGGAGAGAGACAGATCCAGCCAGTAACCAGTTCTCTGAGTGTTCTCCACTCTCTGGAACACACAGAGATTCACAGAGTTGGGTAGGGAAGAGAAGGGGGCGGGAAGAGACAGAGGCCACCTGGTGGAGAAAAAGGAGAGTCCAAAGGAGGAGAGAGTGGTCAAGCCAGTAATCTCACTCTCAGATAAAACTGGGTACTGAAGATTGGGGTTTTAAATGTATAAAATTGACAACAAATACCAAAAAGCAAAAGTTAAAAATCTGGAGTAGAGATTGGATTTTCAAAAATACAATATTAAAGAAAAGAAGTAGAAGAAGAAGGGGGAAAAAAAAAGAAGGGAAAAAGAAAAAAAAGCCACAAGAATTATTAAAAAAACAATATCAACCACAAGAAGACAATATACAGCGTTTGCTTTAAAAATAGGTCTCTCTCTTCTTTTTCTTTTTGAAAAGTAATAGTAGGTTATAAAAATTAGAGAAATAAAGGACTTAAAATTTAAGAAAGTTTAAAAAAAAGAAGAAAAACCATTCACACAACAATATCAATGTAAAAAAAAAAAAAGAATGCTTGTAAAAATAGTAAAGATATATCTGGCCCTTTCTCTGGTGTTGTGGGAAGTGTGGGGTCACCTCCAAGGAAGTTCCTTCTGCTTAACTTCTTCTGTTTGCTGGTCTCTTCAGTGTCTGATTTCCGTCTTGACTCAGGGAGGGCAGTGGTGGACACTTTTTTTTTTTTTTTAGGCTCACTTGTTCAGTCACGCTGTGGAGAGGGAGGGATGCTGCAAACAAATATTACTGGTGTGTGCTTGCAGTGTCTCATCCACACTTGGCTTGCCCCTGCTCACGGCACACACTGCTCAGGCTCTAAGTTGCTCTGCCGGGGTACCATCTGAGGCCGGTCCTAGGCTTCATGCACCTCCTCAGTCTAAGCCACTCAGGCTTGGCACTCAGGTAGCCTTCAGAGGTGCATATTTGGTTGGGCCTGTGTTTTGTGCCCTTCCCAGGTCTGAGTAGCTCAGGAATTTGGCGAGCGCAGTTGCTGTGACTGGTCACCTTTCCCTGCTGCTCAGTTTTCTGGGTGTACTGCCAGCATTTCTTCTTAGGCGGATGATGACTGTCCAGAACCCCCAGAAGTCTTAGCAAAGAAGCCTGTTTGCATTTTGGTAGGTAATGTCTCTCTTGGGCTGTGATTGCCCCCTTCCTTAAGGCTCTGGCTGCCTGTCACTGGAGGGGTATGATCTGCAGCCGGCTATTTCCGTTCCATTCTTTGTTCTGTGCACGGTCCTGGTGGTGTCTTATGTTTGAGCGTTTCACGTGGTAGCTATCCCATGGTCTGGATTGCTAGCCCAAGTTAGTTTGTTCTGGTCACGCGTGGGCCCTCTGGTCACACGCGGGGTAGGTGTTCCAGCCCGATTCTTTGCAGCCCGCACCTTCCGTGGCCCAATTCTTAAAAAGCACTGCAGTCTGTGCCTCCCGCGCCTCCCTTCCCAGCCCCCACTTGCTAGTGGCAGATGCAGGCATCTGCGCTGCTTTTCTGCTGGGGGAGTTACTGTTGGGCTTGTAATCTGTTGGTTTTAGTTATTTATTTATTTTTCCTTCCTGTTATGTTGCCCTCTGTGCTTCCAAGGCTCGCCCCAGGCTCACCAGCGAGAATGTTTCCTGGTGTTTGGAAACCTCTCTTTTTATGAGTCTCTTCCTGTGATGGGACTCCCTTCCCAGAACGGAGCTCCCTCCCTACCTCCTTTGTCTCTTTTTTCATCTTTTATATTTTTTCCTATTTTTGAAGCCAATGATCTGCTTTTCTGGGTGTCTGATGTCCTCTGCCAGCATTCACAAGTTGTTTTGTGGAATTTACTCAGCGTTGAAATGTTCTTTTGATGAATTTGTGAGGGAGAAAGTGGTCTCCCCATCCTATTCCTCTGCCATCTTAGGACCGCCCCCCATAGTTTTTTTGATAAACACATTACTTTTATAATTACAAGTAACCCACCAGAGAAAGGGAAACAACCTAACTCTCCATGAGAAGTAGTCCATAAGTAAAGTCACACGTGGAGTAGTATGCAGACATTAAATGAGTCACTTCTATGTGTGCAGACTGAGTGGGCTCCTGCTTGTGTTGTTGATAGAAAAGAAAGAGCAGAATAGCCCATGAGGAACACTTTTATGTATGTGAAGATAGAGGTATCTCGATGTATGTACTTATAAACCCACTTAAGTCTGGATGGATGCCTAGGAACCTGGTGATAGTGCCTGCCTCTGGGAAGGGAGCTGGGCAATAGGAGTTAGAGAAAGGGAGAGACTCCATTTTCAATCTCTATTGCCCCTCTGTTTTAACCATATGAATGTGCAATCCCTTTACATTTTTTAATTTGTTTTGTTTTGTTTTTTGAACACAACGTGGAAATTGAGTTTTATTAAAACAGATTTGAAGTAATTAAGTAAAAAAGCAGGGAAACCAAATATCAAATAAAATTAAGAGCAAGTTTTTCCAAAAAATGAATAAGACATACAATCCTCTGGTTATGCTTTCTTTTTGAGAGTCTAAGATACAATTTCATATACAATACAACCTTTATTTAATGTACCAAATTGACTTTTTATTTTTATTTTTTTTTAATTTTTATTTTTACGTTATTTTGCTTTACAATACTGTATTGGTTTTGCCATACATTGACATGAATCAGCCATGGGTGTACATGAGTTGCCAATCGTGAACCCCCCCTCCCACCTCCCATCACATATCATCTCTCTGGATCATCCCCATGCACCAGCCCCAAGCATCCTGTATCCTGTATCGAACATAGACTGGCGATTCATTTCTTACTTGATAGTATACATGTTTCAATGCCATTCTCCCAAATCATCCCATCCTCTCTCTCTCCCACAGAGTCCTAAAGTCCATTCTATACATCTGTGTCTCTTTTGCTGTCTCACATAGAGGGTTATCTTTACCATCTTTCTAAATTCCATATATATGTGTTAGTATACTGCATTGGTGTTTTTTTTCTGGCTTACTTCACTCTGTATAATCGGCTCCAGTTTCATCCATCTCATTAGAACTGATTCAAATGAATTCTTTTTAATGGCTGAGTAATACTCCATTGTGTATATGTACCACCGCTTTCTTATCCATTCATCTGCTGATGGACGTCTAGGTTGTTTCCATGTCCTGGCTATTATAAACAGTGCTACAATGAACATTGGGGTACATGTGTCTCTTTCAATTCTGGTTTCCTCGGTGTGTATGCCCAGCAGTGGGATTGCTGGGTCATAAGGCAGTTCTATTTGCAGTTTTTTAAGGCATCTCCACACTGTTCTCCATAGTGGCTGTACTAGTTTGCATTCCCACCAACAGTGTAAGAGGGTTCCCTTTTCTCCACACCCTCACCAGCATTTATTGCTTGTAGACTTTTGGATCACAGCCATTCTGACTGGCGTAAAATGGTATCTCATTATGGTTTTGATTTGCATTTCTCTGATAATGAGTGATGCTGAGCATCTTTTCATGTGTTTGTTAGCCATCTGTATGTCTTCTTTGGAGAAATGTCTATTTAGTTCTTTGGCCCATTTTTTGATTGGGTCATTTATTTTTCTGGACTTGAGCTGGATAAGTTGCTTGTATATTTTTGAGATTAGTTGTTTGTCAGTTGCTTCATTTGCTATTATTTTCTCCCATTCCGAAGGCTGCCTTTTCACCTTGCTTATAGTTTCCTTTGTTGTGCAGAAGCTTTTAATTTTAATTAGATCCCATTTGTTTATTTTTGCTTCTATTTCCAGTATTCTGGGAGGTGGATCATAGAGGATCCTGCTGTGATTTATGTCAGAAAGTGTTTTGCCTATGTTCCCCTTTAGGAGTTTTATAGTTTCTGGTCTTACATTTAGATCTTTAATCCATTTTGAGTTTATTTTTGTGTATGGTGTTAGAGAGTGATCTAGTTTCATTCTTTTACAAGTGGTTGACCAGTTTTCCCAGCACCACTTGTTAAAGAGATTGTCTTTAATGCATTGTATGTTCTTGCCTCCTTTGTCGAAGATAAGGTGTCCATAGCTGTGTGGATTTATCTCTGGGCTTTCTATTTAGTTCCATTTTTCAATTTAAAAAGCCAGTTACTGTAACTAAAATGCTATCTCCTCTTCCTTGAATGGGGTTACAATCTGAAACTGCCATCATTGCTGGCTTGTCCTCAGGCTTATGAGACACTCAGTATTTGATGGGGCTGCTGAAATGACCGAAATCATGTTCAGGGGGCTGGGCTACCTCTTTCTCTGGTGGTGCAAGCATCAGGTAAAATCCAGCTGATTGTGGAAATTCCACAGCTGGTAAATCCTAATAACAGTAATACAGTAATGGGAACTGAACATGTATTGCTGATTTCTTTTATGTATTTTCATGCTCAATCCTCACTGGAGCCCCTGAATGCTTTCAATTATTTTCCAGTTGTTCATATGTGGAAACTCAAGGCTTAGACAATATAGGAACTTGCTAAATATCACTCTCAGGAAAGGGTGGATCTAGGACACAACACAGGTAAGTTTCACTCTAGAGCTAACACCTCAGGGGTTTGTAGGCCTCAAAGGGCCAACCTGTGAACCCTGGGTTCCATACTTCCTAAGGGTCCTGTATAATTTCCTAGGGTTGCCATAACAACATGCCAAATACTAGGTGACTTAAAAACAACAGAACTTACTGTCTCACAATTCCATTAACTAAGAGTCTAAAGCAAGGATTTGTCAGAGTCAGGCTCCCTCTGAAACCTGTAATGATGTATTAGTCAGTTTGGGCTGCCATAACAAGATAACATAGACTGAATAGGTGTTAATCAGCAGAAATTTATTTCCTCACACTTCTGGTGGCTGAGAAGTCCACAGGCATGTTGGTGCCAGTTGAATCAGTTTCTGGGAAGAGCTCTCTCCCTGGCTGTAGACTGCCACCTTCTGGCTCTATTCTCGCATGGCCTTTCTCAGAATATGCCTGCGGACGGGGAAGGGAGAGAAAGGGAGAAGGGAGAGAAGAGGCTCTCTGACACATCTCCTTACAAGGACAATAATCAGATCAGGGCCCTTCTCTTAAGACCTCATTTAACTTAATTGCTTCCTAAGAGGCTCCATCTTCAAACACAGCTACCTAGTGGGTAAGACTTCAAATAAGAATGGGGAAGGGCACACATTCAGTCCATAACAACAGGGATCCTTCCAGCCTCCTTCTAGCTTCTAGTGTTTGCTGGCAATTGTGTTCTTTGACTTCTAGGTGCATCACTTCAATCCTCTGTTTTCACACGGTGTTCTCTCTCTCTCTCTTTACATCCTCCTCACTCTGCATGTCAGTGCTGTGTCCAGTTTCCCTTTTTTGTAAAGACACCAGTCACATCATATGGGGGCCCACCCTAACTACCTCCTCTTAACTATGTATGCACATACCTTATTTCCACTTAAAATGACATCATTAGGTGCTAAGGTTTAGGATATCAACATGTTTTTTTCTGGGGGAAACAACTTGACCCAGGAAGTTCTCCCTTATCTCATCATCAATAGCACACCCTCCTACTGGGGGACACTGGTAATTATATCTACAACCTCATACACACTGTAAGGAATCCTGCTGGAGACTACGTTTTTGTTTTTGTTTTTGTTTTTCTTCTTCTTCTTCTTTATTAATTAATGTTGACAGGTACATCTTAAAAAAGAAACACAAAAATCACTTTGCAAGACATCACCAATTTTAAATCCTTCAAGTCTCTCCCTTGGTGATAAAAAGGTAACATAGGAAGGTCCAGGAAGGAATTTGGAACCAGACCTTAGGCTTTTGAGACACTTAGAAGTGCCCTCCTACAAAAAGAATTGAGAGCATGTTGGGGAAGTGTGTTAGGTATCAGGTATATCTGGAAGTTCATTGATATGCAAGACAAAGTAGCCTAAAGTTCAGAGTCTGTAAGACAGATGCCACTGAAGTGGCCAACTGTGACTCGAAAGGGGGCTCTCACCCACAGTCACAGAAACTTCAGAGTATTTGGGGCGAAGACTGCCATTTGGATGAGACCCTAGAAGATGGATGGTATTTTCTCCATAGCTTCAACCACCATGTCCAAGACCCTCCTTTCAGGGATATTATGACCCCTGTGTGGTCCTTAAGTCTCTCTTGTGATCTCCATAAGGAAGATTTAAAGAAGGTCCTGAGCAAGCTCAACTCCCTTATGATGCCTGCCCTCCCTCTGCCTGCATCCTGACACCAAGGTACCCACATAATGAGGGTTTCAGAGCCCAGTGACATTGTAACCTAGTGACAACGGTCACTTTTCATGCTGCTGCCTCACCCTAACCTCTGTCCCATCATCTCTACCTTAGGGAAGTCCCAAGAAACGTGCATGACATCTGCTTTGGGATCCAGGCCACTTTGTTGAGGGGTCCTTCTTGTAGGGTGGATTTAGGAAGGAGGAGAGAACTCCCAGTGTGTTGCATATACTGTAATGTGTTCTCACTCATCACAAATAGAGAAACAGGGAAACTTATGTGCCTTCTATTCCAGTGAGAAGGTCTAAAATGAAGAACATCTCCTTGGCTGTAGAGCCACCCTCCCCTTCTCCCAGCCAGCATCCCACTAGGACAGATTCCTGGATTAGATTCCTCCAAACTGAGAAAAGACCCCCAAATATTCAAGGTCCTGTGGGCATAAAAGGGACTGTGGTTTTGGAGCTTAGAGAATATACTTCTGCCACCTCCTGACAATTGAGCCCAATGTCTCTATTGGGCTAGATGACCATGAGATTTTCTGCAGACTTGTTTAGAGGGACCTGGTGGCACAGTCCCATCCAGCTTTCCTCAGTTGAGGAAAATCTTCTATGTGTTGTGTTGGGTAATCCTTCATGCCTGCAAGGTGTGTGCTCTGCAGGACAACAAGGTGTCTGCACCAGACCTGTGCCTACCCTGGGATATCAGAGGAGTGTCAGGAAGGAAGGAAAAGACCAAGGAGAACTGGGTATGAGACAGACAAGAGGCTGACTAGTGAAGACCTATTACTCCCTCATACAGCCAAAGGAGGAAAGGACGTTACACTGACAACTGCCCACACTGATACAAGTTTTACAGGCCTACGGCTGTGGGTCTAAGCAGGAGCTGAGGGCCCCAGTCCTATGAGGTGACCTGAAGAGACTGGACTGAAGGTCTGAGCCCAGAGGACATGCCTAGTTAAGCAAGTTAGTGATTAAGTGAATATAAAGAAATATCTGAAATACTTGTGCCTATGAACACTGCCTTGACCGATTCTCTGCTTTCAGTGAGACTCAGGAATGGGGATAAGTACAGCAGAGGAAGGCAGAAGAATTTACCAGACTGGAGAGAAGACTGGATTCCTGGAGGGCAATTACCAACCCAGGAGGGTCCTGACCTTCTAAAAGAACCAAATTGCTCTTCCTTTTAGGATAAGGTAGCACTTCCCCCAGGTACTGCTTTTTTTGTCCTACCCTGGTTTCCGTTAAGGGCAAAGGATATCAGTGCTTTGAAGCATGTGTCTGCAGTAGGAGAATGAGTTCAGGAGATGTTGGTCCTAAGGGAAATGTGGCCCTTTGTCACAGCTCTGCAGGAAAGTGACCGAGCAAGACCCACTTCAGCCTTTCCAGGACTGACTAGGGATATGCTGTCTTGGTGGCAAGGACAGCAAAACTCACTAAAGGATCACTAGACTAGAACTCAGCATTCAAAAAACAAAGATCATGGCATCTTGTCCCATGATTTCATGGCAAATAGATGTGGAAAAATGGAAACAGTGACAGATTTTACTTTCGTGGGCTCCAAAATCATTGCAGATGGTGACTGCAGCCATGAAAGTAAAAGATACATGCTCCTTGGAAAAGAAGTTATGACAAACCTATACAGCATATTAAAAAGCAGAGACATTTCCAAAGAAATGTATCATCAAAGTTATGGCTTTTCCAGTAGTCATGTACAGATGTGAAAGTTGGGTTGTAAAGAAGACTAAGTACCAAAGAACTGATGGCTTAGAATTGTGGTAGTGGAGAAGACTCTTGTCCAAGAAGTTCCTTGAACAGCAAAGAGATCAAACCAGTCAACACTAAAGGATGTCTATCCTGAAGCTTCAATATTCTGACCACCTGATGCAAAGAACCAACCTATTGGAAAAGACCCTAATGCTGGGAAAGATTGAGGGCAGGAGGAGAAAGGAGGGACAGAGGATGAGATAGCATCACTCACTCAATGGGCATGAGTCTGAGCAAACTCCAGGAGATAGTGAAGGTCAGGGAAGCTTGGCATGCTTCAGTCCCTGTGTTTGCAGAGTTGGACATAATTTAGCAACTGAACAAAAACAAGAACCAAAATTGGATATCAGACATTGTTTCAAATTCATTGTACTAGTCCGCCTGCCTAGAATCAAAGGTGTATACTATATAAATTTATTTAAAAGATGGGTTGTATCTTTTTCTCCTTTATTGTTACTAAGCAAAAAGTTGCATGTCCTGTTTCCATTGCCCTAGATGTCTACAACACTGGAGCCAGGAGTTCTGGAGCACACGGTTCTGAAGTTCAGGATTCTGGATTTGTTCCTCTGCAGGGGATCTGAGAAGGTTCTGTGTTGATTCATATGATCAAGAAGCAAGAAGCTGAACCAGAGGAGGTCTCATGGGGCTTGGGCCCTAGTCAAACTACAGAGTCCTGCTGCAAGTCTGCCATGGAGCAGACACTCCCACCTGGGTCAGCCTCCAGCACAAGTACCAACGGAGGGCCTATGTGCCCAGTGCAATGTTCCTGAGGATTGAGAACCTGACCCAAGAGGACAGTAGGCAGTATCGGGCTCGAGCCAGCTTCCGGGGAGGAATAGATCTTACCCAGGTTTTCCACCTCATTGTCTATGGTAGGTGACACCTCCTCACCCTGTCTCATGGCTTCCCTCCTTTTGTGGTAGAAGTGTCACATATGCACCAATTTTCAGGATTATTTCCAGACACCAGCCTTCAGACTCTATTTTCTCCTGTGAAATTAGGGTAAGTGGATTTACTGCAAATGATAAACAGAGTTGTGATCCATACCAGGGATAAAGCCACCTCAGTATTTTGGAAGAGGAGAATGGAAATTTGGGGAAATGATATTGCCATAGCAATTATTGTTCTTTATAGGCCTGCTGCTGCTGCTGCTGTTTTCTTAAATGTGTGCATTAGTTGTCTATTGCTGCTATCATTTAGAAGCTTATTTCACGTGTATTTATCATCTTACTGGGCTGTAGATCACAGCTCAGACACTGGGTCTCACTGGGCCACAGACAAGGTTTTGACAGGGCTGTGTTGTTTTCTAGAGGTTCCAGAAGATTCATTTACTTGTATTTTCCACCTCCTAGTGGTTGCTTACATTACTTGGCTCATGACCACCTTCCGACACCTTCAATGCCTGCAATAATGGGACCAGTTCTTCTCACATTCTTATCCCTCTGACTCCTCTGCTTCTTCCTTCTTCCACATTTAAGGACCCTTTTCTTTAAACTGGTCCTTACATTGGGCCCATCCAGGTAATCAACAATCTTATTTTAAAGTCAGCTTATTAGCAGTCTCAATTCCATCTGCTACCTTAATTCCACTTTGCCATGTAACCTAACATAGTCACAGGTTCTGAAGTTTGCACATGGATGTATTTGGGGTCAATTATTCACCTACCACAGTTCTGAAATCCAAGTGTAATCAGTGCCTCCTCTCCTGTTACTCAGCACCAGTCTCACTCACAAAGAGTCTACAAATCCAGCCCTAGAAGCCTCCGCAGATGGAGGAGAAAGATTACACTGCAACATTTCCAAAGAACCTCGCTTAGCCAATGCTTATTTCCCTGAAGTCCCTGCCTGAATAGAAAGTATCTGCTGTTTCCTTTGTTGTGCAGAAGCTTTTAAGTTTAAGTAGGTCCCAGACGCTTACTCCTTGCAAGAAAATATATGACCAACCTAGATAGCATATTCAAAAGCAGAGACATTACTTTACCAACTAAGGTCCGTCTAGTCAAGGCTATGGTTTTTCCAGTGGTCATGTATGGATGTCAGAGTTGGACTGTGAAGAAGGCTGAGCACCAAAGAATTGATGCTTTTGAACCGTGGTGTTGGAGAAGACTCTTGAGAGTCCCTTGGACTGCAAGGAGATCCAACCAGTCCATTCTGAAGGAGATCAACCCTGGGATTTCTTTGGAAGGAATGATGCTAAAGCTGAAACTCCAGTACTCTGGCCACCTCATGCAAAGAGTTGACTCATTGGAAAAGACTTTGATGCTGGGAGGGATTGGGGGCAGGAGGAGAAAGGGGACGACAGAGGATCAGATGGCTGGATGGCATCACTGACTTGATGGACGTGAGTCTGAGTGAGCTCCGGGAGTTCGTGATGGACAGGGAGGTCTGGCGTGTTGTGATTCATGGGGTCGCAAAGAGTCGGACATGACTGAGCAACTGAACTGAACTGAACTGAAGGTGAAAAGACAGCCTTCAGAATGGGAGAAAATAATAGCAAAAGAAGCAACTGACAAACAACTAATCTCAAAAATATACAAGCAACTCCTGCAGCTCAATCCCAGAAAAATAAACGACCCAATTAAAAAAAATGGGCCAAGGAACTAAACAGACATTTCTTCAAAGAAGACATACAGATGGCTAACAAACACATGAAAAGATGCTCAACATCACTCATTATCAGAGAAATGCAAATCAAGACCACAATGAGGTACCATTTCACACCAGTCAGAATGGCTGCGATCCAAAAGTCTACAAGCAATAAATGCTGGAGAGGGTGTGGAGAAAAGGGAACCCTCTTACACTGTTGGTGGGAATGCAAACTCGTACAGCCACTATGGAGAACAGTGTGGAGATTCCTTAAAAAATTGCAAATAGAACTGCCTTATGACCCAGCAATCCCACTGCTGGGCATACACACCAAGGACACCAGAATTGAAAGAGACACGTGTACCCCAATGTTCATCGCAGCACTGTTTATAATAGCCAGGACATGGAAACAACTTAGATGTACATCAGCAGATGAATGGATAAGAA
Source organism: Cephalophus harveyi (assembly GCA_006410635.1). Taxonomy (NCBI): domain Eukaryota; kingdom Metazoa; phylum Chordata; class Mammalia; order Artiodactyla; family Bovidae; genus Cephalophus; species Cephalophus harveyi. The sequence goes on along the minus strand of SJYT01005983.1, from coordinate 22,614 downwards.
AGCAGTGGTACATATACACAATGGAGTATTACTCAGCCATTAAAAAGAATACATTTGAATCAGTTCTAATGAGGTGGAAAAAACTGGAGCCTATTATACAGAGTGAAGTAAGCCAGAAAGAAAAACACCAATACAGTATACTAATGCATATATATGGAATTTAGAAAGATGGTAAAGATAGCCCTGTATGCAAGACAGCAAAAGAGACACAGATGTATAGACCAGTCTTTTGGACTCTGTGGGAGAGGGAGAGGGTGGGATGATTTGGAAGAATGGCATTGAAACATGTATAATATCATAGATGAAACAAATTGCCAATCCAGGTTTGATGTATGATACTAGATGCTTGGGGCTGGTGTACTGAGACGATCCAGAGGGATGGTATGAGGAGGGAGGAGGGAAGGGGGTTCAGGATGGGAAACATGTGTATACCTGTGGCAGATTCATGTTGATGTATGGAAAAACCGATACAATGTTGTAATTAACCTCTAATTAAAATAAATTTATATTAAAAAAAAAAAGTATCTGCTGTGAGACAGCAGCTCTTTAAGCTTTAGGCCCTGATGTGATTTCTGTGGCAAACCTATCAGTGTGTCAATTCCCAAGTTCAGTGGCATGTTCCAGCCAGACTCAGAGTCATCATCCCAGTTGCTACCACTGCACCTCCAGCAACTGTGTGTCCACTAATGGGATCACAGGGCCTTTCTCTGGGCGCCTAGCACTGGACAGTGTCCTTCTTCTCTAGAGGCTATGCAATCCCAGGCACTGTTTCAGCAGGAGAAGAGGACAAGGTCCTGATCCAGGAATGACCCTTGTGTTCCAGACGTCCCCCCTTCCAGGAGAAACCTCATTTTCTCAGAAATAATGGGCCTCATGGAGGTGGGACCCAGGCTTTATTTTCTTATTGGAAATTTTTAAGGCTCCTCAGTCTAGTGAAACCACATAGGGCTTAACTCAGTGGCTCTCACTTTATTGTCACTTACTATATGTTAAGTATTAGGCAAATTGTGTTTTATCTGTAAAACATATCACTTAAGGGATGGTGGCATAGTTTCAATGAGATAATAGATAAGAATATGCATACTGGAATATTTTCCAATCATGTGAGCTCCATTCTTTTGTCCATCTTCTCCCAGATCCTGTGCCCCTTCCACAGATCATGGTCAAGTCCGCATCCATCACACCAGACTGGTGCAATGCCACCCTGGAGTGCACAGCCTCGGGGGACACAGAGGATCTGAAGGTGACCTGGGAGATCAAGGGCCTGCTCAGGGAGCTGGAGCAGAGAGTAACATGGGGATGAACCTCCAACTCCTGGACTCTGTCTGTGAGCCTGCTCTTAAGCCAGCCCAGTGTCAGCTTGACCTGTGTGGTCAGCAACCAGGTGGACCAGAAAACTGCCACCTTAGACCCTGGAGAAGTATGTGCCCATGGTGAGTGTACCTTCCAGAGGGGATGGGCACCCTGAGAGCTCAGGTAACACTGAGTCCTTGATGGTCAGGGCTTTTCTCCCCATTGTTTTAATAGCAATGTTTTTTATCTGGTTATTTCTTATAATAGTCTGGGACACACATTTAAATTATTTTTGCTGCTAAATGTCTGCACATCCACACCCTCCTCTAAATTCCTGGTCCCTGCAAGGCCAGATCGTAGCCTTACAATACCCCTCACCACTCCCATTCATTGTTCATGCATGGTCTTCAGAAAAGTAAATCATATTGGATCATTTCTCTCTCTGCTCTTCACTGAGTCCACCCTCCAGGATTCCTCATAGGATTCAGGGGTCAGATGGGCCTCTGTCCATGTGTATGGTCCCACACATTTCACCATGAATTTCTTGCTTGTAGTTCATAGAATGTGCCCTGGTATTTCAACTCTGGATATGCTGTTTCTCTATCAGTAGCCCTTCTTCCTTCTGTGTCTTTGATATCTGTCTTATTTTTTATGAGGATTCTCCACAATAACTTCAGACTTGTGATCATGTGAACATGCATACACATGTGGCCCTACCCTAACAAGGGGCCCAAAATTCATTTAGTATTTTATGTGTTGTCTTGAAATTTTAATAACTTTTTATCAACTTTTCTGATTGTTTTTGCACAGAGCCCTGCATTGGTTTAGCCATCCTGCCCTCCAGCATCACGTCCTTTAAGGAGCTTTCCTTAGTCACCCCCACAAGGGTAGTAATGTTTTGTTTATACATTTCTCTCCTCCATAGACCGGAATATCTTGAGAGCCATGTTTTATCCTCCTTTGAATTCTTGGACAAAAAACAACTTCTAGCCAAACTTTACTTGCAATCAAGTTTTATTAAATCAATGAATGACCTGATAACTGTGTGTAGTCTCACCCTCTTTCTACTATCCTGTACACATGAGCTGGTGGAGAGACCTGAATGTTAGCCTCAATGTTTGTTACTCTCTAGACACAGGCTGAAAGGTCATATAAATTTCAACACTCAGTATGACCAGCAAGAGCCCTCTGAACACCCTTGCCCACAGCTCCTCCCTACTCTATCCCCCTGCCTGCCTTAGTTGGGTGTGGGAACCTCCCAGGGCCTCTCCTTCTGAAACAGTCATTTTCTGATCAAGGTGCCCCTCCTACCTGGAATGCAATGCCCACCCAACTGTACCTAGAAAACTCCTATTCCTTCCTAAATTCTCGTTGTGCATTACTTTTTCTGAGAGGGTCTCCCCAAAGTCCTGTGTATAAGATGTAAACCTTGATTGTACTGCAGCCCCTCTGGCTGGCAGACCTTGGTATTTTCTTGGTCCTCCCCTCTAGATGACCATGTCGTGCTCATCTCAGTATTCCTGGAACCAAACAGGAGCTCAGGGCCTGGTTGATTGAACGAACCTGCCATGCTCCTCCTTCTTCAGCTTCTGAACCAGGACCCTTAGACCTATCCACCTGCTCTCTCTCTGTCTCCCCTTGGCAATGGATATCTCATGTTCTATCTTGTCTTAACATTCCTCACTCTCTGTGTGACGGAAACAGATCCACATGCAGAGACCAGTGCTGCCCCCCTGCGAGGCATCCTAGGTGCTGTCGTGGTTATGCTGTTGATCCTCGGAGGCGGACTGTACCTTTGGAAGACATGTGGTAAGAAAAAGAATAAGGAGACTGGAATGTGGAGACAGGTTGCCCTTCTCCCCACTGCTCCAGATCCCTGCCCTCCCCCCTGGACTCAGAGTCCCTCTCTTTTACATCTTGATACACAAGGAATCCCTCTGCAGAGGAAATGGCAGGTATCACCCTGGCCCTGGAATTCATAGTGATGGATGAGGATTCAGGCTCCACTGTGTGTATGGCTCAGAAACAGGACAGGGGGAAGGCCAGAAGGACCGTGCTGGTGGCATCTACTATTTAGAGCTGAGTCAGTAGGATTCTTGAGGGGACATGGGCAAGATGACAGCTGGGAACAGAGGCAAGACTGGGATATCCAAGATCCCTCACTGACTTTGCCTGGATTTCTCCGACTAATCACTGCTTCTTCTGCACCCTCTTGCCTCTTAAACTCTTTTCACACAATGCACTGTTGACTAAGAAAATGTATTAGTAGGACAGTGAAGTGCTGGGTTTTTTAGAGGGAATTAGTAAGCAGTGCATGTCAATAGGAGTTGGTTCCATGAGAGTCCCTCTGGGCTTTTGTATCCCTCAGCTGACTCAGGAACCCTGTTTCTTGCATCACTAGGGTTTTGCTGAACAATATCTGGAGGAAAAGGAACCTTTTACTAGTGTCTTCGGTGAGGTCCATTCCCAAGCCATGTCATGAAGATAATTTAATTGCAGGAAGCAGGAGAATCGACAAGCCTGGTACATTTTTGCTATGAACCTGACCACTGAGATACCTGCCTCTTCCAGCTCTGCTCCAGTTCCAGATGCCCTTGGTCTGCTCTACCTTGACCCTCATGGCTTCAGCTCTTGGGGCACTGGTGGTCCTATTACTTCCTCTCCAAAATACCCTCCCTCTAAGAATTCTAACCCCTGCAGGACAAGAATTCTTCCTGTCATGGGCTCTGCTCCTAACCCCTCTCCTGCTGAAGCTTCTTGAAGAGGAAATTCCTGCCTATGCTCATGTTAATCCCCACAGCCTCATCTCTGTGGCTGGAATGGGTCTTTCTGAGAACATGAGACCAAGCAGGGACTGTGTAGAAGTCCTGATCGTGCCACAGAGAAAAGAGCCAGAATTGGTCCTGGATGCTGAGTTGGGAACCCATGGGGGCAGCATGAATGGATGGGAGCCCCCAAGCCCAAGGTTCCTTTGCACCTTCAATAGGGCCAAGAATCTGTGTTGGGCTGTGTGTGTGCACATGTCTGTGTATTGGGAAGAGTGTCTAGTTCAATCATAAACCTTACTACTTATTTGACATCTCCATTTGGATGTCTAACATGTCTAAACTTGAACTTCCTTAACATGCTTCCCATACATGCAGTCTTCCCATTTAATAAATGTTCTATCTTTTTTTCTTTTCATTACCAAACATTGGTGTCATCCTTGGTTTATTCTTTTTTTTCATACACCATGCTCTCTCAGAAAATATTTATATATTTTACATATATATGTTATATTATATATTTAATATATATAATGCTGGAGAGGCCTCTTGAGAGTCCCTTAAACAGCAAGGAGATAAGACTGGTCAATCCTAAAGGAAATCAACCCTGACTATTTATTGGAAGGAATGATGCTGAAGCTCTAATACTTCACTACATGATGCAAAGAGCCGACTCACTGGAAAAGACCCTGATGCTGGGAAAGACTGAGGACAGGAGGAGAAGGGGGCGACAAAGGATGAGATGGTTGAATGGCGTCACTGCCTCAATGGACATGAATTTGGGCAAACCCCGAGAGATAGTGAAGGACAGAGAAGCTGGGCATGCTGCATTCCATAGGGTCGCAAGAGTTGGATGACTTAATAACTGAACAATTATATTATATATGTATGTATATGTATACATACACATGCACATATACCTATCACTACTTCCCTGATTCAATATGACCATCATCTCTCATCTGACAATTATAATAGCCTCACTGTCTCTTTGTTTCTATTCTTGTCTCCTTAGGGTCTATTTACAAATGTGTGTCCAGAGCAATAATTTCAAATAGGCATGCTTGCATGCTAAGTTGCTTCAGTCTTGTCTGACTCTTTGTGACCCTGTGGACTGTACCCCGTCAGGATCTTCTGTCCAAGGGATTCTCCAGACAAGAATACTGGAATGGGTAACCTTGCCCTCCTCCAGGGGATCTTCCTGAACCAGGGATTGAACCAGAGTCTCTTTATGTCTCCTGCATTGGCAGGTGGGTTCTTTATCTCTAGCACCACCTGGGAAGCCCTCCTTTCAAATACAAATTGTATTAAATCACTCTAGCTCAGTACTTCTCCATCACTTCCACCTTCCCTGAGGGACGCTGTGCCATCTGACCTCACCTCCCATGCTCCCTTCTTTCCTTAGTCCATTTTGTTCACTGGCTTTTTTGCTATGCCTCCAATAAAACAGGCAGGCTCATGCCTCAGAGTCTTTACTTTTCCATGGAATTTGCTTCTTCCATGCATCTATATGTGTCATTCCCTCACTTTCTTTGGGGGTTTGCACATATTTTATCTTCCCCTCTGCCCTATTTAATACTGCACCTTCCTTCTGGCATCCTCCTCACTCCTCCTTGCTCTATTTTATCCATAGCACTCAACACAAGGTTAGAGACAGAATACATTCACTCCAGGCTGTTCTTTAAAGACAAACACGTGAATCAGGTCTCAAAGAGAAACCTGGAAATGCTAGTATTCAGATGTCTTCATTATTCCCAGGAACTTGCAACACTGAGAAGTTAATGCACTTTCCCTGAATCAGGTAGCCAATACATGGGCAGAGTTGTAATCCAAAGTTGGAGTCAGATTCAGAGGTCACTGATCTTGACCGCTAATTAAACTGACTTATAATGTATAATCTATCTACAAGATACTATTTAATTCAAAAAAATATTAAAGCTCATTTTTATATATTTAAATTGGAAGGTGTGCATGAAATATTAAAGATTTTATAATTAATGTGCAGTATTACTCTACAATTATAGATATAAATGTATATATATTTATGTGTATTGCTGTGTTATAAAGAATGTCTAAATGTTGATGTGTCAAGCAGTCAGCAGTGGTTATCTTTTTGGGTATGTCTCTTTCTTTATATTATCAGATTTTTATAACTGTTACCAGACAAACCATCAATTATCAAAAGTTTTGATCAGAACAATGACATGATTAGAGTCCTGTTTCTGATAGATAAAACTACATTTATATCAATACCAGGCTTATAATCTTGGAATCTAAAGTATTTTTTTCTCAGACTCTACATTTGCTTTTTATTGTGCTCAATATCAGTATCTTTATTGAAACATTGTTCAAAGTAATTTCCAGTATTTTTATTGAAATCAGCCTAAATATCTCTAGACCTGTCTAGACAATACAGGGAAAGTGAGAATTTGGCTTAAAATAGAAAATTGTTCACAATCACCAATCAAACTTGCAAAAATAAAGGTGCCTGGACCCTTTGAGCACACTTGACATCAAATGTCCACATTTCCATAGTTTCCTGGATCACATGCAAACTTTTATTGTCTCTGTGTCTTCCCACAGCTAATATTGGCATCACATTTGCTGGGGTGGAGAGCCCTACACACCACACCCCAATCTCCAAGGGGAAAAATATCCCAGGAGTCTAGCACACTCACTTTGCTGAGCACTCTCTCAGGTGACAGTTTTCTATTCCATCTGATTACTGATCACACAGGTGAGGTTGGAGTCAGGATAACTCAGAGGCCAGCTCACAGAGAGAGTCCAAGAGGGGGCTGGCCCCCGTTTCACTTTCTGCTCCAATTCCCTGGGGAAGCACTTGCTCACCCAGGTCACCTTCAGGTCCTCCATGACCCCTGTGGCCCTGCACTCCAGGGTAGTTTTGCACCAGCCTGATGTAATGGATGGTTAGTTGGTCAAGATTTGGAGAGAAAAAGAGTTTATTAGTGCATTTGTAGAGCATGCTACTCATCGATTATGTAGTTTCTGAGAAGCCAGGTGGGATGAAATTGCATTTCACAGCCAAACGATTGAAGCTTCAAGAGGTATAATTGCTTGCTAAAATCAAATAATAAGAAACTGATATGAAATCTCTTTTTTTTTAAGAGAATGAAAGCTAGCCAGAGTCTCTCAGCTCCTTCCACCATCCATATCCCCTGCCTGTACCACACAGCTTAATTCACACCAAGTGTTCTTCACATACATCATCAGATCCTTCACAAACTCTATAACACTTGGAGGGTATAATCAAATCTCTTTTTTTAATATAAATTTATTTATTTTAATTGGAGGTTAATTACTTTGCAATATTGTATTCGTTTTGCCATACATCAACATGAATCCACCACAGGTATACACGTGTTCCCCATCCTGAACCCCCCTCCCTCCTCCCTCCCTGTACCATCCCTCTGAGTCGTCTCACTGCACCAGCCCCAAGCATCCAGTATCATGTATCGAGCCTCGACTGGCTATTCATTTCACATATGATATTATACATATTTCAATGCCATTCTCCCAAATCCTCCCACCCTCTCCCTCTCCCACAGAGTCCAAAAGACTGTTCTATACATCTGTGTCTCTTTTGCTGTCTCGCATACAAATCTCTTGAGATAAAACTCTAGAAGTAGAGTTCGCAAAGAGATCTGAAAACTGGTTTTCAAACTCGATCTCTCACCTATCCTAAGACACACAAAAAAAGAATTTGGTGGTAAGTGGGAACAGAATTTCTTTGGGTGAGCCCTAATGGGAGTCCACTGCCAATGCTGCCCATTCTTAGGTTCACTGATCTATTCTTTTAATCTCGATTTCATTTATTTCTACTCTGATCTTTTATGATTTCTTCTCTTGACATAATTTTGGATTTTGTTTGTTCTATATCTGACTAGCATATTCCTTACCTCACTTTTTTTTTCTTTTTTTGGTTTGCTTTCAGGGAAAACACTTAAGATTTACTCTCACAGCAGATTTCAAGTATCTGCAACTAAAAGTTTGTACCTTTGCAATCAGATATTGACATTTTGTGGAATGTCCTGCGTTTGTGATTTGTACGATGGTTCTTTCACAACCAGACTGCAGTTAAAAGGTTTTTGAAGGAAGATCACAGAGGGAATGTGCTATTTTCATTATCTCAACCATTAACATGACATGATTTGATTTTGACCATGACCTTCTGCCTGAGGTAGTACCTTGTAACAATTTTTTTTCTTTCTTTGAGTTGTTATCTCCATTTCTGAGATCTTTTCTCAATTTTCAGATTATTGCTTTCTTGTGCTGTTGGGCAAGGGTGTGTATTTTTCTAGGAAGGCATTTCTGTACTTCCATCAGAACCTCCAAAGGGAAGGAGCTTGAACTAAGTCCCAGGAGAAGACCAGGAAGGAGGCTGTAGTCTGCTGTTGTTTGTGGTTCAGAGGAGGGAAGGGATGGTGTTCTGCATGTCAAGAACCTCACACACAGTGCTTTCTACATATAACACTTTTGAATTTGATATACAACTTTAAATCAATGTTACATAGTCCTACATAAAAATATTAAGGTATTAAAATATCCATACAATTATAGACTTCATGAAAGGCAGTAGCTACTATCAATTGTAAGAAACAAGAGAGGTTACCCCTGAGGAGAGTGTCTGTGGGAATCAAAGGTGAAAAGTATACTCTTTCTATAAACAGTGGATTAAACTTTTAATCATATGTATATTATCACATGATCTTTATGGCACAATTTGTTTTTTGTGTGTCACTTTTTAAAATTAAACTAATAAATGTTAGATTGTTTTTAAGTAAGTGGCATTTGTTGACTATATTAGGCACTGAGTGATACATCATTCACTTAACTCTTACAATCAGTGGATGAAGTCTGTCATATTAATATCCTCATTCAGATCATGAGAAATCTGAGGTACACTGAGGCTGAATAAACTGTCCAGGCTCACACCATGGGGAAGAAGGTCATACTCACAACCCCAGCAGGCAGGTGCTCAGTTGTGAGTGCTCAGGATGAGAATGTAGCAGTAAACGACCTACAGGTTCCAAAGCACTGCCCATCATTCATCTCAGGCTGTCTCCATACTGACCTGTGAGGCAATGGTGACTAATCTCCACTCTACAGAAAAGAAAACCAGCTCTCAGAGAGAAGGACGTGATCATGGAAAAGGTAAGAGAGATCTGACATGGGAGCTGGACTTGCTGTTGATGTGTGATCTTCTCTTAGTCTTTCAAATCAGTCGACCTTCCAGGGACCAAAATAGTTTCTCCAGGCTTGGGTATTTCCCCATGAACGAATTGTACTTCCATGGAAAACCCTGTGAAGTCTTTTCCACTTGTGTTCTCAGGCTTCCCACAGGCCCTTCAGGGAGTGGGTGCTGAATTTGCTGGATGTTAGGATGACTCAACTTCCATCTGAAACAGAGAATTCCTATAATACATATAACTGAAGATAAGAGCCTTCCTTGGTCTCTGAGCTAATCTTTCCCCAGAAGATATTCCAGACTCCAGTCAGTGCTCAAAGTTGCAAGCCTGATTGAATTCTGCCTGCCAACCACCCAGTTCCCAGTGGCCCTTACACCCAAGGCTGCCTCCTCCCACTATCCCTGATGTAACCTGGTGAGGACCAACTTCCCCCTGAACCAGTACAGCTGAGACACAGCACCTGTGCAGGTTCAGGATGGGGGGCAGGGACTGTGGGTGACATGCCAGGAATTTATCTCCAAACATTCCATGGACTTAGTGAGCATTGGTTGACTGTTGCTCACAACTTCTAAACAGGCAGGAACAGAACTGAACAAAATGGCCCTGGAGCTCAGTCTAGATATTCTGGACACCATCCCAAATAACACTAGATGTTTCTCCTTCTCCCAGAAGAGTCTGTAGTCAAACTCAACTTCCCATGAGATCTTCAGCTCTATCCCTGGACCAGAGGTCTTACAAATGTCCCACTTCCTCAAGTCCCTGGTGCCGGGAGGCCTGCAACCAGAAAACCCTTAAAAATTGCTGACATCTAACCTGGACTCTTACTGCCTGTCCCCTCACTGTCAAGGCTGCTCTCACTCCTTGTCCTAAAAGCAGTGAGAATACCCCAGGAGCAGGATCCTTCTTCTGAACACAGCCCCACTCTGTGCATCCAGCAAATGGTTGAGGTCTGACCACTCCTTTCTATGAATATTGAGAGAGCCAGGATCACATTATCCTTCTCTTCTTGCCAATCTCTCTTTGTAACTTTTCTCCATAATGCCTGTTCCTTAACCATATGGATTTTCAGGAATTTTACTTTGACTGGCATACATTATGGTAATAACAAAAAGACCCACCTTGCAAACCAGCACAAGATTCTGGAATTCAGCAGTGGGATATTAAAGTGATTTTTTTTAAGGAATCAAAGGCACCAGGGCTGTTTTTCCAGACTCCACACTGCCCACAGTGCCCCTACCCAGCCAGGGAGCTTTACTGCTTCCCAAAAATGCCTGCTGCCCATCACTGTACATTCCACTTTCCAGCTTTCTTTTCTCTCAATATCTTTGGGGGGAAAAAAAGTCCAAAAAGTCTAAGTATTCTCTTCCTCTGAAATATAGATTAAATCATTCCCATTTGTAGTGTAAAGATCGACCTACTGAAAAGTGAAGAAGCATCCTCTTATCAATGAAGGATGTTAGTGTAGAGTGTGATTGGGAGACAGAGGGGTGGGTTCTGCCTGGGGCAGCTTTGTCCTGTTCCTGGAGGAAAATCCTAAGGGACTCTCAGAGGCTGGGAGCTGTATGGATAGCAGAGAATAAAATGCTGAGACTGCTGTGGTGGCCAGGAGGACAAAACTCAATTTCAGGGTGCTGGAAAGAAGCGCTGGTGCCAGGATGTGAAGCAGATCAGTACTGAGCATGGGAGCAAAGAGAATCCTGCTTCAACATGCAGTTGATCCCATGTCAAAGAGGGAGGGTAAGAATGAAACTGTAGTAAGTCCCCACCATGTTCAGGGCACTGTGCCAGGATCTTATATACATTCTCCCATGTTATCCCTATAACTCTAATTCTGCTCCTAACTAACTGGTCTACACAAATGCATATACCTGACTCCAAGGGATATGAGAAAAAAACTTCTGTCATGTTGGGTGAAGCCAGAGGAGAAAACACAAACTCTCTACATTCAATTTTATGAACCCCCAAACAAGCAACAGAACTCTCCATATTCGTGATGCCAACCAAGGGGGTCAAACTCTGTAAAAAGCAAGTGCTTATCTCTGGCGATGGGGACCTTGTCATTGGTAAGGGACACACAGAGATTCCTAGGATGTAAGGGTGTTCCATCTAGTGACCTGTGGTGCTCTTGTTGACTGTTTCTTGATAATTCATTAGGCTATTCATCAATTGTTATGTTCTACCTCTGTTGTTTTTCACAATTAAGAAGGTCTTTAGCAAAGAATACTATGAACAACTTTGAAGCATAAAATATTTACAATATTTTTGAGTTTTTTCCTTAGAGTTTATTCCCCGGATATGAGTAATGAAGCAGATGGCATGAACAATTTATAGTTTTTGATACACATTACATTTGAATTTCCTCCACTGCAAGTAAGTTCAAATGTGTGCCGAAATGTTTTTTAACTGCTTATATTTTTATTTTCTGAACTGTCTATACATACCTTTGAATATTATTCATTTGGGAAGTCAAGTCATGTTTGGGAAGCTGGCTTATAGTGATTTGAGGGCAATGAGGTGTTCATGAAGAGGAAGATACTAAAGATGACAATGGGCAGGGGTAACTGAGGGGACCAGCTGGTGTCCCTTCCCCAGGATGCAGATGCAGAGCCCTGAGAATCCTTTCTGTTTGGCCCCATCCATCTTGTGTCCACTGAAACTGCTCATAGGACAAGTCCTGGAGATGCAGAGTGAGCCGACTGCATACCTGCCTGGGAGAAGCAGAGGGATAGCAGACAAATCAAACCAAGACAACGGAGACACAGGACTTGTAGGAACACACACAGTGATGGAAGGTAGACAACATGAACAGGTAGGGTAGGGAAATGAGCACTTGAAATGTCCGAGGAAAGAGTTTGGACGTGGGGCAGTGAGGGCTGGGGGAAGAAGAAATACAAGCAGATACAGAACTGCAAGGAACATTCAGTATGTTCGAAACTTGTCTGGGGAGACTGGGAAAGATCATGAAGGCCCTGGATGCCATGCTCAGAGTCAAGCTTTATCTTGTCAGCTGAGTTTTCCAAAGTACTAATTTAGTGAAAGCTCAGACATTAATTTAGTAAAAGCTCAGCAGGGTTTTTTGTTTGTTTCTTTCTTTCTTTCTTTCTTTTTTTACTTTATTTTACTTTACAATACCGTATTGGGTGGAGAAGGCAATGGCACCCCACTCCAGTACTCTTGCCTGGAAAATCCCATGGGCGGAGGAGCCTGGTAGGCTGCAGTCCATGGGGTCGCGAAGTTGTACACGACTGAGCTACTTCACTTTCACTTTTCACTTTCATGCATTGGAGAAGGAAATGGCAACCCACTCCAGTGTTCTTGCCTGGAGAATCCCAGGGACGGGGGAGCCTGGTGGGCTGCCGTCTATGGGGTCGCACAGAGTCGGATACGACTGAAGCGACTTAGCAGCAGTAGCAGTTAGCATACCGTATTGGGGGGGTTTTGCTTGAAAAAAATTAGAAGGAACATGGAATCCCATGGTCACATATGTTGTGAAATACTAGATTAAAGAATTAAAACTAATGTTCCCACAGGGGACTGTTACATCTCTCAGAAGGGATCGGTCTGTATATTTTGCAAAATTATCTGACCTATGGTTGTTTTTGAGTATTCTTAGAACGGATGGTCCATGGAGCACTCTGAGAATTTCTGATATAGGTAAACTGAGTGCCAGCTTGTGGTAAAGTGTGAGCAGGAGTCAAGCTATATTTTGCTCTCTTCATGAGCCCTCACCTTCCTCTCCATCTCCCCCACCTACAGTAGATCATCAGTAATGTGATCCTTTTAATGAACCCCCGTTTTATTGTCAGTTGCACAACCACATCTCTGCATTAACCATGAGCTGTTTGAGGTAGACCTGTCTGCCCCAAGCCCAGGTCCTCTTCAATGGTATCCTCTTCCTTCTGCAAATATTCATGAGAAACTACTATGTGCCAGTCTCTGCTCTGTTTGCTTAGGATACATCCACTAAAGAATCCCACAAGACTTCTATCTCACAGAGGTTCAGCTCTCAACATTTAGATAATCAAGATGCTGTCATAAATGTAGCAAATTTCTATACATTTTTTTCTTTTAAAATTTTTATAGCATTCTCTGCTGGTAAGACATTAATATTTCTCAGTGCTCATTTCTATTGAATAAGAAGATATGATCTCTGGCTTTGGAGACCTGCTTTAAAATATATTTTTGACTCCTATCATTAGAATAGCATTAAACTACCTGTTTGTAGCATTTGTATTCTTTTATATAAGTACATTCTTTTATTCCTTATCCATCCTTGTTGGCTCCTGATTTTAGAGAAAAAGCTTTTAATTTTTTAGTAAGGCATTGAGACTGACACTAGTTATGGATTTGTGTATATTGCCTTTGTTATGTTGAGCTATGTATCCTCTACATCAACTTTGCTGTGAATTTTTAATCAAGAATGTGTCTTGAATTTTGTCAAATGCTTCTTTTGCATCTATTAAGATGATCATGTGACTTTTATTTTTCATTTTGTTAAAACACTGAGTCATATTAATTGATTTGTGGGTATTGAACCATCCTTGAATTCCTCAAATAAGTCCCACTTAATCATTGTTTTTGATCCCTTTTTTGTACGATAGAATTAAGTTTTCTAATATTTTCATGAGAATTTTTGTATCTATGTTCATCAGGGATATAATTTTCTTCTTTATAGTGTCTTTATCTGGTTTTGGCATCATGATATGTCGAGGTGTGTGTCTATTTGGGTTCCTCTTGTTTGAACCTTTCTGTGATTCCCATTCCTGGATTTCTGTTTCCTGCTTCAGATTCCGGACATTTGCAGCCATAATTTCATCAAATACATTTTCACCTCCTTCATCTCTCTCTTCTCCTTATGATACCCTATGATGGGAATATGAGTGTGTTGGATATTGTCCCAGAAGTCCCCTAAACTATTCCCATTTTTAAAAGTTTAGTTTATCTTTGGCTGTTCTGGTTGAATGATTTCAATTATTCTATTTTCCAGATTATTTATGCATTCTTCTGTATCACCTAATCTTCTATTAATACACTCCAGTGTAGTTTTATTTCATTATTTTATTTTCCAGTCTGACTAGTTCTTTGCTATATTTTCTTGGTGTTGTTTTTCAGTTGATCTGTCATGTTGGACTCTTTGTGACACCATGGACTCCAGCATGCAAGGCTTCCCTGTCCTTCACCATCTCCTGGAAATTCTCACTGTGTTCACCTATTATGTTTCCCAGTTCCATTAGAAATCTGTTACTATTGCTTTGAACACTTTATTAGATAAATTGCTTCTGTCTCATTAAGGTTTTATTCAGGATTCTTTTGTTGTTATTCTTTCATTTGAAGCATATTCATTTGTGTGCTCATTTTGTTTCATTTCCTCTGTCTCTATTAAATTAAGTAAAACAATTGCCATTCCCAGTCTTGAAGGCATATTCTTGTGTGAAAGTGTCCCTATGTAATCTGCATCTAGCCAGTGGCTTTGGTGGGAGAGCTGAATCTTAAGTGAGAGTAGGCTGCATCTTCCTCTGGGATATGCCAGCAGACACCACTTTAGTGGGAGCTAGGCTGGAGATGTAGGAGCTAGATCCAGAACCAGGTGCAAGCTAGGGTTTCTCCTATGCTCTAATGGCTGCCACACTCTACTAGGGGTAGGGGAGGGCTCAAGGAGCTAAAGCAGAATCCCAGAGGGAGTTGAGTTTCTCTCAATATGATGGCACTCTCTTCTTTGGTTTGGGACATGGTCAGGAAGCATTGGGCTCCTGAGGGCTTGGGGATGTACTTCTATGTTGGTTGCCATTTTTCCCTGATGTGCCTTGGATGAAGGCTTGGTTGCGTTTAGAGTGGCTGATGCCACCTGAATAATCTGGCCCTGCCTCCTCCTAAATGTGCACAGTGACACACACTCTGGTGATGGTGATCTCTGCCCTGGAGCTAACTTTGCTCACTCTGGAGTGTATGCACGGATACACGAGTTGGCAATGAGCTGCCTTCACCCTCATAAAAGACAAGTTCAGGGTCCAAGCTGGCTCCATTCTTTCCAAGTATGCACACTCTCATTGGCAATAGCAGCCTCTGAATTAGTGGGGAGCAGCACTGGAACTAGAAGGGCTGAAGCAGGAGCCCACTGTGTGCCTAGCAGGAAGGCTGGGTAGCTAGCAAGAGCCACAGGCAGTTTTCCATCTGTTTCCTCCAAATGGTGACTGGGAGTAAGCATATATGTGTGTATGCTCTTCAAGAATGCATTATTTTTCTTTACAGTGTTCTAATAAGCACATGGGTATTCAAACCAGCTAAGGGGGTTCATCTTCCCAGTATCAGATCTGGGGCAACATGTTTAACATATGTCTCATATTCCTCATCCCCAAGGGGGATTCTTGAGCCTATGCTATCACTTCTCCTCTCTATGCCCCCTAATAGTGTGTGGGAACTGAACAGAACATTTCTCCTTCTTTTCTACCAGATTCCATGTATTCTTTCTCTACAACCTTGGTTGTAGAAGAGCTAAAAGGAAGCTGGAGC
The DNA here is from genome assembly GCA_006410635.1 of Cephalophus harveyi. Taxonomy (NCBI): domain Eukaryota; kingdom Metazoa; phylum Chordata; class Mammalia; order Artiodactyla; family Bovidae; genus Cephalophus; species Cephalophus harveyi. The sequence goes on along the minus strand of SJYT01005983.1, from coordinate 6,839 downwards.
CATGTATGTTTCAAGATCCCTGGGGGGTACAGATGGGAGATTCCTTGACCTGGTCCCTGTCTAGCGAGTAGTCCATGGATGGCAGCTGAGAGAGGGGTAATGGCTTATATGGAGCCCTTTAAGTAGCTCCAGGGATGGAGATGAGAGTGTCTCCTGAGGGTACCTGTATCATCAAGACATTCTTGGTCTATGATGGGGACAAAAGAGGCACATTTCAATCTTTCAGAATCTAGTCAGACAAACTTTGGTGGACTTGCCTTCAAGAGTTTCCCTACCACAGAGGGGCTGAACTGCATTCACAGGCAATTTCAGGGTCCACAGCTAGGACCAAGGTCTGTATATTTATTACCCAAAGCACAGGGGGACGTGAATTTTCCTGGGTCTTCTGCCTATATTGGTGACAGGCCCACAGCCAAAAGAGGTTCTAACTGACTTCTCAGAGGTAGAGAGCTGATTCCATTTCTGTGGTCAGCACCACAGTTAATAAGTTAGATTCTTTCTTTGAAGTTATATGCTTTATTTTTATTCATTTGGAGATTTGACTTAACATTATAACATGCATACCTAATCCAAACCCTACATCAATACCTCTGCTCACCTCCTGAAGCTGAAAAGGAACTTAGAGCACTTTCGTTCTTCTCTCTCTAGTCCTTAATGTTATTTTTACCCAATGTTTGTGTTCTGTAGTTTCACTACACAACTTGTAAATTCTTCACTCCCAAGCTCGTTCTATGGGGCTTCTATCACCCTGATACCAAAACCAGACAAAGATATCACAAAAAAAGAAAGAAAGGTCAACATCACTGATGAATACAGATGTAAAAATCTTCAATATAATACTAACAAACTGAATCCAAAGACACATTGAAAGGATAATACACCATGATCAAGTAGGACTGAACCCAGGGATGCAAGGATTCTTCAATCTATGCAAATCAATCAATGTGATAGGCCATATTGCCAAATTAAAGCATAAAAACCATACAATCATCTCAACTGATGCAGAAAAAGATTTGACAAAGTTCAGCACCGATGTATGATGAAAGCTCTCCAGAACATGGGCATAGAGGGAAACTACCTCAACATAATAAAGGCCATATACAACACACATATTGACTGTGAAGAACTGACTCATTGGAAAAGACCCTGGTGCTGGGAAAGATTGAAGGCATGGGGAGAAGGGGATGACAGAAAATGAGATGATTGGATGGCATCACTGACTCAATGGACGTGAGTTTTAGCAAGCTCCAGGAGTTGGTGATGGGCAGGGAAGGCTGGCGTGCTGCAGTCCATGGGGTTGCAAGAGTCAGACACAACTGATGTGAACGCAACTGTTCAGTTCAGTGACAGATCTGAACTGAACACAACATTGTAAATCAACTACACTCTAATAAAAATATTTTTTTATTTTTTTAATATAAATTTATTTATTTTAATGGATGCTAATTACTTTACAATATTGTATTGGTTTTAAATTGTAATTTTTTTTATTTTCATAAAATACACTCCCTGTTAAGTTCTAATCCCTGTTAAAGTTCTATTCACTTTTTCCTCTCACTATTCCTTTATCTTTTCAAACTTCCCTACTAGGTCATTTTTAACGAAGTTATGTTTAGTGATTAACTATTGGTGGTAACATTCTCAGTTTTAATTTGACTGGAAATATCTTTGTTTTAATTTTTCTTGAATGACAGGGGCAGACCTTGTCTAGAGTAAGATATCTGACATAATCAGCACCTTGCTCCCACTACTTGTCAAAGAAGCACCACTGGACCACTGGCAGAGACTGGCATACCTCCTGTCCCAGTGAATGGGGGCCACATGCTCCTGCAGTGGTTCTTAGTGTAATATTCAGTCAAGGAGGTCACTCCAAACAGGCACAAGTTCCCAAGGTTATTACTTGAATTGGTTTTGTCTTGGGCTCCAAGAGTCATGAACTTGGGTTCACTACACAGACCCTTCCCAGGAAAGCAGTCTGCAGATAAGGGCAATATTATTATAATACTATTTGATTTTGTCTACGTAATATCATTGCTATCAATGCAAACTTAGATTCACCATTCTCTTTTACCTATTGGTGGTGGCTTAGTCTCTAAGTCATGTTCTACTCTTGCAGCTCCATGGAAAGGGAACCTACCAGGCTCCTACATCCATGCGATTCTCCAGGGAAGAATACTGGAGTGGGTTGCCATTTCCTACTCCAGGGGATCTTCCCAACCCAGGGATCAAACCCAGGTCTCCTGCATTGCAGCCAGATTCTTTACCTACTGAGCTACAAAGGAAGCCCCCTTTACTTATTATTTTGCTCTAATTTTTCCTTCCTAATCCCTTCCTCTTTGTTCTTTCTTCAAACAGTTTTTATTTTGTATTATAGGTTTAACTCCTTTCTGATTCTTTTGAAAAGTATAAACATAGTTATCTGAAGTTCCCTTGCAGCTTTCTCAGTTAACTATAGTTTTTAGACTGTGGTTTCATGTTGGTGGCCTCTGCTGACTCTGTCTCAGAGGGATATGCATCTCCTAACAAACTAGTAATGTTCTACTGTTATCATATATACAGTAGCAATTGTTCTCTATGAGAGTCCAAACATATGACTTGATATGGAAGTTGCATCACTGGTCTGTTTACTCTTTGCTCCTGCCAAAGCCCTGCAGGCTCTATTTTATGGTATTGTTTTTGAGTTTTAGAGCATAGTGAGAAATCACACTCATGGTTACATATAGTGCAGGCTTGGGTGCCAGTTTCCCACTAATTTCTCACAGATTCCTCTCATACAGTGCAGGCAGCAGCCCTCAAGCCAATTTCCTAAAAGGCAGATACTTTCTCACCTTATATTTACTCCAGCTCCTTATGTGACCTTGAACAATACTCCTAAAGGTCAAAGTCACACTTAAGAACATATAACATTGGCCTCTAAGGGACAGACAAGTTTCTGACAACTCCATGGGATATGAGAAGTTTAACATCATGCACCCCTTTAACACTTAATTCTCTCTTGTTTCTGTAACTGAAATTTCCTGAACCTCACTTACACAATTAAAACACTTAGTTTAATAAAGCACTGTTGTTGCCTAACTAAAACACTTTTATTTTATAGTTATCAAGCATTATTGTATAGTCAGAGTTTGAGGAGGTGCTCCTGAGTCAGTTTATGTGTCTTCTCTGGAAAATTCTAAGGTATTTTTCCACTCTTGTAATCCTTATTTCCCACAGTCTCCAACACTTGGGACTGAAGCAGCCATGCTTAAGGCGGAAGCTAGAACTCCACCGAAGGTGCAACTCCATATTCATCTTTTAACTTCAAAATATGCAAGACTATATTTTATTGATTAACAAGAGATTTGTGCTTCCCAAAACTAAGGATTGTAGATTCAGAGAAAAAAAAATATTTTTCAAAAGTACTGATAACAAACTGAAAAAATGCCAGGAAAGCTCTAGGACTGAGATGTGTAACAACCCAGGTGATACAAACTCCAAACAGGTTAAGGAGCACTGCAGAAGGAGGAGCTGTGGTGCCTGTCATAATTAATCTGGGATGTTGATCCCATCTCCCAGGAAGTCCTCTGCTTGTTATAACAAACTAATAGGATGCCAGGCAAGCTGTGGGGCTGAGATGTGGAACAAGCCAAATGATGGAAAGTCCAAACAGGCTAAGAAAGAGCACTGCAGCAGAGGCTCCCCAGCTTGTGCTAGTGGTAAAGAACCTGTCTGCCAGTGTGGAAGGCATAAGAGACCTGGTTTTGATTCCTGGGTCAGGAACATCCCTTGAGGAGGGTGTGGCAACCCACTCCAGTATTCTTGCCTGGAGAATCCCATGGACAGAGGAGCCTGGTGGGCTACAGTCCATGGGGTCACAAAGACTGAAGCAACTCAGCATGCACACACACTCACTGTAGCAGAAGGAGCCATGGTGCCTCTCACAATTCATCTGGGATGGTAGTGCCATCTCCAAGGGAGTCCTTGTGGATAGGAATCAAAGCATGGTGCATCTAGGCAGAAGAAAAAACCTTGAAAGTGCTCCAACTTCCCATCAACATTTACATGACGATAGGGAGATTCAGAGGTTCTTATGGATCTGTACAGGAGGAAGAAAGTCCAGGGAGGATCATGTGGCAGAATATGCCTGAAAGGAGAAAAGGAAAATTCAGACACAGAACTCACTACAGGAGGCAGTGTAGGCTGTCTCAGTGGCATCTCTCCCTTTGGCTTTCTCAGGTGTGAGTCAGTCACCTCCCCCATTGCATCTTCAAAGAACAAGAGACACGTCAAGCTCTCTGAATAGTCTCATTAAAGCTCAGTCTCATTAGTCCATAGCTTTTGGGAACCCACAGAGGGGAGCAAGGGAATCACAATATAGCTTTCTCCAGATAAACTGTCTTTTTCTTTGTGTCCAATCCTACATTTTTATGCCTTCAGTATGTCTGAGAGCTTAAGAGTCTCAAAGCACTTTTCATACACTAACTTGTATATTCTGCCTGTGAAGATATTTTCCCAAGAGATTTTACTTTACTTCCCAAGGGCTATGGGTCTTGTTAAGGATCTGGTGACATGTGTGGAGGTCAACTGGTGAATTCACCTATTTGCATGGTATGGGCAGGGGATATGCATGGTGGGGAAAACTGAGAGACTTTAGCCACCTTCCCTTCTCTAAAACTGATATTCTGAATGCCTTTCTCATTTTATAACTCTGGGTAAAATGTTTTCATTCTCCAAACTTCCATTGGTTCATCTGTGAAATGCCCTGCCTTCCTAGCAGGATTTTCTGAAACTAAATAAATAATAGAAGAGCAATATGCTCCACAATGCAAAAATAAGTGAGATATTGCTAATCCAAAGAGGAAATTTAGTTGCTGTAGACATTTATAGAATTGCCAAGAAAATAGAACCAGAAAACTCTGGAATAAAGACAATATAGAAGACAGCAGTGACTCATCTTGTTTTCCTACTCCTTGGAAGAGACAAGATACTAAGAAGAAATGTAGACTTATTGCCTATTACCAACAGGCTTAAAGGCTCAGAATACAATGGCAACAAAATTAAACCTTTTTAAAACTCAGCGCAAACAAAGCTTTGTCTGATGTTCTCAAATTATTTTACGATTGTTTCTGCTATTAATGATAGCAAATAACTTTTATCATTTATTTAAAAAATGTTCTTGAAGTACCCACTCTGTTCTGTTTTAGTTACTGTATGAGATGGTTGGAATAAGTTATCTAAATCCTCAAAATCACCCTGTGAAATAGTTGTTATAGTCACTTTTTTCTAGTTTTCTCAAAAATATATACATATGTTTTCATATATATATATCTTCTTATAGTTTCTTGTTTATATGGACCTTGTATATATTTATTGTAAACTCTGTTTTTTGAGTACTTTTAGGTTTTTAAGGTCACAGAAAAACTCAGCAGAAGGTATGAAGAGTTCCCTCATACCTCTTGCCTCCACACATCCATAGCCTCTCCCAGTACCAAAATCCCTAAACTGAGTCACATATTTGTTATAGTTGACAAACCTACATTCATTATCACCTAAAGTTCATAGCTGACACTGCTATTCATTCTTGGTATCATATATTCTATGGGTTAGGACTAATATAATATGACGTATGCTTACCATCATGTTGTTGTTGCTGTTGTTCAGTTGCTAAGGGATGTCCAACTCTTTGCAACTCCATGGACTGCAGCCAGGCTTCCCTGTCCTTCACTATCTCCTGGACCCATGTCCACTGAGTAATGCTATCTAACCATCTCATCTTCTATCACCCCCTTTTCCTCCTGTCCTCTATCTTTACCAGTATCAGGGTCTTTTCTGATGAGTTGGCTATTTACATTAGGTAGCCAAAGTATTTGAGCTTCAGCATCAGCCCTTCCAACACATAGTATCATATGTTTACTATATGCACTTTGAAAAAAAATGTGCCCTGCCCATTCATCCACTAATATTCATTTGTTATCTACTACCACAGAACCCAAATTCATTCCACAGATTTTATGTTCACAGTCCATCACAATAGGCTGGTATAAACAGGCTTACAGAGAACCTGAACCTCACCTGGAAAAGAAAATTCAACCCCAAGGAGATGGAGAAGAGAAGGACCTGGGACCAGCCCCAACTTTTGGGCCCTAACTATGAGCCAACCTCAGGGATAGTCCAACACCCACCCCAGCTGTGTGGTGAGAATCCAAGGGACAAGAAAACCACCCCATTGAATCCTAGAAATCTGTTAGGATAAACAATGTCCAGACAGGTGATGCCAGGCACTTCAGAGCACACTTCTTTTCCAGGAGATTTTGGGAGTGGTGGTGCTCATTATCACCAGGAAATGTAAAATCCAATCTCATCAGGCATTGGCCTGATGCCAAGTGGGATTGCAAAGACTGTAAAGATTACTGTGTGCCCCAGGAAACCATTGAGTTGGGGGTAAGTAGGGATTTTTAAGAAGAAACAGCTCTACTGGGCACTGATGTTTATCTCTGCTCAAAAATCCATTTGAAGGGCCATTGAGTTGACAAGGAATCCTATTTGGAATGAGAAAACTCAAGGCAGAAATAATTGTCAGAGGATGAAGATAGACGGAGACAGGTTTTGACTTAAATATTAGAGATCTTAAACACTATAGGAGATCTTTCTATAGTTTTCCTATAGTTAGAGTCATGCAAAAATTAAATAGATTCTTTGGGGCACAGTGAGCTCCCATAACTGGTAGAATATAACCTTAGGCTCAGTCAGTTTATGGGTAGTTATAAGGAACAGGATGGGGTAGATGGATGGGGATGGGGTAGAACTCCGTGGTGAGATGACTTCCAATGAAATGCTCAGTCATGTCCAACCCTTTGCAG
>SJYT01005981.1:711293-744224 GCA_006410635.1 Cephalophus harveyi | reverse complement strand
TGGAAAAGACTCTGATGCTGGGAGGGATTGGGGGCAGGAGGAGAAGGGGATGACCGAGGATGAGATGAATGAATGGCATCACGGACTCAATGGACGTGAGTCTGAGTGAACTCCGTGAGATGGTGATGGACAGGGAGGCCTGGCATGCTGTGATTCATGGGGTCGCAAAGAGTCGGACACGACTGAGCGACTGAACTGAACTGAACTGAATCCCAAACTTCCAGTCCATCCTTTCCCCTCTCTCCTTCCCCCTTGGCAACGTCTCTATGTCTGTGAGTCTGTTTCTGTTTTGTAGATAAGTTCATTTATTTCATATTTTAAGATTTCATGTATAAATAATATCATATAATGTTTGTCTTTTCTCTTTCTGACTTAGCTCACCTAGTTTGATAATCTCTAGTTGCATCCACATTCCTAAAAATGGCTGAGTAGTATTCCATTGTATATACGTACCACATCTTTTTTATTCATTCATTTGGTGATGGACATTTAGAATGTTTCAATGTCTTGGCTGTTGTGAATTGTGTTGTATGAACATTGGGGTACATGTATCTTTTCAAATATAAATTTCCTCTGAGTATATGCCCAGGAGTGTGATTGGATCATATGGCAACTCTATTTTTAGTTTTTTGAGTAACCTCCATTCTGTTTTCCATAGTGGCTACATCAATTTATATTCCCACCAACAGTTTAAGAGGGTTCCCTTTTCTCCACACCCTCTCCAGCATTTGTTATTTGTAGATGTTTTTCATGATGGCCCTTCTGACTATTGTGAGGTGGTACCTCACTGCAGTTTTGATTTGCATTTCTTAAAAAATTAGAAATGTTGAGCATCTTTTCATGTGCCAATTGGCCATCTGTATGTGTTCTTCGTAGAAATGTCTATTTAGGTCTTCTGCCCATTTTTTGATTGGGTTGTTAGTTTTTGTTGTTGTTGAGTTGTATGAACTGTTTATATCTTTTGGGAATTAAGCCCCTGCTGGTTGCATCATTTGCAAATATTTTCTCCTATTCTGTATGTTGTCTTTTTGTTTTGTTTATGGTTTCCTTTGCTGTAGAAAAACTTGTAATTTTGATAAGGTCCCGTTTATTTATTTTTGTTTTTTATTTCTATGACCTTGGGAGACTGACCTAAGAAAACACTGGTAGGATTTCTGTGAGCTGTTTTGCCTATGTTCTCTTCTAAGAGTTTTATGGTGTCTTGTCTTATATTTAAATCTTTAAGCCATTTTGAGTTTATCTTTGTGTATGGTGTGAGGGAGTGTTCCAACTTCTTTGATTTACATGTGGCTGTCCAGCTTTCCCAACACCACTTGCTGAAAAGACTATCTTTTTTTCCACTGTATAGTCTTGCTGAAGGGCGAGCTTTAGCATGACAGGGCCATGCATCATTCTCCTGAACACTGGGAGTGCTCAGAAATCTACACAGTGGTCCAATGTGGGGAGGGTGAAGTGTGTGATTCAGGCTTCTCTCTTCTTTAGGGAGAACAGGCGTCAGCAGTGGGGGGCTGTATTGATGTCCAGGGCCTTGAGGAGAAGCCTCCGCCTGACCACAGACCCCTGGGCAGCAGGAGACAGGACTGGAGGGAGATACCTTCCTGGAACCTTCAGACCTATAGCGGTTGGGGCAGCACGTAACCTAGTAGGGAACCATAGTTAGACTTGGAGAAAGCATGCGTGCCACGTGGTTGTGAAAGGACACACATACCCATGAGATGTCCTAGAAATGATTACAGAGGCTTTGGGGGTGGCTGGGGAATCCTACAATGGTAAGCAGGTTCAGAGCGAGAGAACTACTTCGTATCATTTTATTTTGCAGTGTCTTGTTTGGGGTCTGTACTCAGCCAGTAGGCAGAGCCCCCAACCTCCTACTGAGTGGCCACCCAGAGATGGAACAGCTTGGAGGCCACCAATGAGAAGGAACAGCCAGAGGTGGCCTCAGGGCTCAGGAAGCTCATGGCGTGGGCCCCCGTGTTTGGTTTGGCTCATGAGAAAGGCATCTTTTCTGCTTAGTAAACCCCAGATCAAGGGCTGATCATCTAAGGCATGTATGCAAGGTAGCAAGCTATCTTTGATAAGGTTTCCTGGGGCAGGGTCATGCCCTCCCATCTCTCATTGGTACTTAATACAAGTTATCTGTAGACTCTGATTGAACTGGATGACAAGGCCAGGACTCCTTCCAGGTTAGTCTCTGCCATCCTTTAATCCCTCATCTTTATCCCTGTATACCCACCTCTATACCCCTTAGTAGGTCCCATCTAATGGATCCGGAGTGAGAGGAAGCCCAGAGAAGTGAGAGTTCACATGGAGAGAAAAACAGAAGGAATGGAGAGTGTGCTCATGAATGTCAGGTGACGGCAGAGACTAAATCTGGAAGAAGGAGTCCTGGCCTTGTCATCCAATTCAATCAGAGTCTACAGATAACATGGGAGTGGTAACTGTTCATCTAATTACCCATCATGTGACCCAGCTAGACTACTGTCCCCTCTGTACCTCTGGCTACACACGTCTGCCCTGTGAATGGTACTACAGGATTAAAGTACCAGAACTGATGTCAGAAGGAGGAAAAACATCCCATAAACATTGTCACCTCCAGCGTTGATGTAGGGAAGTCTCCGGAGCTCTGGGTCTGGATGTGATGTTGAGGCCAGGGAGGTGGAGTGATAGTGGGCTTGCGATTTTCACCATCCTTTTTTGAAAAATATTTTATTTATTTTTATTTATTTGGCTGTGCCATGTCTTAGTTGCAGCATGGGGGATCTTTAGTTGCCGCATCTTAGTTCATCCATATTGTGGCATATATCAGAACTTCATTTTCTTTTTATGGATGAATAATAGTCCATTATCTGTATGTACCACATTTTGTTTATCCATTCATATGTTGATTGACATTTAGGTGGTTTACCCCTTTTGGCAATTGTGAGTAATGCTGTGATGAACACTGGGGTACCATTGTGTGTTTGAGTCTCTGTTTTCCGGTTTTTTTGGTATACACCTAGGAATGGAATTGCTGGGTCATATGGTAATTATACGTTGTCTTTTTGAAGAACTGCCAAACTAGTTGATATTCTTAGTTTTTAAACAGGGGACTCTGCATTTTCATTTTGCACTGGGCTCTGCAAGTTGTTTTGATAGTCTGGCCTGCCAGGGCTACTGTCAGATATCAAAGAAAGTGAAAATGAAGTCATTCAGTTGTGTCCGACTCTTTGCAACCTTGTGGACTGTAGCCCACCAGGCTCCTCTGTTCATGGGATTTTCCAGGCCAGAATACTGGAGTGGGTAGCCATTTCCTTCTCCAGGAGATCTTCCCCACCCAGGGATCGAACTCAGGTCTCTCACATTGCAGGCGGATTCCTTACCCTCTGAGCCAGCAGGGATCCCATTCAGAATGGGGGCAGGAGGAGAAGGGGACGACCAAGGATGAGATGGCTGGATGGCATCACTGACTCGATGGACGCAAGTCTGAGTGAACTCTGGGAGTTGGTGATGGACAGGGAGGCCTGGCGTGCTGCGATTCATGGGGTCGCAAGGAGTCGGACACGACTGAGTGACTGAACTGAACTGAACTGAAGGCATATTTGAATCACCTCTCCCGTGGGTGGTTTAGCATGTGTCACTTCTATTTAACCAGAAATTAGCCATCACACCTACCCTGTACTCCTGTGGACAAACATTTTTTTTAACTGCTATCATTGTTATATTTTTATTATAATAAGTATTATTATAGCTACAAAGCTCTATGTGATATACATGTTAAGCTTTTTGTTGTTTTTCTATTCTTTTGCAAATTCTTTTCCCATTGAGGCTATTACAGAATATTGAGCATAGTTCCCGGTGCTGTACAGCGGTCCATGTTGATATACCTATTTTAGGTATGTTTTTGTTCAGTCACTAAGTCATGTCCGATTCTTTGTGACCCCATGAACTGCAGCACACCAGGCTTCCCTGTCCTTCACTATCTCCTGGAGTTAGTAGCAGTGTATATACGTCAGTCCCAAACTCCCAGTTCATTCCTCCCCCCAGTCTTCCCTTCTGGTAACTGTAAATTCATTCTCTAAGTCTGTGTTTCTGTTTCTGACTTGTAGATAAGTTCTTTGTATCATTTTTTCTTAAGATTCTGCATATAAGTGGTATCATATGAAATTAGCCACCATAGATTCTTTGTGACCCCATGAACTGCAGCACACCAGGCTTCCCTGTCCTTCACTATCTCCTGGAGTTAGTAGCAGTGTATATACGTCAGTCCCAAACTCCCAGTTCATTCCTCCCCCCAGTCTTCCCTTCTGGTAACTGTAAATTCATTCTCTAAGTCTGTGTTTCTGTTTCTGACTTGTAGATAAGTTCTTTGTATCATTTTTTCTTAAGATTCTGCATATAAGTGGTATCATATGAAATTAGCCACCATACGTAGCCTAGAGCCCACTTAAGTTTGCTGTGGACAGACATGGTTTTTACTTCTTGTCACAGGGTGGAAGGAGAATGGTTTACTTAAGGTCGTTGGCTTGAGGCCTGAACACATCCATGTCCACCAAGCTTACTTACGCCTATATTAATGTGACTAGTACCATGCAATCCTCACTGACGACTTGATTTCCCTGTCTTTACCAACATGATTTAATGATTGTAGAGACACTTGCCCAAGAAGATAAAAGCTGTAAATAATTTTATGGTTTTAGGAACTTCTCCTAAACCCACTTAAAACTGCTTAGCTTTTTAGCAGATAACATCAAATGACTGTTAACACACCTTGCTGTGCCCACAATCCTGAACTATTACATCAAGAACCTACACAATCCTAATGAGCCCCACACTGAAAGACCCACCTTCAACCTGATAATTAACCTGCCCAACTCAGAGACACTGTCGAGACTGCTGAGTAGTGACCTCTGTTACTGCTGGGAGCTTTGCTTTATCAACAGGTTGTCTTGGTGATCTATTACGGGAGCCTGTATTTAATCAGCAACAATTTTATTTTTTAAAAAAATTGAACATTTACATTTATGTATTTTTGGCTGCACTGCGTCTTTGTGGCTGCATGTGGGCTTTCCCTGCTTGGGTCGGGCCGGGACTGCTCTCTATTTGTGGTGCACAGGCTTCCCACTGCAGCGGCTTCTCTTGTTGCAGAACACGGGCTCCAGGCCTTCAGTGGTTATCGTGCGTGGCCTCAGGAGTTGCAGCTTGAGGGCTTAGTGGGATTGAAGGCATGTGGAATCTTCCCTGACCGGGGGTCAAACCCGTGTCCCCTACACTGGCAAGTGGATTCTTAACCACTGGACCACCAGGGAAGTCCACAATTTTACTTTTTGCATGATGCAGTTGCTCCAACCTTATTTGACCCAACATCCATCCATCCAATCATCTATCCATCCACTGATTTATTCACTTAACTGTTTATTGAGTGCCTACTATGCATTAGGCATCCTTAGACACTAGCTCCATGATACAGCTCTTGTTTCTAGAAAGTTCACTCTGGTTTAATGCTTCTGCTATTGGAGAAAGTGGGGATTAAGAGCCACTTTCAACTTGAATCTATTTGAAAATAGAACTTTCTGCAGCAAACAGGCTGGATCCCTTTTAAAATCTGGATCTCTGGACTTTCTAGGGGGGAGGAAAAACTTTTCCCCCACCCTCTTATGTTCAATACTCGAGGGCTTACAAATTTAAACAGCAAAAGACAGATTGTGAGGAGAAAAGGAAGACAAATTTTATTAATATTTTACATGGATTTCACAGAAAAAATGTGAAACCCAAGGTAGACTTGATTTGGGGATTTGTATGTCATCTTCAACAAAGGAAAGGAGGTTTGGGCTTCTAGGGATGATACTTTGTGGAGAAGTGACGAGGAAATATAAGGGGGAAACTAATGGAAGATAAGTTTTTTTTTAAGATTATAGATTTATTTCTTTATTTTTGGCTGTACTGGATCTTCACTGCTGTGCCAGCTTTTCTCTAGTTGCAGTGAACAGGGAGCTACTCTCTAGTTACGGTTCCTTGGGCTCCTCATTGCAGTGGCTTCTCTCGTTGCAGAGCACAGGCTCTGGGTGCAAGGGCTTCAGAAGTTGTGGCACGTGGGCTTAGTTGTTCCATGGCATGTGGGATCTTCCCAGACCAGGGACTGAGCCCATGTTCCCCGAATTGGCAGGAGAATTCTTTACCACTGGACCACTGGAGAAGTCCAAGGGTTATCTTAACAAGGTCTGTTTATGCAGATTCGTCTTGGTGATGACTCTGTCTTGGTGATAAGAATCTCTTTCTTGTACAGGAGGAGGGAAACCTTCCCCAAGGGAGTTTTATGCCCTGCTTTCAGGCAGAAAAGGGAAGGGAAGAGAACTCATTTAGCACTGTGTCGATTCTCACTTGCCTTCAGTTTATAATCAGTAATAATCCTGATGCCAAAGTGGTGTATTTGGGAATGGCATATTGTGGTCCCTTTGACTTGACCTTTAGAAGGCAGGGCTGCTAGATGGTCTTAGGGTGAGTTTGTTACTCCTAATGATTACCTCACTTGTCAGCGCTGTGTCTTGTTACCTCTAAGGTGCGTCCTGTTTCCAGGTACCACCGGTGCAGCCAGTGTGGCGACAGAGCCTAGGGGCTAGAAGCAAGAAGGTGGCCCAATCCCCTGGCATGGGCCTTTCAAGCCAGGAGCCCAGTTGGTGAAATGACCCACCAGCCCTTCCCAGGAGATCTCCCAGAGGGCTATTTGCCAGGATATATAATCAGCCTGGTGAGAAAGGGGCCCTATCAGAAGCTTTGCCAAGAGCTATGACCTGCCAAACCAGTTTGTGAAGCAGCTCCAGCCACTTTGGGGAGGACTGTTATATGTCTCAGTTCAGTTCAGTTCAGTTGCTCAGTCGTGTCCAACTCTTCGCGACCCCATGAATCGCAGCACGCCAGGCCTGCTATGTGTCTGGATGAACACAAATCTGGACTCTCAAAGTGTTCTCTGCATGTTCAGTTTTCTTTTCACTGAAGATGCGCTTTCACTTTTCTTCCTTTTTCATCTTTTCTGCAGCCACTCGAGACGCTGCAGCCCAGCCTGTTTATCTTGTGAGCTGCAGAGGCACTCACAGCCCCCGCTGCGGCTCCGTCCCCGGGTGATTGCATCTCTCCTAGGTAATGGGGTTTTTGACCAGCCTTTTGTGTCATGCCAAGCCACAATAGGACAGGAATGTTCTCCCCTTATTTTTATCAGACGCTTTTATTTCCTGAGCTGTTTTATCAAGTGGGCCTGTTTCTGATTTTGCTCCTGGTTAGTAAAGGGGCCCAGGATTCAAGGAGATCAGATGCCCTGGAGTGTTGATGGGGCTTTAAAAGAATGAAACCAGAGTCCATCACGTGCTGAAGCCCAGGGCCAGTGCAGTGCTGCCTCCCAAGAGGCCAATCAATTTCAATTAAGGAGATTAAAAGCCTTGAGCACAGGTCACGGATTTCTGAATGCCTTGCTTCTCCAGCAGCCTGAAAGCAGGCTGCGGGCCCCAGAAGCGCTGGACGGTGTCATCTGGGTCAATGGCAAGACAGCAGTGAGGGGTCAAATGCAAAAGCAGAGCTGGCTTTAGGGACTCAATGATTCTTCAGGGGGCGCTACTGGCATATGGGGCAGGACTGACCGGTTAGTGTCCTCAGCCCCATTAAGTATCCAGTCCCAAGTCACTGGGCTGTCACAACACCACACCATCCCTACTTCCAGATGGAACCACCCCAGGATCCCAGCAGCTGCCTCTGACCTGCTGTCCAGGCTAAGGGGCAAGCCTTCTGTGGCTTTTGGGTGGGGACCTGGTTTTTCTGGTCTGGACCCTCCTTCTCCATTGGGCGTCCCAGAGGCTCTTGGTCTGCCTCTCTCACTAGCTGCTCAGGCATCCTAAAGGCCACACCCCAAAGGGGTAAGCACAGAGGCCAGGGCAGGACGTCTGGTGAAGGAGAAGGGCCTTTGGTGTCACACAGATCCAGAGCTGAGCCGCCTCTGCCTCTTGCACTGCGTTGACCTTGAGTCAGCACGTGACCACCCTGTGCTTGTTTTTTTTTAAGCCCAGTGGACACCCCAAGTCATCCCGCTGTACCCAGGCACCCAAGTGAGCCTCCTTCCATGTTTATAAAAAGGAGCTTACTCCCCACCCCTGGCCTCATGAGGTTTGCCAGACCCACAGGAGGTACTTTATGTACATAAACCATCCCTGATTGCATGACCCAATTTTTGTAGGGCGAAAATTACACTCATCTCTCAGATCTGGTGATTTTTGTTCAGAAGCCAATACATCAACAACATCATGAGAATTCGATGAATGTGCTTTGTCCATCGTAAATGCTAGGTGGGTGTTAAAGGATGGGACGGGAGGACCGGGACCATGGGAGGAAGAGCAGGCAGGCTGCAGGAGAGGAAGGAGGAAGGAACCGCAGGAGGGGGTATGGCGTGAGGCTGAAGGAAACCACAGGTATCTGATGGGCAGGAAAGAGAAACCAGATACAGCTTCCTGGGCAATGGAACTTCAGAGACAAGCACAGAGTTTGCTGGCAACTCCAGGAGGCTGAAGCCACCGGTCCCCCAGCCTTTGGGGGTGAGTTTATCTCAGGGGACTGGCTGTTGGTTAGGGCTTGGGTCTCTTCCTTCTCTTGGCTGTTTACCTTCTTGCTACTTTCCTATTAACAGCACAGCCTGGAGAATGAAGGGAACAGGAAGGGAGGCTCGTTTCAGTCCATTTGGCTTCTTGTTTGATTATCTAAAGGACTGGATGGCTGCTGCAGAAAGTGACTTCATCAAGGATGTGGTCGCAGGGCTCCAAACCCTCATGGGGAGTCAGGGGCAGGGCAGGTCACGGACTTACCCAAGATCACCGTCAGTGAGGGCAGGGCCAGCCTCCTGCTGTCCTGCTACAGCCCCCAGGCTCCCAGCCTGCTTCCATTCCTGACCTACTTCTCCCAGGATAATTGAGAAATGAGTGATGGGAGCTGCAGGCTTCCGCTGGTTGTCGAGAGCTGGGATGGCTGCTCATAAACGTCTACAGCGTCTGCACTTTCCTCTAAAACAACAGCACTGTCAGCCTTGTGCATGTTGTGTTGTATAAAAATGATCTCATTCTTTTTTTTTTTTTTGGCCATACTGCATGGCTTGTGGGATCTTAGTTCCCTGACCTGAGATTGAACCCAAGCCCTCAGAAGTGAAAACGTGGAATTCTAACCACTGGACCACTAGGGATGTCCCAAAGACCAGTTTTCTTATTTGTAATGAGATTTGATTGCAAATAAGATAAAAAATGAGATGCTTTTATAAACTACAAGCCCGTTTCTTTTTTATGATAGGGCTCCATGGACCTAGCACTGCTGTTGAATTGGCGTGGCTGCCGCTAATCTTGCGATCTGTCTCTATCCCATTCTGGAGCAGTGACCAAGCCCTGAGGGAGCCTCCTGCTGCAGACCACCCTTTCAGTGAGGCTGTTTAGAGCCCCACAGAAACCGTGCCACTAGCCATGGAGCAGCGGTGCCTGAAGCAGAGAGCAGAGAGCCTGAGTCAGAGAGCAGAAGGCAAAGTTGCCGCCTCCCCAGCTTGTGAGCTGTGTGAATTTGGGTCAAGCACTTAACCTGTCTGTGCTTCAGTTACTGCATCTAGCAAATGCAGGCGATGGTAGCTGCCCTCCTTAGGGAGACTGTGAAGACTAAGTGAGATGGTGCCTGGCAAGCACTTCACATGGTGCCTTGTTACTCTGTCCTCTTCCTTCTTTAGAAAAAGGGCCCCAGTGGAGAGTCAGGACCCTGCCCCATGAAGAGGGACACATGCCTAACAAGAGCAAAGGGGCCTCTTCCACAAAATCATAGGGTGTCTGCACAGAAGGTCTGGGTGGATGCAACTTCTGGGAACCCAGACAGGAGTGAAGTCTTCCCTGGAGAAAATTTCCCCAGCAAGAAGCCCTGGGGCAGGAAAGCTAGGATGACCAGACTAGTTGACCAAATGGCTCAAATTTCAAATCCTGCATTCAGACTTGCCGGGGGATGACATCCTGACCAAAGGGAAGACTGATCTCTGTGGAATCTAAGATAAAACACGACACACATGAGCACCAAACATTTGGTATGTCTGTGGTTTCTGGGTTTCACTCAGTAAGCCTCAAAGGCACCACCTTGGGGCGCTGAGATGAATGTCAGGAGGCCGGGGGCCTCTGACATTGGGCCATCAGCACCAAAGTGGTAGCAGAGGCACCTGTGTCCATTTGCTCAGACTGCTATAATAAAGTCCCATGGACCGAGATGCTTGAACAACAGAAATTTCTTGTCTCATGTTCTGGTGGCTAGAAATGTGAAACTGAGGTGTGGACAGGGTTTGTTACTTCTAAGGGCGATAAGGGAATGGTCCAGGTCTCTCTGCCTTATGGGTGGCCGTCTTCCCCCTTTTTTTTTTTTTTTTTTAATTTTTCATTTATTTAATTTATTTTTGACTGCTCTGGGTCTTTGTTATTGCCCACAGGCTTTCTCTTGTTGTGGTGTGTGGGCTTCTCACTGCAGGGACTTTCTTACTGTGGCTCACCAGCTCTAGAGCTCGGGCTCAGTAGTTGTGGCCCACAGGCTTTAGTTGCTCAGTGCAATTTGGGATCTTCCTGGACCAGGGACTGAACCCGTGTCATCTGCATTGACAGTTAATCACTGGACCACCAGGGACGTCTCCCCACCCCCTCCCCATGTCCCCTTGGTGCTCATCATCTTCCTTTTGTGCATGTCTGTGTCCAGATTTCCCCTTCTTACAAGGACACCAGTCATATTGAATTAGGGCCCACCCTAATCATTCACTTTAAATTAGTTACCTCTTTAACGGCCCTATCTCCAAATACAGCCACATTCTGAGGTACTTGGGATGTAGGGATCCAGCATATGAATTCTGCGGCCAGTTCAACCTATTGCAGTCTTTTACCAACTGGTCTCAACTTCACCAGCAGAGAAATAATGGGTGAGCCTGTGGTTTCCCAGATTTCTCCCACTTTTAAGCAGATTAAGGTTCAGCCTAGAATTGTGCATTGACCTGCCAAATGCAACTGAATGTGTAACTTAGACCGTGTCATCTTTCCAGGTTAACATTTATTTATAAACCGCAGGTAATAAAAATAACATCTATTTGTCTCCCTCAGAACACTTAAGGTGTTCTGAGCCTTAAATTATGGATGCAGCAATTATGCCTTTCAGAACCAAGCAAATCAGTCCTTAGGACAGACTCAGGCAAACCAGCCAGCACCACCAGCAGCAGCACAAAACAAGCTTTCAGACCCACACAAGAAGACAAGATTGTAATGACAACATTGCTTTATTGATGCAAGGCAAGGAAAACTACATTAGATTCTATTGATTCTCTTGGAGATCTAATAATATGCTTTATTCAGATCTTATTCACATCCCTCTTCCTCCACAGGGCTCTCTCAGGAGCTGAAATGGGCCAGTTACAAACAGAATTGGTTCTGCCATCATAGAAAACCACAGAAGCGTATGTGTTTGCAGACACAAAAGCTACCATGCTTTCTTTGGAAAAGAAGGCACAGGTGAAAAAAAAAAAAATCTCACTTCTAAACAGAATGGAAAGTATGGCTAACTTGAGATTTATTTGATTACAGTGTCTTTCTCCGGGGTAATCAGTTTTAAAACCCATTCCTATTAGTGCCAATGAGCCAATAAAAGATCCAGAAGAAAAGAAGTATTATATCAACTCAGAGACACAAGGTTGTTTGTTTTTTTTTTAAGCATTGAATTAATGTTTACACCACTGAGTCAGATTATTTATACATAGGCTATAGGTTCTGTATCTCCAGAATTTGTTGGCACTTAAGAGTATGATAAATTGTACCTGACTGACTTGTGAAAAATCATCTTGAGAAAGATTTCCCCCCTAGGAAAATATGGAAATGACACATGGTGTGTACAGCCAGAAACAGCGAAAGGAAAGGCGGGTTTTGAGCTGTCACAGTGGATGGTTAAGAATTTCAGCTTTGGGGCAGAAGTTTTGCTCAAGTCACATTACCTCAAAACCTCATCATCTTCATCTCTAGACTAGGTTCCAAGCTCAGGGTTTTCTGTATACATTCAATGGGATAGGGACTTTCCTGGTGGTCCAGTTATTAAGAATCTACCTGCCAATGCAGGGGCATGGGTTCAATCCCCGGTCAGGGAACTAAATCCCACATGCCACAACTAGAGAAGCCTGAACACTGGACAGCCAAAAAAATTCAGTGGGATAATTCATGTACAAAGTTCAACATTAACCTCCCAGAGGCCAAATAAGAATCCAGTAAATGCCAATGTCTTTATCATTATTAAAGGGAATCTTTGCATGCTTTATCTCTCATCTGGAAAAAAAAATCACAAAAAAGGATTAAATTTGTTGAGGGAAAAAAGGTGAATCTTGGGTCCCCCTTAGCACATGTGCACTCCATCCTTTCTAAAAAGTGAAGTTTATAAGTTTACAGGTTTTAGGGAGAAAGGGAAGCAGCCAGAATGCTCCTACATTACTGGTGGGGATGTCAAAGGTCACAGACCTTTGGGAAACTCTTTGTGGCTCCTCAGCAGGTAAACATAGATACAGCTCAGAAGTCCCACTCCTAGGTGTGGGAGCAGAAGTGAAAACATGCATTCATACAAAACTCGTTCATAAATGTTCACTTCAGGATTGCTGAAGTGAAATATTAGCTGCTCAGTCATGTTTGACTCTTTGCGACCCCATGGACTGTGGCTCACCGGGCTCCTCTATCCATGGGATTCTCCAGGCAAGAATATTGGAGTGGGTAGCCATGCCCTTCTCCAGGGGTTTCCCCCAATCCAGAGATCGAACCCGAGTCTCCTGCATTGCAGGCGAGTTCTTTATTGCTGAGCCACCTAGGAGGCCCTAGCCAAAAGATGGAAAGACACAGCTCAATTTATAAAATAGATTAAAAAAAAATGTTGAACAGCCATACCATTTAATTTTATTTGGCAACAATAAGGACACAAGCTACAAGTGGATCAACCCTGAAAACGATTCTAGTTGTGAAGACGTCACAAAAGGCTACATACTGCATGACTTCATTCATATGAAACATCCAGAATAAACAACTCTATAGAGACAGAAAGTAATTAGTGATTGCCTGGGGCTGGGAGGGAGGGCAGGTATGGGGAGTGATTGCTAATGGAAATAAGGTATTTTTGTTTGGTTTCGTTTCTCTTAATATTTACTAATATTTGTTTGGCTGTGCCAGGTCTTAGTTGTGGCATTCCAGAACTCCAGTCTTCATCGCAGCACTCAGGTTCTTTTTAATTGTGGCATGTGGGATCTAGTTCCCTGGTTCTCCAGGGATCAAACCTAGGTCCCTTGCCTTGGGAGCACAGTCTCAGCCACTGGACCACCAGGAAAGTCCCCAGGGTTCCTTTTGCAATGATGAAAATTTTCTGGAATTAGATAGTGATGATGGTTGTACAGCTTTGTGAATAATCTCAAAAGCACTGAACTGTACCTTCTAAAATGGTGAATTTTGTGGTTTACCAATTGTATCTGGAAAAAAAATCAGTGAATGGTTAATGTGGAAAAAAAGAAAATAGAGAAGCCAATATTGTCATTGTAGCATCCAGAGATAATCACTGCAAATGCTTTGATGTATCCTTCCAGACTGATGCAAATATATATATTAAAAAAAAAATAAAATGGTGTCATACTGTACATACTGTTGAATGAAAGTTTTGCTTTTTTTGTATTACTGTCGCTTTTCAATATTAAGAAATTGCCTCTCTAATAGGTGGCATCCGACTCTGAATCTTCTCAAATGTCTTGCCTTTCCACTTCCCTCTGCCAAACTGTGTTTCTTCTCTTTCCAGAGCTTTCTTAGGACTTTGCAGACAAATCTATTCACCTGGGCTCACCAAAATGTGTTCAGTGCTTGCTGTCACAACTTGACCTATGTTATAAGCTCTGTCATTCATATCCATGATTTCAGTGGAAAGTGAAAGTGAAGTTGCTCAGTCATGTCTGACTCTTAGCAACTCCATGGACTGCAGCCTACCAGGCTCCTCCATCTATGGGATTTTCCAGGCAAGAGTACTGGAGTGGGGTGTCATTGCCTTCTCCGATCCATATTTTTACCTTGGCCTCTACCCCATATACTAGACCTTTATCTCCAAATGCCTACTAGAAATTCCCACTTGGACATTCATCACTGACACTATCATAAGACTAAAATCGAACTCATTATACTTTTTAGTCCTCCAGCTGGGCACAGAGGATGATGTGAATTATGAATTTTGAAATGGAGGTTCATGCCCACACTTAACCTTTCTCCTTCAAGCCAAGCTTCTTACAAGCCATGGAAGCCTACCCTAGCTAACTTAGAAAAGGTTGGTTTGGAGGGAGACAGGGTGGGCCACACCATGTCTAGGAAGAGAAGGCCAGGGAGCCAGATTTGGGGAAAGGGCAGGTAAATGGCCTCCCAGGGCCTGCACGGCAGTGACAGCAGTGATGCTGGGCCCTGAGCACGGTCTGGGCTGATGTCTGCTGGCTGGGATGCTAATGGTCCTCCTTCACCTCAAGTAATTCCTGAGTGCAGAGAGGAGTCGGATATGGAGCAATGTAAAGAAAAACAAACTCCTGTCCACATAGTCTGGGTTTCCTTAAACCAAGGAAAACAGAAGTAATTTTCCTCCCCACCTCATGGGATTGTAAGAAAGAGCTGGTGTGTTGGAAGATAGTCTGTGACCCATGGGTCCCTCTACAAAGTGTAGGTTGTTTCTACAGGTTTTCCTTCCAGTCTCTGTTCCTTACTTTGTGTACCTCTGTTCCCCCTCAGGGCTTCCATATTCCCTCAGTGCCCCCAGGCCCCCCTCACAGCCCCCACATCCCCTCATGGATCCCCATTCCACTCATGGCCCCAATATCTAAGCCATAAAGTCTTGCCTATAATTCCTTCTTCACCCCAGCTGTCCCTTATCATCTTCATTGGCCCTTAGAATTCAGCTGCAACAGTGAAAACCAGTTGCTCCCAACCTTGATGATACATTAGACTCACCTGGGTCACTAACTGCTTCAGAGGAGCCGTGAGGAGACCTCCAAAGCTGTATCTTTCAAAAAAACTGCTGAGGAAATCACAGCAAGAACAGACCCACTGACCCACCGACTGAAATCTACAAACTGAGCTTGTGACACGGCGCACTAGCCCTTAGTGAAAGGGTTCTGTATTGAAATGTATATAAAATGTAGCCTGCGACATACCCCTCCAGAGATTCACAACTGAAGAGGTCCTGCTGGTAAGATACCTGTGAAACCATCCAATCCAGGATGTGTAAGACCTATGAGACTGCAAGACTCTTTTGTCTGGGATATTGTGATTTATAGTAAGAAATAGGCACATGATTTTCATCCTGTTTCTGGCAGAGAGCTTCCTGAACTCTAGGGATTTTCTAAGTGGTGATAGCCTCAAAGGTGTCTCTTGTTAACACTAGTGAGGTGACTTCTGGAGGCACATAAGGGTGGGGGCTGGTTGCCATGGAGTCTACCCTGTGATTGGAGGGTTGGAACTTTTAATCCCACCCCCCTGACCCAGCAGAGAGGGGCCAGTGGCCAATGATGTAATCAATCATGCCTACGTAAGGATGTCAAACCATTAAAAATCAAAAGGAGGGGGTTAGAGAGCTTCTGGGTTGGTGAACACATGGAGGTGCGAGGACAGTGGTACCTGGAGAGAACGTGGACTCTGCAGGCCCTCTTCCCTTTCCCTACACATCTTGTCAGTCTAGCTGTTCCTGAGTTACATCCTCTCCTGCGGGTATAGTAACATGAAAGTTGACACAGTGGACTTTTGAGCAAACTCCAGGAGAGAGTGAAGGACAGGGAAGCCTGGCATGCTGCAGTCCTTGGTGTCGCAGAGTCAGACACGACTTAGTGACTGAGCAGCAATAACAATGATCCGGTAAGTAAAATGTTTCTATGAGCTGCTCTAGCAAATTACTCGAACCTGAGAAAGCTGTGGCAACCTCTGGTTTATAGCTGGTTGATCAGAAGCATAGACTAGTCCAGAAGCTGGACCAGTCTGAGGGGAGCAGGGGCAGTCTTACAGGACCAAGCCCCTAAGCTGTGGGATCTGATGCTATCTCCGAGTAGACACTGTCAGAACTGAGTGGATTTGCAGGATGCCTGACTGGGGACCTGAGACTTACCTGTTGGTGTGGGTGCTAGAACCCATTTAGTCCCATAACATGTATTAAAATTCTACCTAGAGAAAATTCTGAGAAATGTACTTCCATTATGGGGAAACCCTGGCCTATAGAATCTGTTCGGAATTAGTTACTCTAGTTTCCAAGGTTTTTGACCACTTGGCTGCAAGCTTTACCTCCTCCCATGTCTCTGTATATACAGTAAGCCCTGGGTGTCTGCAGGGTATGGGTTCCAGGAAACCCCGCAGATACCAAAATCCTTGCTTGCTCAAGTCCCTTATATGAAATGGCCTAATGTTTGCGTATAACCTACCTAATACCATTAATACCTAACACAATGTAAATGAAATTCTGTATATACAGTAAGCCCTGGGTGTCTGCAGGGTATGGGTTCCAGGAAACCCCGCAGATACCAAAATCCTTGCTTGCTCAAGTCTCTTATATGAAATGGCCTAATGTTTGCGTATAACCTACCTAATACCATTAATACCTAACACAATGTAAATGAAATGTAAATAGAAGGCCAGGCATGGGACAAATTCAAGTTTTGGTTTGGGGAACTTTCTGCGTTTTTTTTTTTTCCCCTGAATGTTTTCTATTGGCATTTAGAGGAACCTGAGGATCCAGAGCTCCTGGAGCTTGTCCAGCCTCTGTAATTGTGCTGTGTGATGTCCTATGCCCTCATCTACCCCTAAGAGGCAGGGACCGCATGTTGGCACCTTAGTCCCCTTTCCTGGGGCAGGACCCCCTGCTGTAGTGGCCTGGTAAATAGCTGTCAGTTTGCTGAATGTCTTTTGGGGTTTGTGGGTTTGGTTTCTTCTCCAGCTGATGCTGCCCAACCTCCTGGGCATCGTATCTGTGGGGTTCACGGTCATCCTGGAGGGCAGAGTGCTAGTCAAGGAGTGGGTTATGCGACTGTCCAGGGCAACTACAGAAGGGATGGAGGGGAGGTCCAGAAGGAACACATGCTGAGCAAGTCTAAGGGAGGGAGTGGCCAGCTAAGCATGTGGCCCAAGGGAGTGAGGGTTCTGGGGTTAGTCCCTGCCCTCTAGGGGCCTCTGTCCAGCAGCTAAAATAGAGAGGACCCAGGTCTGAACTTCTTCACATGCTTGCCCTGCCTCCAACCAGCCACTGGGGGACTGGCACCTCCAGTAGCTTCTGTGATTAATACCTCCCGGTTCCCTCCGATCAGAAGGCCAGGGGCAGTGATGCTAGCCCGGGGAAAGCGCTGAATCCACCCTGACTTGTTAAGGGAGCAAATTCACATTGTTGTCCTTAGTCACTAGTTGCTGGTTGTCCACGTCGTGCTCTGAGGTTGGGGCCTTCCCATATCTCCCAGCTCTCCTGGGGCTGTGGCTCTTGAACTTCAGTGTGCATCTGGGTGATCTGCAGGCCTCGTCCAAACACACTGAGCTTCCCACCAGATCTGTTGGATCAGCAGACCTGGGGCGGGGCAGGAGGTTTTGCATCACTAACAAGTTTCCCAGGTGATGCTGCTGCCCACCTACAGAATCATACTCTGAGGGTCATTGATTTGGGGCACCACACCCTCTGGCTTCCCCAGCCCTGCCACCTGCAGCAAATGTCTCCCCACCGACCTGGAGGGTTTTCAGTGGCTCTCGTCATTCTGGGGATAGTCTGACCTGCATTTCAGTGTGTCTCCTCTAATTCTTTGAGTGGACAGATGGACAGTAAAGAGGCAGAGGAAATTAGGAATAAAAAGATAGCTGAGAGGACTTCCCTGGTGGTCTGGTGGTTAATAATCTGCCTTCCAATGTAGGGGACTTGGGTTCCATTCCTGGTTGGGGAACTAAGACAGGCTAAGATGCAGCCAAGTAAATAAATATTAAAAAAAAAAAAAAAAAGATAGCTGAGTCAGTATTTAAACCGTGGTCAATCTGATGACAGAAGTCTATCTGCTCACCATTCTGCTGTGTACATCTGGAATCCTTTTAACAAAGAAACTGTTTCAGATTAAGACACTGGCTATTTCCCAGGCTCTTTCTGACAGTATGTTGCGGGTATTTCAAACAAGATGATTTAATTAAAACACTTAAAACAAGGTCTGACAGAGAACAGACATTCAAGACATGTACCTAGAAGTACATCCTATAGCACAGAGATTAGAAGCACAGGCTCTAGATCAGAATGCCTGGGTTTGAAACCCATCTCTGCCACTTATTAGCACTCTGGGCAAGTTACTTAAGCTAACTCAGTCTCCTAATCTGTAGAATGGGAAGAATCCTAGTAGTACTTCCAAGCTTAGAATTGAGATCAACTGAATTCTTGTCTGTAAAGTACTTAGGACAGTGTTATCGCTCCTGAGACAAATTCAAGTTTTGGTTTGGGGAACTTTCTGCGTTTTTTTTTTTTCCCCTGAATGTTTTCTATTGGCATTTAGAGGAACCTGAGGATCCAGAGCTCCTGGAGCTTGTCCAGCCTCTGTAATTGTGCTGTGTGATGTCCTATGCCCTCATCTACCCCTAAGAGGCAGGGACCGCATGTTGGCACCTTAGTCCCCTTTCCTGGGGCAGGACCCCCTGCTGTAGTGGCCTGGTAAATAGCTGTCAGTTTGCTGAATGTCTTTTGGGGTTTGTGGGTTTGGTTTCTTCTCCAGCTGATGCTGCCCAACCTCCTGGGCATCGTATCTGTGGGGTTCACGGTCATCCTGGAGGGCAGAGTGCTAGTCAAGGAGTGGGTTATGCGACTGTCCAGGGCAACTACAGAAGGGATGGAGGGGAGGTCCAGAAGGAACACATGCTGAGCAAGTCTAAGGGAGGGAGTGGCCAGCTAAGCATGTGGCCCAAGGGAGTGAGGGTTCTGGGGTTAGTCCCTGCCCTCTAGGGGCCTCTGTCCAGCAGCTAAAATAGAGAGGACCCAGGTCTGAACTTCTTCACATGCTTGCCCTGCCTCCAACCAGCCACTGGGGGACTGGCACCTCCAGTAGCTTCTGTGATTAATACCTCCCGGTTCCCTCCGATCAGAAGGCCAGGGGCAGTGATGCTAGCCCGGGGAAAGCGCTGAATCCACCCTGACTTGTTAAGGGAGCAAATTCACATTGTTGTCCTTAGTCACTAGTTGCTGGTTGTCCACGTCGTGCTCTGAGGTTGGGGCCTTCCCATATCTCCCAGCTCTCCTGGGGCTGTGGCTCTTGAACTTCAGTGTGCATCTGGGTGATCTGCAGGCCTCGTCCAAACACACTGAGCTTCCCACCAGATCTGTTGGATCAGCAGACCTGGGGCGGGGCAGGAGGTTTTGCATCACTAACAAGTTTCCCAGGTGATGCTGCTGCCCACCTACAGAATCATACTCTGAGGGTCATTGATTTGGGGCACCACACCCTCTGGCTTCCCCAGCCCTGCCACCTGCAGCAAATGTCTCCCCACCGACCTGGAGGGTTTTCAGTGGCTCTCGTCATTCTGGGGATAGTCTGACCTGCATTTCAGTGTGTCTCCTCTAATTCTTTGAGTGGACAGATGGACAGTAAAGAGGCGGAGGAAATTAGGAATAAAAAGATAGCTGAGAGGACTTCCCTGGTGGTCTGGTGGTTAATAATCTGCCTTCCAATGTAGGGGACTTGGGTTCCATTCCTGGTTGGGGAACTAAGACAGGCTAAGATGCAGCCAAGTAAATAAATATTAAAAAAAAAAAAAAAAAGATAGCTGAGTCAGTATTTAAACCGTGGTCAATCTGATGACAGAAGTCTATCTGCTCACCATTCTGCTGTGTACATCTGGAATCCTTTTAACAAAGAAACTGTTTCAGATTAAGACACTGGCTATTTCCCAGGCTCTTTCTGACAGTATGTTGCGGGTATTTCAAACAAGATGATTTAATTAAAACACTTAAAACAAGGTCTGACAGAGAACAGACATTCAAGACATGTACCTAGAAGTACATCCTATAGCACAGAGATTAGAAGCACAGGCTCTAGATCAGAATGCCTGGGTTTGAAACCCATCTCTGCCACTTATTAGCACTCTGGGCAAGTTACTTAAGCTAACTCAGTCTCCTAATCTGTAGAATGGGAAGAATCCTAGTAGTACTTCCAAGCTTAGAATTGAGATCAACTGAATTCTTGTCTGTAAAGTACTTAGGACAGTGTTATCGCTCCTGGTTCAATGCTTTTGTGTAAACTAAAATGCAGTGTAAATAAAAATGCAAAGTAAAGAGCAGGTTGGGCATGGGGCAAATTCAAGTTTTGCTTTTTGGAACTTTCTGGAATTTTTTTTCCTGAATATTTTCTATTGATGGTTAGAGGAACCTGCAGGTCCAGAGCTCCTGGAGCTTGTCCAGGCTCTGTAATTGTGCTGGGTGATGTCCAATGCCCTCATCCACCCCTGAAAGCAGGGACCGCATGTTAGGTACTCTTAGTCCCCTTTCCTGGGGCAGGACCCCCTACTGAAGTGGCCTGGTAAAAAGTTGTCGGCTTGCTAAATGTCTTTTGGGATTTGTGGGTTTGGTTTCTTCTCCAGCTGATGCTGCCCAACCTCCTGGAAATTGTGTCTGTGGGGCTCAGGGTCACCCTGGAAAGTGGAGTGCTGGTCAAGGCACTCTGACCAGCCTGGAGGTCAAGAATAAAGGGCTTAGTAAAGGCGACTCCTATAGGCCTGGCCCTCAGAGGGGTTATTCTGAGCATTTTACTGAAAGTCTGGATGAATGGGAGCTGGTGTCACACTTCCTGGATTCAAATCTTGGCTAAAAACGACTCCTTAGTGAATTGGAATAAACTGCCTCACTTTTTTCATCTGTTAAATGGGGATAAACGTAGTAGTTACTTCACAGGATGGTTTTGAGGATTAGGTGAGTTACACTGGACTTTAAAGCATTAGGACAGTGCCTGGCCTGTGCTATGTGTCCAATCCGTGCTGGTTGGTAGCCACAGAGAGTGGGTATTACCTGTGGTCCTGACAGCCATCAATCCCATCTGTTAGGTCCCTGTCACCTTGCACAGAGGGATAAGCATGTGAGTGAAGACTGTGGTGGCCTGGCTGCTCATGTCTTGGTTTCATTTATTACAGGAACCCACCGGTTTTATTTTTCTTAGGTAGCCATTCTCCCCAAATCCCAAGGGCCCTGGTGGAATTGTCTTCTGAACTGATGTGTCAGATGCATTTAGACGTTGGATGGGTTTCTTATCTTGCAGCTGATACATTTTTTATAAATTATCAGTTCCAGTGTCCTTTCAAGCTACAGAGACGATATGTTTTTCGTGTTAAGCTGCAGAATGACTTTTCCCCCATTCAGAGTGAAGCACTGACTTCCCGAGCTCTGTAAATGGGTTCAACATACTTATTATTGGAGCAACATGGTGAAGTTTTCACTGGAGCTTATATGATTCTTCGGAACTCTGTCTTATAAGACTTTATATTGATATTTCAGGTATTCCTAACAGTATCTAAGCAGTAAGCATGACATACATATGCATAATATAGACCTGTGAGCCTTTTCTCCCTTTACCTTCAAATATTTAAATTTTTATTGGAATATAGTTGATTTACAATGTTGTGTTCACTTTTTCATTTTAGAAAATAAGTGAACCCTGGTGTGCTGCAGTCCATGGGACTGCAAAAAATCGGACACAACTGAGCAACTGAACAACAATAAAAAACAGTGTTCATTTTAGAAAACTTACACAAATAATTTTTTCAGTCACATATAATTCTACCACCCAGAGCTAACCACTGTTAACAACTTCTTTTTTTCTGTGTGTGTGTGTGTAAATATTGCTTTTACAGAATGTGATCAGGCCGGTGGGCAACACAACGTCTGTACCTTTTTAAAGCTGTAGGAGGAGGTTGATGTAGGTATGTTTTTGAACATGCTGCAATTTGGCTATAGCTGCACACAATGACCATTAATCTAACTTTATAAAAATAAAGGAGTTTCCAAAATAAAAAGTATGATCAGGCTGAACATACTATTTAATCTTAGTATTTAATATTTAATATTTTGTTGTCATTTAGTTGCTCAGTCGTGTTCGACTCTTTGCGACCCTGTGGACTGCAGCACACCAGGCTTCTCGGTCCTTCACCGTTTCCTGGAGTCCACTCAAACTCATGTCCATTGGATGCCACCCAACCATCTCATGTATTGTCACCCCCTTCTCCTTTTGCCTTCAATCTTTCCCAGCAACAGGGTCTTTCCCAGTGAGTCAGCTCTTCGCATCAGGTGGCCAAAGTACTGGAGTTTCAGCTTCAGCCTCAGTCCTTCCAATGTATATTCGGGGTTGATTTCCTTCAAATTGACTGGTATGAGCTCGTTACTGTCCAAGGGATTCTCAACAGTCTTCTCTAGCACTACAGTTCAAAAGCATCAATTCTTCAGTGCTCAGCCTTCTTTATGGGCCAACTCTCACATCCGTACATGACTAGTGGAAAAATCATAGCTTTAACTATATGGCATTTCTTCATGCTATAAATATTTTTCTGCACTGTTAAAAAGTCTTAAGAATAACCTCCCTTTTCATTCCATGTTCATTACAGGAAAGTTAATTTAGGTAAATAACAAGAAAATTTTTAAGTTCCCATAATCTAACCATTCAGAGGTAGCTATCAGTAGTTGGGCGTATGTCCCCTTAGACTTTGTTTTGAGTTTGTATATTAAAAAAAAAAAATTAGTATTGTTCTTTTTGCTCATCTGCTTTTTTTGGTCTCTTGACTGTTGATCTGTGTATACCACTGAAAATGGATGTATAATATTCTTTTCTAAAAACTTGTTGACGTTTATTTGATTTACAGTGTTGTGTTAATTTCTGCTGTAGCGCAAAGGGACTCAGTTATACATACATATATGCATTCTTTTGCATATTCTTTTCCATTATAGTTTATCACATGATATTGAATATAGTTCCCTGCACTATAATAGGACTTTGTTGTTCATTCATTCTACAAATAATAGTTCACATCTGCTAATTGCAAACTCCCAATCCACCCTTCTCCTACCTCCCCAACTTGACAACCACAAGTCTGTTCTCTGAGAGTCTGTTTGTTTCATAGATATATTCCTTTGTCCTTTAAATTCCACATATAAATGTTATCATATGATACTTGTCTTTCTGATTTACTTCACTTAGTATGATAATCTCTAGGTCCATCCATGTTGCTGCAAATGGCATTATTTCATTTGGATTATTTTTTGTTGTTGTTGTTGAGTTGTATGAACTGTTCATATATTTTGGAAATTAAGCCCTTGTTGGTCACATTATTTGCAAATATTTTCTCCTGGTCCATAGGATGCCTTTTTGTTTTGTTTATGGTTTCCTTTGCTGTACAAAAGCTTGTAAGTTTGATTAGGTCCCATCTGTTTATATTTGTTTTTATTTCTATTGCTTTGGTAGATTGACCTAAGAAAACACTGGTACAATTTATGTCTCGAAGAATGTTTTGCCTATCTCTGTTCTTTTCTAGGAGTCTTATGGTGTTATTTCTTAAATATTTAACTCTTTAAGACACAAAATGCCTTTATAGTATTTTAAGGATGTATTATAATTTAAATATAAATTTACATTATAACATGTAAATTATTTTAATTTTTAAAAATATTTAAACAATATTGTGATTAATACCTTGATTTTGGGGCAAATCTTTCTTTCTTACAGATGAATTCCTTCAGGTAAAATTGCTGGGTCAAAAGTTTTATTTCCAAACTGCCATCAGAAATATTGTAGCAATGAACATGCCTATTCATAATGGCTAAGAGTTCCCTTCAGCACAGAGAGAAACACTGGTGCTATCTTTCAATATTTGCCAACTGAACAACCATAATTTTCTTTCCACTATTTAATTTGCATTTCTTGGTTTAATTTTTAACATTTTAATGTTTATTTGCCATTTGATTTATGAGAGTTGGATATGTGATAAGTATATTCTTCCTTAAAAATCATTTATTATGCATATATTTTTCTCATCTTGTCACTTGCTGTTTTTCTTTGTAAACTTTTTGAAGTACACTTAAAAAATTTTAATTAAATAATTCTTAGTCGATTATTTCTTCCTATGGCATCATATTTAAGAAATCCTTTCTCTCCTCAAGCTTATATAAATATTAATTTCAAATTTTCTAGTTTTTTATTTAAATCCTTGAAATATCTGGAATTGTCACACATAGAGTAGGATAAGAGGGTCCAACTGTACTGTAATTTTTTAACAGCTTGATTGAAGTATAATTCACATACTATAAAACTTGCCCTTTTAAAGTATATAGGCGATTTTCCTGGTGGTCCAGTGGTTAAGACTCAGTGCTCCCATGGAAGGACCACAGGTTTGATCCCTGGTTGGGGAGCTAAGATCCCACATGCTGCCAAAAAATAAAAGTTTAGAAAAAGTTAAGTATACAAGTCAGTGGTTTTCAATATATTCAAGGTTGTGCACCATCACCACTGTCTAATTTTAGAACATATTCATAATTCCAAGGGGAAACTCTGCATCCCTTAGCAGTGACTTCCTATTACTGCTCCCCATCCTGGCGCTAAGCAACTGCTAATTACAATACTCTCAGTCTCTTCAGATTTGCCTAATGTGGACATTTCATATAAATGGAATCATAGTATATGTGACCTTTGTGTCTAGTTTCTTTCACTCAGCTTAATGTTTTTAAGATGCATCCATATCAGCATGTATCAGTATTTCATTTTCTTTAATTGCAGAATAATATTTCATTGTATGGGTATACCACACTTTATCCATTCATCAGTTGATGGACTGATGTCCAAAAACTTGAGTCCGAAAATTCAAGTTTCTGATTTTTGGCTACTATGAATAATGCTGCTCCGAACATTTGTGTACAAATCTCTGTGTGCTCAGTTTTTCAATTCTTTGACCTTCCCCTCCACTCTTTTCTTTTAAATTGTTTTGTGGGATCTTCTTGGATCACGGATTGAATCTGTCTCCCACATTGGCAGGTGGGTTTATTTTTACCACTGAGCCACCAGGGAAGCCCCATTTCCCCTCCATTCTCCTCCCCTCCCCCTTCCCAGAGTCTTAAATATAGACTTGTGCTGGTGAGTCAGCTTGGACCACTTGGGTGAGGATGTTTCCCGGGGTGATAGCACAATAAAATGGATATAACTGGGTTTCTGGATGACCACATGAAGCAGAGCTGCCTATGACCACCCTGGACCCCCACGCCCACTTCTAGGCTATTATCAGTTGGAGGGAAAAAAATCTGTTTTGCATTTGAGTGCCTTACTGAGCGGGGTGGGGGGGCTTTTTGTTATAGCAGCTGAAGTTATGCTAATTATAACAATACTTTTAATATATGCTGTATAGAGACAAATTTTTCCTTAAATCTCCACTCTGTTTCATGCATCTGTCTATTCTTGTACCAAAACCACAGCTTCAATAATTTTATGTTTAAATAGGAGAAGGATGGGAGGGGCCTATGTCTCTCTCACAATTTCTAGAGCATTTCCTGACTTCTCTCTTTCATTCAATCTTTCAAATGAATTCAGACTCATTTTGTTAGCTTCCACCACCTCCTCTTTTCCACCTCCAAAGTCACTGGGTACTTTCCAGTCAAAAGTCATTTTTTGATCTTTGAGAGTTTGCTCATTTTCTAAAGCTGTATGTCAAAATGCTAGCCTCAGCATTATCAAGGTATATTTGACAGGCTCCTCTCTCTTAATATGACCACCAGCCAACATCCAGGAGTCAGCTGGACATTTAAAATATACCCAGTCTTCCGTGACCGGAGGCAGGGAGGACACATACACTTGAACTGTCCATGACACAAACCACAGAAACAAGCAAAATCGTACTGAGTCCAAGATGCCCACAGCTCTGGGTCTATGTTACAGGGAGCGTCTGTGAGGTCGCAGTGGAGGAAGGTGGCATTGCTTCACACCAGTGAGATACTTCTCCTAAAGACAGTGCAGTGCTGCAGTGTTGATTACAAGAGAGGACGGGGACTGTTAGCTGAGTCTGATTTCCCCCTATTCAGTGGTTAGGAATACATCAGTGTAGAGAATTCTTAATTCGGTCATATACAGAGTGAGTGCCATCTATTGTAATGTATTCTTCCTCCCTCCATTGCTTGAGGACCTCAGAAAGCAATTCTCCTACTGGAATGTGCAGTTGGTCCACCACTTCATTGAACCAATTGAGGATGCTCAATTTCCTTTGTAAGATGGACTTTTTTTTTTTTTTTTGCTCCCTATTCACATCAAGGGCCCTTGACATTTGGAATCTGGATGGCATCGTTTTGGAAAGCATGCACATCTGGAGTTACGAGTGTTCTCTGTTTAACACGCTTGCATAAGCTTAATTTTTTTTCTAAAATTCATTTCTATATTGTACAGATTGTTTACCTTAAAAACAAATTTCTCCTTATTTTTGCTATTGTTCACATCTCCATGGGCAGCTTCATAGACTTGGGCAAAAGCCCCTTGATCACCAAGAAGGTGATCAACATAGACCAGCAAAGAGCCTAATATTTTTTTTGCTCCCTATTCACATCAAGGGCCCTTGACATTTGGAATCTGGATGGCATCGTTTTGGAAAGCATGCACATCTTGAGTTACGAGTGTTCTCTGTTTAACACGCTTGCATAAGCTTAATTTTTTTTCTAAAATTCATTTCTATATTGTATAGATTGTTTACCTTAAAAACAAATTTCTCCTTATTTTTGCTATTGTTCACATCTCCATGGGTAGCTTCATAGACTTGGGCAAAAGCCCCTTGATCACCAAGAAGGTGATCAACATAGACCAGCAAAGAGCCTAACTGGAATTCAGTCTTGGGCTTGATGGCTGGAAGCTTACATGTCCATTCATAAGTATTTGGATAGGAACTCACTGGTTTAGAAAGCCCGGATAAAAGTTTGAGAATCAATTCCTCATCCCAGGAATTCTCAACAGTGAAGTGTGGAGCGTCTACATTCCCAAGTGAGCCAGCCTGCATCGGTTCAGCCTGGAGCCCAGTGCTGGCTTCTGCAACGGCAGTCGGGGGGTCCCACTCTGCCTTGCTGGTCAGCACGGCTGCAGCAGGCTGGCCCAGACGGAGCAAGGACGCAGAAGGGACATCTGTGGGGCACGCTGAGTCTCGGCTTATCTCTTCAGTTGGACTGAACTTTCTCTCTTTCAAGGGTTCTACCTTGTTTCTTTTGAAAGAATCCAAAGCCACATGGGTGTGCTGGTTTGCTACCATATTTTCTTTATCTTCCAGTGGGTGCATGGATTCCACGGGAAGCCTCTGGAAGGGCATAGACGTGAGCTGCACAGCAAACCTAAAGTCTCCTGGGCTCTTGGGGCTGGGCGCCAGGCTTTTGTTGCAGTGGACACCCCCCACGGCTGAATCATCCAGAAACTCATCAGTGTGAGGCACTTCAGTTGGTTTTGTAGGAAACCAGCTCATGGAACGTTCTCAAAGGTCCTGGCTCCTGCAGGTTTATTTTTTGGCTGTGGTAATCCATAATTTTCTTTGTTTCCATCTTCAAATACCAGAAAAGCAGATGACAAAGAAGAGATGATTTTACTGACTCCCCAAGCCCCAGAAGATGTTACATTTTTTTGAAACTTGGCTTCGAACGCATCTTCATTTTGACCTAGAGATGGCCATTCCTCTTTGTCATCAGAAATATCAGGACTGTAGGAGCCTGAAACATATTCACGATGAAACTGAGAGCTTACTTTGTGTGCACGGTGGGTGATGGCTGCACTTTGGATGGTGTTGCCTGAACCAGTGCCAGTGATGTGTTTGGAGTTGTGCGAAAGGAACCTGTGTTAATAACCTCTGTGTTTCACACCCTCCTTTGATCTCTGCTCTACTCTGTGGCCTAAATTCATGAGTACTTTTGTTCACACACCTGGCATCTTTGCTGGCCCCTGAAAACATGGCATCCATCACTGGCTGGCCTGCCAAAGGAACCAGGCAAGCTACACTCCAGTTGATGGCTGGGAACACCAAACCAGTGGTGACAGCATTTGCCATAAGAGGAACAGAAGTTGCATGGAATTCAGTCTTGGGCTTGATGGCTGGAAGCTTACATGTCCATTCATAAGTATTTGGATAGGAACTCACTGGTTTAGAAAGCCCGGATAAAAGTTTGAGAATCAATTCCTCATCCCAGGAATTCTCAACAGTGAAGTGTGGAGCGTCTACATTCCCAAGTGAGCCAGCCTGCATCGGTTCAGCCTGGAGCCCAGTGCTGGCTTCTGCAACGGCAGTCGGGGGGTCCCACTCTGCCTTGCTGGTCAGCACGGCTGCAGCAGGCTGGCCCAGACGGAGCAAGGACGCAGAAGGGACATCTGTGGGGCACGCTGAGTCTCGGCTTATCTCTTCAGTTGGACTGAACTTTCTCTCTTTCAAGGGTTCTACCTTGTTTCTTTTGAAAGAATCCAAAGTCACATGGGTGTGCTGGTTTGCTACCATATTTTCTTTATCTTCCAGTGGGTGCATGGATTCCACGGGAAGCCTCTGGAAGGGCATAGACGTGAGCTGCACAGCAAACCTAAAGTCTCCTGGGCTCTTGGGGCTGGGCGCCAGGCTTTTGTTGCAGTGGACACCCCCCACGGCTGAATCATCCAGAAACTCATCAGTGTGAGGCACTTCAGTTGGTTTTGTAGGAAACCAGCTCATGGAACGTTCTCAAAGGTCCTGGCTCCTGCAGGTTTATTTTTTGGCTGTGGTAATCCATAATTTTCTTTGTTTCCATCTTCAAATACCAGAAAAGCAGATGACAAAGAAGAGATGATTTTACTGACTCCCCAAGCCCCAGAAGATGTTACATTTTTTTGAAACTTGGCTTCGAACGCATCTTCATTTTGACCTAGAGATGGCCATTCCTCTTTGTCATCAGAAATATCAGGACTGTAGGAGCCTGAAACATATTCACGATGAAACTGAGAGCTTACTTTGTGTGCACGGTGGGTGATGGCTGCACTTTGGATGGTGTTGCCTGAACCAGTGCCAGTGATGTGTTTGGAGTTGTGCGAAAGGAACCTGTGTTAATAACCTCTGTGTTTCACACCCTCCTTTGATCTCTGCTCTACTCTGTGGCCTAAATTCATGAGTACTTTTGTTCACACACCTGGCATCTTTGCTGGCCCCTGAAAACATGGCATCCATCACTGGCTGGCCTGCCAAAGGAACCAGGCAAGCTACACTCCAGTTGATGGCTGGGAACACCAAACCAGTGGTGACAGCATTTGCCATAAGAGGAACAGAAGTTGCCTCTCTGGGTTTCTCGTCTGCATTCTTCGAGGTCTGCTGAGGGATGGCTGGAAGACTCAGAGCTCTTAGTTCCTGCTGGGAGTCTGTGTGTGGCCCCAAACATGCTGGACTGACTTCAGACATCCCCTGGGAAGAGGGCAGGTTCTCATGAGACATCTCTGCTACTTGGTGTAACTTCTTATGAAACTCATCCATTTTCTGTTTTAATAGTTGTTCTTCAAAAGCATTGGCTTCTTTCCTTTTCATATAATATCTCTCTTCATTTACCCATTGTTCATGCTTTCTCCGTAGATTGTATTTCTGGGCTCTCAGCTCTTTGAAGGAAAACTCTGATTCTCCGCAAATAAGCTTCTCCTTGCAATACATGACAAACTGCTGAACATCATGTTTGTCTGCCATAGATGGGTGTGCAGAATATCCCAATTTAGAAATCATGATCACCCTTTGTTCCATGTTCGACCCTTCATCACCAGCTGCAGGTGTTGCTCCAGAAAGTTATGGACTCTGATTCTTAGAAATGCAGGCTGAGTTATTTCCTGGGTTTGATTTTGAGTTACCTTTGATTTAAAATCTGAGCATCAAGCAGAGAGTTGACAAATGGTTTCAGTGAGGCGTGTCTGAACCATCCTGTACTGTTGTTGCAGTAGCTCCCTAGGTTTGACAGAGAAGCTGACCAGGTTCCGATCCCCTGGTTGTACAGAAACTCAAAAAACTGGTGATGGTCACTGTTGCACTCAGCAAATTTTAAACAATAATTGATGAACCTTGGGTTATTGTGGTATCACTTCTTATCTAAAAATTCCTTCATTAGATACTCTGATGAAGTTGTTCACAACAAACTGTGGAAAATTCTTCAAGAGATGGGAATACCAGAGCACCTGACCTGCCTCCTGAGAAATCTGTATGCAGGTCAAGAAGCAACAGTTAGAACTGGACTGGGAAAGATTGAGGGCAGGAGGAGAAGGAGATGACAGAAGATGAGATGGTTGGATGGCATCACTGACACAGTGGACATGGGTTTGGGTGGACTCCGGGAGTTGGTGATGGACAGGGAGGCCTGGCATGCTGTGGTTCATGGGGTCGCAAAGAGTCGGACACAACTGAGCAAGTGAACTGACAGCATATTAAAAAGCAGAGACATTACTTTGCTAACAAAGGTCCATCTAGTCAAGGCTATGGTTTTTCCAGTAGTCATGTATGGATGCGAGAGTTGGACTATAAAGAAAGCTGAGCACTGAAGAAGTGATGCTTTCGAACTGTGGTTCGAAGATTCTTGAGAGTCCCTTGGACTGCAAGGAGATCCAACCAGTCAATCCTAAAGGAAATCAGCCCTGAATATTCATCGAAAGGACTGAAGCTGAAGCTCCAATACTTTGGCAACCTGATGTGAAGAATTGACTCATTTGAAAAGACCCTGATGCTGGGAAAGATTGAAGGCGGGAGGAGAATGGTTGGATGAGATGGTTGGACGGCATCACTGACTCAATGGACATGAGTTTGAATAAACTCCAGGAATTGGTGATGGACAGGAGGCCTGGCATGCTGCAGTCCATGGGGTCGGAAAGAGTCAGACACGACTGAGCAAGTGAACTGAAGTATTCTTTATTCTCAGAAAAATTCTCTCCTACCCATCGCATGTAACTTTCCTGTTAACCAGGTGGGTCTTCGCCCTTGTAGCTCTGCATATGGGCTTCAAACATTTCAAAAACATTTTCTAGGTTATCCATGGTGAGAGGACCCAGGCCAGCAGCCGTTTCAACTGTTCAGCTTCATTTTTGAAATATGTTTTAAAGGAATTAGCTTAAGTAGCTTAGTTTCAAAGTTTAAGTTTAAAATGTCCTTCAATTTCTCAGCATTAACAGATAAAAATGGCAAAAAAAAAAAAAAGTAAAACACAATTAAAAGGCCCATAAGTACTGAGTCTATTTGGAACATCAGTATAAAAGCACAGAATACTGTGGATTCTCCCACAAGGGCTCCATTTCTTTATTGTTCTTCAGCTTTCCCATTATGACTCATTTTACATTCTTTTAATTTCACCGGTAACGAAATAGAAAATAGAAATAAATAATACATGCATGCATATAATATGTATTTTGGGAGGGATGATCAATATCATACCTTCAGAGGTTACAAAAATGCAAACGGAGTTGGTCTGTGAAAATTCAAAGCTTTGTTCTGAATCATTAGTTACTGGATTCTACTGGGGAGCACCCATAACTCCAGCAGAGTTATGGACACATATGAAGTGTCAACATAGGGACAGAAAGTCCACGTGATCAAAGGTTATGGGACACAGAAGAGGGAGAGGGAAGTGTGTGTCCTAGTCTGCCTCTGCTGGAGAGGATAGGAAGTGGGGGTCCTGAAAACATGTTTTCCCCAAGGACTGAAATCTATGTGGCCTTAAACATCCCTGTGACATCATGGTGCTTAGATTCCAGAGGGAAAACAGATAATAAACATAAATAAAACAATCTCAGAGCATGGTAAGTGACCCAAAGGGACTGAAAGACTGACTTGATGGGGACTGGGGGCTTCTGGTGAGCTGACAGACCCCTCTGTTGTGATGTAGTTTAGTTCAGACTTGAATTATGTGGAGTGAATGGGGCTTCAAATCTTGATCAGCTCTAGCTTGGGACAAAGCAGCTCAGTTTAAGTTCCCTCTTCTTGTTCCGGAACTCAGGAACTCAAGAGTTTACGCGCTGGTGTTCCCTGGGGCTCACGGCTATGCTCCCAGCCCCCAGAACTGTACCAGGCAGACCCTAAGCGTTCAGTGACCACTCACTAAAAGAAGAAACAGAGTGCCATGTGCACCTGAACTTGTCTGTCATCTTTTCCCAAGCTGCCCCTCCCCCCATGTTTCCAATCTCGTGCTTCTCCAGCCAGAGACCTGGGTGTCGTCTTCCACACCTCCTCCCTCCCGCAGGCTGTACTCCCTCCTCCAGCCAAGCCAGTGCATCACTGGGTCCTCTTGGTCCTCCTGTGCTTTAGCATGTGGGGCTTGGTCCTCTGGGGTCCTCTATCCATCCTTAGTTGTTCCCACTGTTTCTTAATGGGACTCCCTGCTCCTGAGTGCTCCTCCCCTCAACATCCCAGTCTTTAGCCAGACCCATCAAGGGTGCCTGTAACTCTGATCAGACCTCTTACTCAGAATCCTTCAGTGGCCCCCACAGCCGCCCCATTTTGTGGGATGGTCCCAGGCTGCCCCAGCTCCAGCCCTCACCCCCCGCTTCCCAACCCTGGCTGTGCTAAACCAACACAGCATCTACCGATGAGTGTTCAGTAAGTGCTTGGGCAGGACTCGGAGGGCAGGACTGGGAAATGAGTCAGCCGCCATCCACCCATACTTAGTTTTAAGGGCGGGCCTGTAGGAGGGAGACAAGTGAGGCAGGTGTGTGAGCTCTTATTCTAAAAATATGCAAGCGGTGCCCCTTCTGGTGGTGAAACTCAACCCCCTCCCCTCACTGGATGAGAAAAGCTCTTTGGGGTGTCAACCAGGAGAACTAGAGAGCACAGATCTTCACCAGTAGGTGGGAACAAAGGTGTCCCAGGGCCAAATCACATGACATAGCAATAATTAAAAAAAAATACAAGTAATTCCCCTGCAAAAGGGCCATGTCGA
>SJYT01005981.1:606817-711121 GCA_006410635.1 Cephalophus harveyi | reverse complement strand
GGCGGGCAGGGGAGCAGTTACAGCATGGGGGGCAGGTTGGGGCCAGACCCTCAGCTTCCAAGGGATGCGGGTACATGGAGGGTTCATGAAGGACCGGTTGGCAGTTTTGATTTCCTTTCTTTCCAAGCAGCTCACCCTTGTCACCTTCATTCCTGAAGTCCAACGGCTTTCTTACCCTCCTCCCAGCGGTAGACTAGCTCCACCACCCCCATACCCCCAAACGAGGGCCCAAGAACTGGCCCTGAACCAAAGCCTGGACAGAGCTGACAGACCCTCCTGGGGGGGCCTTTGGAGGCAGGAGGGGGCAAGGGCCCATGAAGAGTAGCGCCCTTCTGTGTTCAGAGAGGAGAATAAAAGCAATTAGGTTTGAACAGCCACTTTGCATTAGAGGAGATTGACTTGTCCTTCTGATGTGTTGTTTCCATAGAAGCGGGGCTTAACCTTTTAAGTGAAGATTATGAAGGCCCCTAATTCATTTAAAATTAGGCTTCAAGCATATGAGTACTTACTGCTCAAGTGTTACTGTGGGGCTTGCCATTGATCTGATCGCCAGGCAGAGCCTGTGACTTGAGACGCTCCAAGACGCTCTTTCTGGGGGCGATCTGGTCCGTGTGTTTATTTTTTAAAATTAACTTCATAAAGAGATGATAAAACTTTCACGTAAGATCACCAGAGTATTAATAAATACCTTTTAATTAATGGCTTGCACTGGCTCCTCTTCATAACCACGGGAGGGCTGGCACACAGGCACGAGACAGGCGCATTCAATTAAAGTAATTTATTGTTTTCTTCCAGAACAGACATAAAGGGTGTCTTGGGACTTGATATCACAACACATGTTATACACCATTTTCACAACTAGCCTGGCGTGGAATTTTTTTTTTAAAGAACATAGTAATCTTAAAAAAATCTAAATATTTACATATTAATAAAACATATATACAGAAGATTGAGACATGATCCATAGGTATGGAATAATTTTTTTTTTTTTGCTAAGAAAGCCTATAAAAAGGATTTCTGAGTAGAGTCTGAACAGTAGTCACAGTTAAGTAAACACAAATACACTTTTAATTTACAAAAAAGATTTTGCTGTTGCAGTTTTACAACACATATTTCCAATTTGTGAATCCATTGCACGTATCTGTGAGCTGAACAATCCCCACCCCCCTCTCAAGTAGTGAAAAATTCAAGCTCTCGCCCAGTCTTGGCAGGAAGTGCTTTGAAGTTTCATGGTGTATATTTAACAGATTCCACAGCAGTAAGGTAAATGTTTCTACCTTTATTCCCAACCTATTCATCGTATTCATAGTATTGTAACAGAGGTGAAAGCTCACTAATTAATCTTTTCAATTCCCTTAAGACTTCCTTCTGAGAGGCAGAAGACAAATTTTAAAACACGCCTTGCAGAAAAACAAAAGCTTGGGTTCACAGTACTTCCTTAGACTCTGTGATGAACAGAGGGGTGGGTTTCAGGGAAGGGGTTACTAACTGGCCTGAAATTGAAAAGGCTGACTAAACTTGTGATGGAAACCATTTCTCTGAACTGGACCGGAGGCTCCAAAAAGAAGACAAAAGACACACATGTATGAGATGTAGCACACCACGACCAGCTTTGTCACTTCACAGGGACGCCTCCCATGGCCTTGGGTTAACTAGCTGGTCTTTAGTGGATTCCAGAATCCCCCTGGAGCTCTCCTCCTGGCTCAAGGTCAACTGCCCTGTGTCACACATATGGCACAAGTACCTTGGATGGGGTAGGAAGGAATTGAGGCTCCTGGTTTCGCTAGCTCGTTGACGAGTTGTTGCCCAGCCCAGCATGGCCCTAGCCCTCACTCCTCAGCTGCCTTACTGCAAAACGAGGGGGTGGGACTGAGGGCCTGAGCTGTAACTCTGAGCCCTAACACTCTCTGCTTCGATCAAATAAGTGTTAGGGACGTGTTAAATGACAGTGTAGCATACCACCCCCACAAGGTTTGGTGTTTGTACTGTCCAAGTTCCTTTCAAGCCAACTCTTGGCCTTTGGGTCAAGTGTCAAAGATTCAAGGTAATTTGCTTTCTACAGTAAATGAGGTGTAAAAGTAATGCTTCTAAATAAACAGGTTATTTTAAATTCACCATCTCAACTAGAGAAAGGAATCTGGAGATAAATATCTCTGTAAAACAAATACCCATATGCCAAAATACTTCTTGGAAATGAACCCACATTTTCATTTGTTGGTTTTATTTCAAGTGGAGAGCACGTGTGCTAGAACTGAATGAAGTGTGAAGGGTAAGTACATCTGTGGCCAGTTGCCACATGATGCCACAACCCTGGACTACTCAGTTAGAGCCATCTGTTAAAATAGTTGTTGGGTATCATGTGGAAGGCTGTTTACTCTGAGTTTCTCACCTTTCAATTAGGTATTTTGTCACTGTGTTGACATAACCTACGTGAAAGGTTTTTCTTTCCTGACAATTCATGTATCATTTGCACTTATCAGGGACATGATTATTTTGGGGGGAAATGATGTCACAAATGATTTCATCTAATAGGTTAGAGTCACCCTGTCTCCCCAAAAAACTTTTCCATCTTCGAGGCTGATGACAGTTTTAATTAATCTGGGCTATCACCACTGCTCCTTCAGTCCTGAAAGGGCCACTCTCCTTTATAAAATGCATTGAAGCAATTTATGTTAAAATGTGTGCTTCCAAACTCTCTACCATATTCACATTGAAAAAAAAGAAAAGAAAACTGCTCCTTTTTGATGGACAACGAACCAACTGAATGATCCGTTGGACGTCAAAAGGCTGACAGTTCAACTCTAAAGATGATTTTTAAAAAATCTTAGACCAAATTGGAGGGTTGATTATTGCATATGACAAAGAAAGAATATGAAAACTATTCAAACATGACGGGTCAGCTCCACGGAACGCCCACGCCTTGCAGTGACCTGAAATGCTAGTGGATCTTTGAGGAGATTCAAGTGGAAGAGCTGTGTGTACTAAGGAGCAGGGTCACTAAAGGAAAGTCTAGGCAGTGAAAGCTGTCCCTGTGTCTTCTGGTTTTTCTCTCCTGGTGTTAAGTATATAACCTACAACAGAGACAAGAGCGTGAAGGGGGTCCCTTCTCTAGGGAGGGCTTGTATGCTCTTCCATGACACAGCCAGATGTAGGA
The DNA here is from genome assembly GCA_006410635.1 of Cephalophus harveyi. Classification (NCBI taxonomy): domain Eukaryota; kingdom Metazoa; phylum Chordata; class Mammalia; order Artiodactyla; family Bovidae; genus Cephalophus; species Cephalophus harveyi. The sequence goes on along the minus strand of SJYT01005981.1, from coordinate 707,967 downwards.
CCTCTTGGGGAGGCATCTGTGTCTTATCTCTAAATCACTATTTCTTAACCAAAGCTTCAGGTGTGCCAGATGAGCAATTTTAGGCCATTAGAAATCTGCAATAATGATTTTTTACAGGAAAATCCATGAATGTGTGTTACTTCTAGAGGATGTTCACATCTATTATCCAGCAATAGAAAATGGCTACATAAAATATGATTTATCTGTAAAACAGAATATTGTGTAGCTATTAAAAGAATGTGTATGGAGATTTGTAATAAAATGGAAAATTCTTATTAGGTGGTCAACCAAAACAGAACAAAACCTTAGGGAACCAACTGGATGGATTTGACCTCCAGCATATAAATTTTAAAAAAATACAGAGAAAAGGCTGGGAAAAAAACACCCAATAATAATGACTGTGTCTGGGTGGCAAAAGTAATTTACATTTTCTTTGTTACACTTTTCTGTATTAATTTCTAAAAGTATGTAAATGGATGCCAAATGATGACCCCAAAATCTAAGCCTAGGTTCACTCTGCACTAACCTATTTCAAATTCAGAAGTCTCCCAACTCAGTGCTGATTCCTGGCCTTGCTCAAAAACACTTACTGAAAGGGTTGAGGGAAGAGAAGTTAAGAAAATGTTTTTCCACTATAAAATCTGTATTCGTTTTGTTAAAACTAGACAAACAGAAGGTTGCTTAAGTATGATGGATTGAGATTAATGTCATCTGATGCTTGACTGTAAACTTGGCCTGGTCAGTTCTGGTTCACAGAAACACTTGGGGAGTTACATCCCTGCCCTAGCCCTCCTCAACACACATGCATTTGGAAGGAGCAAAAAGACCTTAATCAGATAATACAGGCATTGTTAAATCTTTCATAAAAGACCAACTGTGGCTGGCTCAGATAGACCAGATGACCAGATGAGGACGATCTGGCCAGTGCGTCTCAGATCTAGGAAGGAAGCTGCATGGGACGGTCTCAGACGGTCTCATTAGGAGACTCATAAGCAGAGAGCATGCAGCGGTGGCGCTGTGTTCAGAGAAGCCCCAGGATATGAGTTTAGGTTAGAGGCTCTGGGGAGACATGCTAGTCTAATCAAGATCATTTAATGCCACAACTGCAAGAGTTGGGCACCAATCCGTGACTTCTTTTCCCTTTTCCGAGATGATTAAGTGGTATTATTTCCCATGCTGTCTAGTGATTTGTATCAAATCTCTAGCAGGAGTCTAGTGAAAAGACCTGCGGGGGGTGTCCCACAACTGCCCTCACTGGGACCTCACAGCCTCGGAATCTGAGGACAAACCCGAGAGCTGAACTGCAGCAGACTTCAGGCTGGCTTACAACAGGGCGACACTGAAATGGAATCCTACAGGGATTAGTACATCCATCAATTCTTAGGATCTCTAGGAAACATGCAGAGAAGGTTTAAGAAAGCTACGCGGTGGACCGGCTGGGAGTTGAGAGGCCTGGGCTCCGGCCAGGCCACCAACCAGCTGTGAGACCTTGAGAAAGTCATTTAGTGTTTCTGGGCCTCAGGCTTTTTTACCTGTAAAATAAAAGGACTGGATAAAAACGAGGGACGGGACTAGATGATCTCTAACGTTCCTTTTTTCTCAGAGTCCTTGAAAGTGTTTTCAGTTCCATGAGGCAGTTCTACCATCCTGGATTCAATTTTCTCATCTGAAACATCTCTCTGCCTCCATCTTCAGATGGGAAAATGCAAGGGTATTATTTCAAGGGGAGTGGTTTTCAAATAATATACTTCTTAAAAGCCCACTGTGGCCGATGGTAGCCAGGATGGGCAGTGCAAATGCCCTGGGGACAATGAGGCTGGTTGGGGAGGAAAGTATTGGGTTGGCCAAAGTATTGGGTTGGCCAAAGTGTTCATTGGGGGTTTTCCATAAGACATTGAAACAAAAGTTTCCAATGAACTTTTTGGCCAACAGAACAGCCAGGGGGTTCCACCAGAGGGCCTCCCGAAAGGGGACAATCTCATCATTAGTAGCATCGCTTCCTGCCTCTACTGGGAGAGGGAGGTCAGAACAAGGATAATGGGAATTGGCCTGATAGTCAGAGAAGGACAGGAACAATAGAGATCATGCATTTCAGTTCTCTTCCTTCATAAATATGGACACATAGCCAAACTAGAAGAGAAACCACTTTTCTGGCATTTCTGTAATGACTATATCCAGTGAGACCTTGATAGAAGCAAGTTGCTGTTGGCCTCCGCAGTTTATTTATCTATCCATCTAGCTGTTGCTTAGTTACTCAGTGACAGAGAAGGCACCTTCTCACTCGTGCAGCTGTGCCTACTCTGAAGTTCACTAACGTGTGTCTGTGCACCGTGAAGTCAGGGGGCGTGCTGCCTGTGTACACGTGGCCTGGCAGAGTTCCTACACGTGCCTTTCATAGTTGCTGGCCATGTCAAAGGGAGAGAGAACACTGAGCTGAGCTTGTTCACTGACAGGGTTTCTGTCGGGGGAGGTGCAGGGTAGGGGGGTGTCTGGGTTTGGTTGGTAGAGGCTCTTCAGGTATTTCGAGAGCAGTCAATACAGAGTCTTGAGACCAACTGAGGATAAACTCTGTCACGTGGCTCACTGATCGGACACCTGTCCCTCGGGCTTTCAGGTGAGAACTGAGGCACAGGCAGAGTCCAAGGTTGGAAGGATTACTGGAGAGTTAAATAATAAGTTTGAATGAAGTCTGCAGCTTATCCCTGCCACAGATGCATCAGTGAGATGCTATATTCAGCTGATCTGGTTACAGTGTTAGCCACCCGGCTAGATGGATCAGCTTATTCACGCACTCAAAGCACAGTATTCAAAGGGTGCCCATTATAAGGAAAGTGGTGATACTGCCCCTCAAAGCCTTTTGGGGGAAGCAGGGAGAGGCCAGAACAGACAGGAGTCCCATCATAAAACAGATGATCCCTAATCTAAACAGAAATATCATGTTATGTTAAAATAGATATCTTTTTAATGTCCCAAGGTTTGGGAAGGCAAAATGTGACACTAAATTCTTAGGACTTGCTCTTCTGAGGTTTTCAAAATGATGAAACAGAATGTGGGAAAACTGTAGCTTTTCATATTCAATTTGCAAAATCTCCCTGAATGAAAGGCAGTGAGCTCCTCTGAGGACTAAGGGCTGGGTCTCTTAATGCAAGTAGTCTGCTCAAGCATCGGCATCTCTGAAGTTAAAAAGATTTTCAACGCAAATATTCTCATATGCCATATTTTCCAGTGGGTGATGAAAATGGAAATGTGTTTTACCTGTTGGGGTTAGAGAAACACTGTCCAGCCGTTCATCACTGTCAACTGCCTCTGCTGGTTACAAACATAAAACACAAATCTCATTAGTTTCAAGGCATTCATTCATTCTGCCTAATACGGTAAAACAATTTAAAAACTCCAGCATACATAATAGTTTTCACCTTTCTTTTCCCTTCTCAGTTTACGCTGGATCACATTAGAGATTTTAGGAGCATTATTTAAATGAAAAAATTTTTAAATGATATAAAATCTATTTTTGTGTATTAAATTTTTTTTATATCTTATGATCCTTATTGTATCACTCATTGATGATTTCAGTTTTTGCTTATTTACATAGGCTTCAGTATATACCCAGAATCTGGGGTGAATTGTTTAAACATGATTGTTGAAAGCATGGAGGTCAGTGAATTCCTATGGCAGAATTTTACTGGTCATCCCCAGAAACATTCCAGTGGTGCAGGCTTATGACAGCTTGGGAATGAAACCTTTTTGGATGGCTGGAAACTCAATCTAAAATTGACATCAAGTCATGGATAAAATCAGAAAGAATAATAAGCATTTCTTCAAAAGATTTGTCACTTCTGTGCTTTACAATGCAAAATGCTGCTCATCTCATATATTTCAATCGCCCTTAAGAGTTTTCCAAAGGTAGATCAGTTTGTCACAGAGAACCTTCCACCAAGTACAAAAAAAAGAAGGTGCCTGTTTGTTTCCTGGTAAGTGATGAGCTTGTCAGTTTCCCGGACGTGCCGTGGATGGGCCAGAACATTCCACGGCTACTGGGATCACTCTGGCCTGCGCCCTCTGTCTGAAGGTTGTGGCTCTGTTGCAATTTCCTGCACGTGTGCCCAAGAGGGCAGTTGGGTGAGGGCTGATGTGTGCAACACGCTGTAATGCTGAGTTGGTGGGATGCAAACTAGTGCTTTGTTCTTGTTCTATTTGCTGTCGTTTTGTTTTTTTTTTGGCTGCTTGACATCTTAATTCCCCCACCAGGGATGGAACCCATGCCCTATGCAGAGGAAGGGCAGAGTCTTAACCAGTGACTGCCAGGGAAGTTCCTGATCATTGTGATTTTAGACACAATCAGGGTTCAGAGATGGATGGAGACATTCAGAGATTTCCCCTCGTTTACCTCTCTACCATCCTGTCTGCAGATTGCCACATGCTGGCCCGTGAAAGACCCATTGCCCCTTACCTGCTAAACCCACCAGAAAGAGAAAACACGGAGAGAGTAGTCAAGACCAGTTTTGGTTGGAGAAGATGGTGATGTAGGTGAATGCTTAATAATGTAAAACATATCCAGATGGGACAAATGGTAAGATTAGAATTCTGTCAATAGATTTATGGGCAAAATACAGCTCACACTAAAATGTTAAGTGTTTCTCTCTGCATGAAAAGTTTATGGGTATTTAAAATTTTGTTCAAGTTTAACAAATTTTAAAATTTTATTTCATATTTAAAAAAATAACAAGCATGTTATTTTCACATTTAGAAGACATTATTCTCTTAAAAATTATTTATTTGGCTGTGCTGGGTCTTAGTTTCAGCATATGGGATCTAGTCCCCTCACCAGGGATTGAACTCAGGCCTCTTATATTGGGAATTTGGAGTCTTAGCCACTGGACCACTAGGGACGTCCTAGCATTATTCTCTTCTGATTGGTTTCAGTGAACTTGAATAGGAAGATGATCTTTCATTGTCTGGGATTTAAAATTTTCTTCAGTAATAATAATAGCTCTGATAGGCATCACCATTTACTAAACGCTTACCACCTACTGAGCACTTACTATATGTACCGTGTCATCTAATCCTTAGCAACCCCTACAAGGTAGGTCTAACTGATGCCCATTTTAACAAATGAGGCAATGGATTCAGACATTAAGAAATTTACCTAAGGTAATAAAAAGCTAGTAAGTGACTCTGCCAAGGACTTGACTCAGGTTAATGCCTTGACTTAATCTCTTTGCTATTAATAGTCCAAACATATATAACATGCATCACTATAAGCTACATTTTTAAAACTTCAGGTTTTTTAAATTGCAGTATAGCTGATTTTACAATGTTCTGCCAATCTCTACTATACAGCAAAATAATTCAGTTATATACATATAGACATTCTTTTTTTATATTCTTTTCCATTATGGTTTATCCCAGGATATTGACTATAACTTCCTGTGCTGTACAGTAAAGCCTTATTGTTTATCTGTCCTAATCTACTAAAAGTTTGCATCTACTAATCCCACGCCTTCCCTCTCTCACCCCTCTTCCCCTTGGCAACTACAGGTCTGCTCTCTAGGTGTATGAGTCTATAAAACTTCAAGTTTTAGTTCATTTTACACTTTAGTAACTTTTTCTTGGAGAAGGAAATGGCAACCCACTCCAGTACATGAAAAACTGCATTTCACTTAGTGATGACAAAAATCAGTTCCAGGGATGAAGCTGATCACTTTGTAATTCAGCTATCCTCACTTTTTAAAAACAGGCCTGTGCAAATATGTGCTCTGTAAGAACCAAACATACACAACCCCCACATCTGTAAAGGATTATGTATAAATTAGCAGCTGCCCGCTGCACGAACAGGGCCAAGTGTCTCAGATGAAGAACACGACTGTTACTTAAATTTAATTATAACATCTGTCTGTAACAACAAGCTCACAGTCTTTCTTCTCTGGTGACAGGCAAGTTGTGAGATTTGAGGAAGATTGAACAAGTCCAATAAAAATGTAATAGCAGCAACAGCTTTACTCTTAGATCCAACACACAAAAAAAATTGTGATTTCCATGCCAAGGAAATAATCTAATGAAAATTAAAAAAAAAAAAATCTACACCAGGAAAGGAATCATTCCAGTTATCGAAGAAAAATTATTACATGTGATGAGAGCCCTGAATGAGTTTCTATTTGGATTTGCAGAACAACCTTTCAAGTCTGTGGGGGGCACTCCTTTTTTTCTGTAGGCTGTGAAGGCTGGCTTTAGCGGTGAGTTGATTGTTTGCCTAGGTGGAGTTGTGTACCTAATTTTAGGAACTGGGCCAAATACGATAAATCAGGTCGAAGCTGTGGAACACCTTTGAGACCCTGTATTGTCACTTAGACCAAGAAGGAGACACAAAAAGAGCAAGCAATAGCATTTAACCCCGGCCCCTTAGTTCCCATCACGTGACGACAGCAACACACGTGGCTCCAGTTCCAGTTTGCTGGGGTCCCACTTCCGCGCCGCTCAGAGAGAATGAAGTGGGGCAAGATTTGACAAAACTGGGGGACAGAGCCGACTTGGCAGGTCACTGCAGACACGCGGCCATGTTTGCTCTCCTGTGGTCACCTTCCACTTCTCAGACACTGATAGAACCTGCTAGAAGGGCAGCAGAGAACTGCCAAGGTGCCAGTCACAGCTTTCTGAGCAGAGAATCTAAAGCCAGGGCCAGAAGTGAAAACGTCCTGAATCAGATATGACAATGACCCCAGAGCAGGGCAGGCAGTCATTTGGGCAGGTGAGATGGGGGAGGAGGGCGGAGACTGCACCCCATTCTGTACCAACAGGCACGGGAATTACTAACCCAAACCCTGAGATGGTTAAGAAGTGTGTTCCCTGGCCAATCTATCTGGGGGATGTAGAGGAAGGTCCCCACTGTGTGTGTTACAGGGAAGGGAATGGAGGCCAGAGCTTAGAGTAATTGGTCTCAGCATCTGACAACAGAAAAAAACAACAACAAAAAAGAGGCGTGTTTATGTATAAAATATACACAGGAGTGGGGAACAACATCAAAACGGAGCTTGTTGCTCTAGTCCAGCGTCTCTGAGAACAGTGCTCTCCGGTGTACTCAGCGCAGGCCCAGCACACTACACCCGATGCACGTCTTCTGCCTTCAAAGGTGACTCTTCAGACTAGAACTTACCAGTCCTTTAGGGATCAGTGAGTCACTCGCCATCAGTCAGGCGCAGGCTCTGGGAAACCGAGCCCGCTTCCTCCGGTGGTCTCTGCAGCTCCTCAGGCAGCAGCGTCAGGATGAGAATTTATCCCATTCTTTCCCCGCAAGCTCCTGAGGAGCTCCAAGCACTCCCTACACCCTCCGTGTGCTCCCATCACCCCTTGTGACACAGGGAGCGGTTTTGGTGGAAGGAGCCTGTGCAGATTTGCTGGAAGCTGATGGCATGACTGGGACCAGGGCGCAGGGACCACAGGGCAGCAGGTGGCTGGGTGGGGCGTCTGTGGCTCTTTGCGTCTCCTTGGGAGTAACCCTGTATTACATTTCAGTCTCTTCACAGTGATAAATCTCAGTTCTCTCTGATAACAGACTTAGTGTCTTTTGTTCTGGGGGTTTGAGAATTTGCTCTGAAAAGCAACAGGTAGATACAAGTGCCCACATACTCAAAACAGTCAGGATGGGTTAATGCAGAATTCAGGCAACATAAGAGTTAATACTAACAGGGACAGTGTTCAGGCTTATTTTTGAAATTTGATTAGGGATCATCTGAGACATGCACCCGACACGACACCAGTGCTCACTTAACAAGGGGTGACTCACAGTGCTGTCCTTCCTAACACCTGTTAGTCAGCTGCAAAGAGCTCTTTCCTTGGAGCCTGAGATCTAAGGGGTCAAGAGTCACAAGGAGGCCTTTGTAAGGCGTCTCCAGGTGGATACAGGGGACCTTCAGTCTGAGAAGAGATGAGACCCGTGGCAGAAGGTTGATCTTCCCAAGTGTTGCTCAGTTAATCCACTCAGCATGAGGTGCAGGCGTCCTGACCCACGACTCTGAACCTTTGGGGGAGGCTGGGAGAAGCAGCAATCGGGAGGGAAGAAAGAGGACTGAGGAGCTGGGGGCAGAGAAGTGAGAGGAAGGACCCGAGGAGGGAGGCCAGGCGTCTGGAGAGTGGCTGCAGGGGTGCCCAGGACACAGCCACCCCCAGGCTCTGGGGGCATGGGGAAGCACTGGAACCTCAAGTAAGGAACCGATGGGTTATTCTCCAGGATTTCACGTGACTGTGATGAGCTAAGTCCTGTTTGCTGTGGACTGCTGTCCCTTTGTTTCTATTCATTGGTTCGTTGGTTCATTCAACAAATATTTCCACGTGTCCACGCTGTGGTACACACTGCTCTCACACATTTAGGGACACACAGCCTCTGCCCCCAAGGATCTTGTGGAGGAGACAGGTGTGTCCCTGTCATGATTCCGGTGGCGGAAGATCAAAGTGTCTGGGCTGCCTGTGAGGCCTCCGGGAGGAAGTCACCTTTCAGATGCTGCCTGTTTCCCAGGCAGAGAGAAAGTAGGTGTGGGCGCGGCAGCCGATTTCAGACCAGCGAGGGGGCTGTGGCTTCAGGGGGCAGAAGCTGATGGCAGGAGATGAGGCTGGCGCTAGATGGTGAAGACCCATGATGCCGTGCTGAGAGGGGTGTTTAGCAGGGATTTTATTTGGGAGCCGATAGGAAGTCAGCTGTATTTAATCCGGGGAGGGGCATGAACAGACCCCATTAGCAGAGGCACAGGGAATGAAGACTCGGGTCTCAGGATATGGCCAAGCCTAGAACCAAATGCTGGGGACGATGGGTCAGTGCACGTCACCAGGGAGGATGCAGAACAGAGGAGACAGGCAGAAGTCAAAGAGCCAGGGAAGGAGACCCCAGACACTGAGAGGGAATCTAGAAGAGAAACAGAATGAAATCATAGAACCTGGGGGAAGAGTGTGTCAAGAAGGAGATTCGACAGGGTAAAAATCAGTATGGAGGTCAAGTTCAACTGTTAATATAAACAAGTGAAATCTGATGATCTGATGTGAACGTGGCAAAAGTTCTTGTAGAGGAGTAAAGTCAGAGGGCAAAATGCAATGGATTCTAAGCTGCTATACAGCATGGGGAGCTTAGCCAGATATCTGTGATGACCTAGCAGGGTCGGATGGGAGGGAGGGGATTATGTATATATATACATATAATCGATTCACGACGTTGTCCGCAGAAATTAACACAACATTGTAAAGTAATTATCCTCCAGTAAGAAATAAAGTGAACTGGGATAGGGACACGAACTCTGGGAACAGAGACCCTTTGGGAAGAAATCTGACCAACGATGCCAGGAGAAAGACACAGAAGTGCTTTTAAGACGTGCAAGGAAAAAGTAGTCACTTTGTTTTGTTTTGAGCTGGCAAAGGGATGGAGAATAAGGTCATGGGCATTTTTTGAGCATTATATATCTCCTCTCCATCAGTGGCAATACTTTATCTAATTTTAACTCTGAAAACACCTCGTGGAAGGCATCAGCCTCGTTATATAAAGGAAGAACCCAAGGCTCAGAGGTTGAGACATTGGTCCAGGTTGCCAGGAGATTGTAAATGGCAGACCAGAGCTAGCAGGGCAGCGTGTCCTCTGCACCGCACTGTGCTGTTTATTGCTGATGATTTGGGGATGCAGGAGGCAGTGAAAACTGGGAGACAAAGACGAGGGTGAGGGCATGACTTACTTTCCAAGCCTGAAAACCTTTGAGAGCAAAAGGAGCATCACTGATAATCACGCCTGGACCATAAGAGCAAAGCGGCTGCCCTGGCATGGCAGGCCGGTGGGTCTCCTGACTGAGGACGCAATTGTGGCTGCCCCAGGGACCCCCACACTGCCAAGCACGGCTGTGCCCAAAGACAGACATCTTCTGAGAGGTACGCTAACTTCGCTGATAGACATTCCTGTACAGCACACATCAGGAGCCTCAGAGCGCTGAGACTGGCTGTCCTCTTGTCCCCTTAGTGATGGAGAACCAAGGATGAGACGGACCTAGTGACTTGTCTGAGGGCCAGAGCTGGTGAAGAGCAGGCATGAGTCCTGGGAACTAGATCTACTGACTTCTCTGTGACTTGTTACCTAAAGTGATAATCCATTTGTTTACCAGTTAAATTAGTAGCCCACTGCTCTTTATAAAAAGGGAATCAGTTAAGTGTAAAAAGAAGCCAGAAGGGTAAATAAAGAAGGAGGAAGGGAAGATTTTTAATAGAAAACTCATTTGGGAGTTGAGTCCTGCTGGCTACTTTTATAGACCTGTAAAGGTTTTTTTTTTTTTAATTTATTTATTATTTATTTTTGGCTGTGCTGATGGTCTTTCTCCAGTTGTGGACAGCAGAGGCTATTCTTTGTTTTGGCGCGAGGGCTTCTCACTGTGGTTTCCTGTTGCAGAGCACAGGCTCTAGGTGTAAGAACTTCAGTAGCTGTGGTGCACAGGCTTAGCTGCTCTGTGGCATGTGGAATCTTCCTGGACCAGGGATTGAACTCGTGTCCCCTCCATTGGCAGGTGGATTCTTACTGTGCCACCAGGGACGTCCGACTATAAGGTTTTTCACACTGAAAAACCACGTGGTCCCTCAGTGCTCCGTGTCCTGTCAAGGGCACTCTGAGCCTGAGCCCAGAGCTTTCCTTCCAGGGGCTGGTAACTGGGCTCCTCAGCAGGCAAGAGCCTCCCCAGCAGGCTCCTCACTGTTACTTCTACTCATGGTGAGAATTCCAAGAGGCTGTGTGACAGATAGTCTCCTGAGTTTGTACTGCTGTTCTCATGGAACCTCCAGATCTCTGTTAAATCCCAAAGTGTGACATTCTAGCATCTAAAATCTGTCTCCCCAGATGATGGGAAAATATATGGTACACATATGCAATGGAGTATTACTCAGCCATAAAAAATGAAATGATGCCATTTGCAGCAACATGGATGCAACTAGAGAAGGTCATACCAAGAGAAGTAAGTCAGAGGGAGAGATGCCACATGATGTCACTCATATGTGGAATCTAAAATATGGCACAAACGAGCCCACCCATGAGACAGGAACGGACTTAGAGAACAAGCTTCTGGCTGCCAGAGAGAAAGGGGGAGCAGGAGGGATGGACTGGGAGTTTGGGGTTGGTAGATGCAAATTATTATATCTAGAATGGATACACAACAAGGTCCTTCCGTACAGCACGGGGAACTATATTCAATATCCTGTGGTAAACAATAATGGAAAAGAATGTATGAGTTAGAGCTGAGTCACTCTGTACAGCAGAGATTGGCACAACATTGCAAATCAGCTATATTTCAATAAAAATCAACAACATCTGTCCGCCAAACTCTCACATCACAGCCACAGAAGCACAGAAGGCTCTTAGAAGGCCAGGGGTCCTGAGGTTTGATTAGGAATTTTTTTTTTTTTTAATAATAACTATATAATGGCAGAAAAATGACTCCCAAGGGATTCTTCACTGGTAAACTGTCCCATTGCTAATTTGGGGAGACTGCAAATTCAGATACCCAAATCTAAATGGGCAAATGCAACCGCTGTTCACTTTTCCTGGAAGAATTATCCCAGAATAGCCAAGCCCAGATTGAAAAAAAAAAAAGGTAAGTTAATATTTTACTTAAAAAGCCCTTTCTACTCCACATGGTATTTCTGGTAGGATGATTATTGTTATTTCATTTTTTTAACCTTAAACAACTAGTACTTTTTATAAAGTCATGCAGATCCAAATAAAAAACCAATAGGTAACAGAAGCAGATCACAAAAGAGAGACCTTGTTTCAAACATAAAACTACCAATGAGATTAGCAATCTTTTTCAGCTGTGCTAAAGTAAATGGCCTGATGTAATTTTCACTGTTTAATCTTAGGGTGAATTTCAAAATTATTTGAATAAGATTTTAAAACACAAAACCAAGGCAAATTATATAAAGCTTCTCCTTCAAAAGACAAAAGATAATGAAGTATCTGAGAGTAAAGAACTGTATTTTGCAACATCTAAGAATTCAGTTGAGGGCTTCTGCAATTATTTTCTTGCAGCTTATTCATACCTGAGCCTCTTTTTAACCTTCTTCGTGCCAGTTTGATTTGATCCTGCAGAATCTGAACCCAGTCTCTTGGGCCAGGAAGTTTATCCACATGATTAGCAGTGCAATATTTTTCTGTGAAGACTGAAAGAAAATGTGAAATATTGTTAAACATTTGAAAAAAGAGAATGCATATTTGAAATAGGAACATAACCCCAAGAAGGGGTGGGGGGAGAGTATATTTCTAAAAGATGTCACTTCTGCAGTGGCTATTTTCAAATCCATATGACATTCTTGTGGTGAAGATGGAGCTTGGCGGGGCCCATCCTGCACACCATATCCTGTGCTTCTACTGAAACTGCTTTTTCTGATTGCTCCATGTCCATGTGTATGCGTCTTATGGACAGAGAAAATGCTTCCTAGCGGGTACATTGGTCCCATGACAGAATTCTGCAAGTGTATTAATGTATTTCACTTTTCTGTTGTTAACTCAAAATCAAATGGAGGGGACTTCCCTGGCGGTTCAGTGGTTAAGACTTCCAATGCAGGAAGTGCGGGTTCGATCCCTGGTCAGGGAGCGAAGACCCCACACGCCTCGAGACCAAAAAACCAAAACACAAAACAGAAGCAAGATTGTAACAGATTCAATAAAGACTTTAGAAACGGTCCACATCAAAAAAAAATCTTAAAAAAAAAAAAAATCAAATGGAAAATTACACAGAGAGATGATGTTCTCATGGTGATTCCCGCTAACTGGATCAGCGCTCAGTGGAGCGATGCAGCTGGGTCTTAGTGAAAGCTCCAATCCTACTTTGAGTCAACTTCTTGCATCCTGAGCTAGCAGCTCCTAGAGAAGAGCTCCCTAGAAGCACAAAGGAAGCTCTGGGAGTTGTGTGCCAGGACACAGGGGAGCAGGACAATTATCCGAGCGAAGCCGCACAGCGTGCGGCGGAGCTGGGGCTGGCACTCCTGCTTTGCACTGCGTTCCCGAGCACTTTCAGCCTGCTCCCCTCCAGGCCAAGGCCTGCCACGCGGTCACGGCACACTGGCTCTTTGGTGTTTAAAATAGTGATGGTTTTAATGTTTCAAAGGTTTCTTTTAAAAAGAAAGGACAGAGGAAAATGTTGTCAGATTCAACTAACTGTAAACAATTTCTATTGAATAAAAAATAAAATTTTCATTTGAATGAGCAGAGCTAGTGGCACTAAATCCACCACCACAGGAAGAGCTTGTCCCAAATAAAAGTGGAACTTCAAGCCTCTGTGGGTACATGGACAAAGTAGACTTAGAAAAAAGCAATATGGAAAACATTCAAGGAACATGTAAGCCCCTAAATTGCAAAACAAACTTTATACCTACTAAATTAGATAAGTGATTAAGATAATACTAATATTGATAAAATTGTGTCGACCTGGCACATCCAAGTTTGACTGCTGGCATAAACTGGCAAAACCGTTTTGGGAAATAAGATGGCTGTATATGACGAGGGATATAAAACTGCTATTCCTCTGGATTGGTAATCCTACATCTATAAATATATCCTAAGTAAACAGTAACGTGAAAGAAGGGGAAAAAGTCATAAACAGTCTGGAATCTGTGGGGGATGGGTTTCAGGACCCCCATGGGTACCAAAATCCATGGATGCTTAAGTCCCATATGTACAATGTGTATTATATGCATACCTTCCCATATACTTTAAATCATCTCAGGGATGATTTAGATTACCTAATACAATGCAAATGCTATGTAAATAGATGCCTGCACTTGGCAAGTTTGTTTTGTTTGGAACTTTCTGGAATTTTTTCCCAAATATTTCGATTGGCAGCTGGTTGAACCTGCAGGTGCAAAATCCGTGGATGCGGGGGCGGGGTAGAGTTGGGGGAGTGTACAAACATCAACAATCCAGTTGTGCGGGAAGAGATGCAGGGCGGCCTGGGGCGGGTAGCTATGTGTCGGGGGGAGCACGGATGCCTTTGAGGAACTTGCACAGTCATAGAGTCAGGGTGGCGCTAGTGAAGACAGAAGGGATGATGGAACAGATGGGGAAGTGGCATTTCTGGAGACTCACATGACTTGTAAATCCAGGAAGAGGGATTGTGAGGGATGGGCCAGATGCATTAGGCGCGGTTTGGGGCACACTGAGTTTGGGGCATCTGTGGAGCCCCCACGGGGGATGGCTGGCAGTTGTTTCAACACAGATGCCTGCAGTTCAGGGAAGGGGTCTCTGCCGAAGACGTAGACTTCAGGGGCACAAATGTGTGTGGTTGTTAAAATGACAAGAGAAAACACAGTGGGCAGGGAGGTTTCAACACAGCGCTGGGCAAGCACAGAACAGCAGGAACCCCTGGGGTCTGAGGGAGGCCAAGGCACAGAGTCCAGGAGGCAGCTGGGAAGCATGGTCTGGTGCAGGTGGAGTGTGTGAATACACTCAAGGGGAGAGACCCACGGTCCCCAGTGCAGAAGAGCCACGAAGGAGGTGTGGAGAGGGTCCCTGGCAGCCAGCAAGGACGTGGGAGAGTGACCAGAGATAGCACTCTCCAAACACCAGGTCTGTGGGAGCAGGGAAGAGGAGGAGGAGGAAGGCTGGGGCGGGGGAAGGCAGGCAGCACTGCTGGAGAGGGTAGGATCCAGAGAGAAGAAGGGAACAATCAGAGGAACCATACACCAGAGGAACTGGGGGTTGGGAACCTGGAGGGAGAGGGGTGACCCTCAACCAGAATCAGGAGGAAAACTTCCTCCTCTGAACCCAGAGAAGGGGAAGATAGGGGTGGACTCAGAAGTGGCCAGAGGTGGTCATCACTGCCCCTGATGCCTCACTGAACCTGGAGAGTGCGGGAACATCTGGAATTTAAGGCAGTGAGGATGCAAGGTGCTGAGCAGGAGGGCCGTGTGCTTGTGGTGGCAACCGCAGGGCAGGCGTTTTCTCCAGGGCACCTGGCAACTCCTTGTCCGGAGGGGAGATAGCGATGGGAGGGCTGGTCTAGGGGTTAGGCATTTGCTGGCTGGTTTTGGCAAAGGTACAGCATATAAAGGACAGCATTGGAGATGTTGGTGAAGATGCCCACTCCCCTCCCCGGAATGAATTACTGCTTCCTTCAGCCATTTTCCTTTCCGCCCAAATCTAGGAAGCAAGTGAAGCCAGAAAATGGCTCAGACTTGGGACGATCTAAGAGAGCAGGGAATGGAAATCTCAGTGGGGCTGGCAAGGAAGTGCCAGGGAGAAAGGGCAGCAGGATGTGCGGTCAGTGGTGTAGGGCTGAAGCGGAGGCTGAGAGCCACTGCGGACGAGGCCAGGACACTCTAGCCCTAGGCAGTCACGTGGATGGTGAGGTCTTCCCAGATGCCAGCAGGACCTGGGGGAAAGAGGACGATGCGGAGTGGTGCTGATGGAAAGGCTGTATCCTAACTCCCAACTGAGAGGAGGAGGAGGCAGAATTACGGTCCAGGGAAAACATCGACAGGCTGCCACCACAGGGCCCACGGGCCATGCAAATAAGCAGCCGCCACCCGGGAGAGAGGCAGAGGGGACGACGTCCTGGGGGTGGGGCTGCCTGTGAGTCTCCTCTACCAGACTGTAGACAACTTCAGGGGCCTGTGTCTTGTCTCCCTAAAAGCACCTACTGCGGTGCCCCCAACTAAGAGCCCCATAAACGTCTGAAGAATAAACAAATGGACTTTCTGCTTTTGTTTCTGATGGAAGTAAATACAACAGCTCAGACATTTAGGCCAATTGGAGGAGCAAGGCCTACCTGAATTAACAGAAAATCTTAATGGCATTTATTTAAAGTAACAAGGTTTTATTATAGTCAAATACCCACAGTGACATTCCTTATTGTGACACTTCTTAATCAGAGTTGCAGAAAGGTTCTTGAAATTCTGTTTGAATGACTAGAAAAAAGTACCTGTATTTGGCACCCTATTAGTTTATAAGAAAGTTGTACCACAAAATGATTGAGTGTACCATCTTACAGGTAAACATCTCCCTCCTTCCTCGTAATATTATTTATGTAATTAATTTCCATAGCAACCCCTCTCTTCCTAGACTGGGAAATGCATGCATCCAAATTAGCCCAGATTAGGAAGTAAAGATTTGAAATAAATCAAACAGATTTGGATTATGCTGACATCGAAGTGATTCCCAGCAGAGGCATGTTCAGGATTAGAGGGAAGGTCCCCTAACGTGTGGGTGGCATTCAAGGGGATCTTTCTAATCTCATCCTGAGCTCAAGTATTCTGCTGCATGTTCAAAAGGCAACAATTGCTGGCTATTTTTTTTCTCCTTTCGGCAAAAGCTTATCTGCTTTCAATCACAAGAGACCAGGGAACTCTCTGCCTCCTGGGTCTGCATCTGAGACCTTTGAAGGCAAAGTATTAGGCTTTCAAGAAAAAAATACATCTATAAACAATTATTTCCACTGAGCATATTATTGACATTCTCGTTTCTGGCTTACACTCAAAGTTAAAAGAAACTTTTAACTAGAATCTACCTACTGAGGACGAAATCCTATTCCTTGTGACATGGGTAGATGAGGCCTGAGAAAGGGGCCAAAAGTTTGTGGTTGGATTGATCTGAAAACATCCCATATGCTATGTGGATAGGTATTGGGTAAGCAGAACATATTTTTGCTATCTGAATCCATAGCTAAAGGTCAAGCTATTACCCTGCTAACAGTTTCATTAGGAGTAATGATGTGAAAAGAGGTATTGCAGTAATGCGTTGGGCTTCCTACTATGTTAATAGTGGGTCATTAAGAATCAGAGGAGAACAATTTGCATTTATCCTTAGAATGCAATAGGTCCTGGAAAGAAATTTCCCTTCTCTCCTAGTTCAATATATTAAGGGGAAGCGAGGGATGATTTTACACAAGTCCAAATCATCTGAACAAGTGGATTAAGGCCAACCATTAAACCGAACACAACTGTGGAAGCATCTACTCTGCTTGACATCATCTGAGGTCCCAAGGCACAAAGATGCGTGAAGTCGCCAGGGAAATGACAACGGTTCAGTTTGATCTGTAGACAAATAAGGACTCTTCTCAGATGCCTGCATTCATTCAAACCCTGCCCTTTAATTGGGCATCAATAATCAATAAGCTAGTGGTGGTTGAGCGGATCCTTCCCTGGGAACCTGGCATCTGATGTCATCATCAGTGAACAAAGTGGTGTGGCGCCTGTCTGGATGTGGCGGGAGAACAGGTCGGTTCAGTCATGTTCCCCAAACAGCTGTCTTGTTCAGTGATGGTTTCTAGAGCAGTGGTCCCTAACCTTTTTGGCACCAGGGACTGGTTTCTTGGAAGACAATTTTTCCATGGACCCGGCGGGGGGTGGGGGGATGGCTTTGGGATGATTCAAGTACTTTACATTTTGGGGCCTGTTCTTTCTATTATTACATCAGCTCAGATCATCAGGCATTAGATCCCAGAGGTTGGGGACCCTTGTTCTAGAAGGCTCTCCATGTGGGGTTTTCTGGCTCCCTGCACTGGGAAAAGCAGGGCACTGTGCTGCTGCTGCTACTAAGTCACTTCAGTCGTGTTCGACTCTGTGCAACCCCACAGATGGCAGCCCATTGGGCTCCGCCATCCCTGGGATTCTCCAGGCAAGAACACTGGTGTGGGTTGCCATTTCCTTCTCCAATGCATGAAAGTGAAAAGTGAAAGTGAAGTCGCTCAGTCGTGTCTGACTCAGCAACCCCATGGACTGCAACCTCCCAGGCTCCCCCGTCCATGGGATTTTCCAGGCAAGAGTACCGGAGTGGGATGCCATTGCTTTCTCCGAGGGCACTGTACAAATGTTGAAAGAAAGCCCCTGCATCACACAGACAATGTAAGAAGCAGGGGAAGCCTTGAATAACTCCAGGCAGCCCTGAGAGCCTACTTCTGATTGGCAGACTTGGTGTAAACTTCTGATTAGAAAAACGAGCAGAAATCAAGGTTTACATCAAACAGAACTGAAAGTGGAGTCTTCCTCAGATCTGCCAAACTCCTGGACCTTGTGAGGGGCTGAGGACTAAGGGTGAGAAAGACAACTGTCCGCAGCAGGGTCCTGGGGATGTGCAGGTGGGGAGGAAGCTTGGGACCAACCCCAGAGGAGAGGTGGACAAGCTGACTAGGTTTCCCTGCAGGCTGCTTGCGCCCACATCCACCCACCTACGTGAGTATAAGACAGCCAGCACCCCAGCCCACAACCAACCATTCCCTCTTTCCTTTGCCTCTTTCCAAGCTATGATTTGAAATTCCCCATGTGCTGAGCATGGTCTATCTCATTTAAGCTTGGCAGGAGCCTGGTGGCACAGGTATTATGATCCTATTTCTTTTGTGATGTCAAGCTGAAAGTTCAGGCAGGTTAAATAACTGGTGCAAGGTGGCACAGCTAATAGGGATTATTTTCCATATAAGTTATTTAATTTTTAAGGCAGTCATGAAATTAAAAGACACTTGTTCCTTGGAAGAAAAGCTGTGACAAACCTAGACAACATATTAAAAAGGAGAGACATCTCTTTGCTGACAAAGGTCCGTCTAGTCAAAGCTATGGTTTTTCCAGTAGTCATGTTTGAATGTGAGAGTTGGACCATAAAGAAGGCTGAGCACTGAAGAACTGATGCTTTCAAACTGTGGGGCTGGAGAAGACTCTTGAGAGTCTCTTGGATAGTAAGGAGATCAAACCAGTCAATCCTAAAGGAAAACAATCCTGAATATTCATTGGAAGGATTGATGCTAAAGCTGAAGCTCCAGTACTTTGGCCATCTGATGTGAAGAGCCAACTCATTGGAAAAGATCCTAATGCTTGGAAAGATTGAGGGCAGGAGGAGAAGGGGGTGATAGAGGATGACATGGTTGGATGGTATCACTGAATCAATGGACATGAGTTTCAGCAAGCTCTGGGAAATAGTGAAGGACAGGGAAGCCTGGTGTGCTGCAGTCCATAGGGTTGCAAAGAGTTGGACACAACTTAGCGATTGAACAACAATGAGAACACAGATTCTGGAAAAGAATAATGGTTGAATTGTCCATAGGAACAAATCTATAGCTGACTGAGGTAATGCTACGTGTGACAGCTGTGAACGCTGGTGGCACTTTCACCCACACAACACAGAAGGATGGCAGCCATGGGGTGGGAGACCCCTCCCCGGGTCTGTGGGATCACGCCTCCCCCTCCAGAGCAAGGGTCCCAGGTGGCCTTGGTAAGGGACACAGCCTCAGGCAGCTTGGGTGTATAGCAAGGATGAAATAAGACATATGCACAACAAAGATGGAAAGACAATGCCACATTGTGTTTCCGCATTCAAAGAATGGCCTAAGGCTGCACCTGAGGCCGAAGGAACAGAAGGTGGGAGGGAAGAACAGGAAGCGGGAGGGGGAAAAAGCGGACAGGACCTGTGGCATAGTAGGAATTACAGCAATGCCAGACTGACGGGACCGAGCAGCACTGGCTCAGAGGCAGATAGAAGACCAAAGGTAGACATGGAAAAGGGGTGATTCGTCTATCACAGAGCTGGATTACAATTCACATAAAAAAAAAAAAAGGATGGTGTTAAATAACCGACGACCCATAGGAAAAAAACGCATTCAATCCCTCCCTCAAATTTTATAGCAAAGGTAAATTCCAGATGGATAAAAGACTTGAATATGAAAGAGAAAACTTGAAAACTTTGTTGGGGAAAAAAAAAAATGTCATTACATAATCAGGGCAGGGAGGACTTCTTAAAAAGGGCACAAGAAATGCACTAAACATAAAGTAATCCATCTGACTGCTAATTCTAAACTCTGGTATGATAAAGGTCAGAAGTTTCTAAAAGCTGGAAAATAAGAAAAAAATATTTTTAACACCTGAAAACAGAGTAAAGAATTCATGTAAGTCAATAAGGAACCAACAACCTGATGGGAAACAGGAAAAGGATGGATGTTCACAGGCAAATAACCATGATGAAATGGTTGCTAAACCTCATTACTTATCAGGGAACCCACCCCTGAGGTGCTACTTGAGACCCATCAGACTGACGAAAATCAAATCTGTTAACACCAGATGTCAGTGAAAATAAGGAAAAATGGGATTTTGGATCCATTGCTGGGGGACGTCTAAACAATACTGTTGGCATTACAGAGCTGTTGGACACTTCTACCCTGAGACTTGGTTCCACTGCCTGCAGCACACCGCCTTCCACAGAGAATCAAGAGCAAGGAGGACCAACATAACTGTCTCTTAACAGAAGACGGGAAAGAAAGTGCTTTATTTATACAGGGGTGAGCAGTTAAAAGGAATAAACTAGATTTATAATGGACTGATACGGATCAACTTGAGAAAAAAGGACACAAACTTGCAAAAAAGTACCACATGAGGCCATGCATGTACACTCACAAATTCGCAAAATAGTAAATGTGATGAATGGATACATACTTGAGCAGTAAAGATGGAAAAAATGAACAGGGAAGATTCACACCAACTTCACAATACTCTGGAACAGGAGGGAGACAGAGCAAGAGAGTCTGGTGGAGGAACATTGTAATTCTTAAAAAATTAAGGAGCAAGACTGGGGTATGAAGTAAGTCTAACATCTGTTTTCGATCTCAGTGGTAAGACGGGGAGAAAAGGAATCTTGGAAAATATCTCCAACACACTCAAGATGAAGAGGAATGTATTATTTCCACTTCTGACCTCAAGACTACTTACTGCTAATTCGGACAAACGCTGTTTGTAGATCAGTCTATGAACGTATCAAACAACGTCTCCTAGGATGAGGTCGTGGATCTACCAGTGCTGACGGGTCTCAAGATCATGCCTTCACACACTTTCTCTTGGAATGAGCATCAAAAGCTTTCTGTAAAAGAGAGCCAGCAGGGACTTCTCTGGTGGTTCAGTGATTAAGACTTTGAGCTTCCACCACAGGGGACAAAAGTTCGATCCCTGGTCGGGGAACTAAGATCCTGGACGCTATGCAGCAAGGCCAAAATATAAATAAAAGAGACCCGGGAGAAGTCTGGGTGATTTGCCTGCTAGAAATAACAGGTGAAGGTGAGAATCCATCATCCTGCAGGTCTCAGCTGAAGTGTGACCTTCTCAGGAAGGGCCTCCCTGAGTTGGTTAACCAGTGGTTTTTAAATCATACCATCTAGTGATCGTCTGGATTATCAACTCAACAAGCACAGAGATCGCAGCTCTCTTGTTTGTGGCTGGTACATGACAGGCAGCATAAGTGCGTGGTTGGTGGAAGAATAAATCAGAGAAACTCTTTTTCTCAGAAGTGAAGGAAGAATTCTTCAGTAAGTACTCATCAATCTTGAAAGACACTGAGTCCTGGAGTTCATTTTGGGTTTGATTTAATAAGACTGAGCTTAAGTGTATCAGCAAATACACCTAAATATGAAGTCTTCAGATTAGAAGGGAAGTTAAGGTAAAGCAGTCATGCAAACAATAACATGTTTACTGATGAGATCAGAATATCATACTGAACTGCAAATGTAGGAGCCTGCAGGGCAGTCAGCTGGCCCAGCAGAGTCATAGCTGACCTCAACGACCATGGAATACTGTGTCCTTGGTGCTGAGCCTTCCACAGGGCATGAACTTCTAGGTGGGTGTTGTAATGAAGAAGACTTTGGATAGCCATAAAACTGATTTCTGGACACATTTTTTAATTATGAGAATTTGGACAAATTTACTGAAGGTGGCGTGAGTGGTAAAGAACCTGCCTGCCAAGAGACACGGGTTTGATCCCTGGGTCAGGAAGATCCCCTGGAGGAGGAAATGGTAACTCACTCCAGTATTCTTGCCTGGAGAATGCCATGGCCAGAGGGGCCTGATGGGCCACAGTCCATGGGGTAGCAGAGTTGGACATGGCTGAAGCGACTTAGCAGCATGGAACCACAGCATTTCTGAATTGGAAGCAAGTTGAAAAATTAGCCAAGTCACACTTTTTTTTTTTTCCCCCCCAGGAGAGGGTAGTGTCTCAAGACCTTACGTGGCAGTCGGGAGTAAGTCTACATCCCACGATGCTCCTTTCATTGTCCCCAAACTGGTGGGACTTGGAGGTTTGAACAGTCTTGGGGAAATCACGGCGATTCTCAAAGATCAGAGGCCAGAGAAGAGTCTAGAGGAAAAGAACTAGATCCCTTGTCTCTTTTTTTTAATTTGGTTTTGGCTACAGTGGTGTCTGTGTCTAAGAGGAAGTGCTTTCAGTGGTGTCTTAAACAAATTTAATTTTAATTTACTTTTATCTAAGGAAGCCCTCAAGGGCTTCCCTGGTTGCTCAGCAGTAAAGAACCCTCCTGCAATACAGGAGATGCCAGAGATGTGGTTTCCATCCCTGGGTCAGGAAGATCCCCTGGAGGAGGAAATGGTAACCCACTCAACCCGTGGACAGAGGAGCCTGGTGGGCTACAGTCCTTGGGGTCCTAAACAGTTGGACATGACTGAGCGTGAGCACGCACACACACATATACGAAGAACCCCTCAGTAGGGCTCATCTGTAAGATAACTAGTGAGAAGTGTAACACTTTCCTTTGGCTTGTGGTACAGCACGTGGAAACATGTTTACTTCCTGTGCTGGGTGTGTTTCAAGGGGATGAATTATACCTGCTAAATACTAAGGTCTGGTTAATAACAAACTTTGACCTAATGGTGTTTCACTATGTACCCCCTTTTTTGGCAAAGAGAACATTTTCAAGATCATAGATGAAATTCTGCTTGGAAGGCATCCTGGAAATAATGTAACTCCTTTACTTCATAGATCAGGAACTGAGAGCCTCGGGTGAAACGAAATTTAAAAACTCAGGAATCATCAGCTCAAATAGTTGGGCAGTGGCATAAATCACGCATCCATTGAGTGGCTAAGCATTGCTTGCCAGGACGCTTCTCTGTGTATCTGTTCTTTATAGAAACAAATGAGGGGAGAGTGCTGAGTTTTCCTCTTGGTTTTTAAAGCTAGGATTCTCAGCTTGTGAACTTCTGAAGTCATTCCATGAGGTCCTGAGTGCACCTGCCGGCCAGTTAATAGTCATAGGACCAGAATGAGTGATGACCTATTTGGGAAGCTCAGGGACCACTCTGTCCCTCACCACCACCTAAATTCAGAGATGGCCGAGATGGGAAGGACAAGAATGACGAGCTGTGTGAGCAGTAGGGGTGCTGAGGTCTCGCCCATGGGGATCAGGTCAGCAGAGCAACACACTCACCCCATCCCTGCCTCCATCCGCCCGTGGCTGATGTTGCTGGGGAGCATGGCAGTGAAGATGCTGGGCATTAGGACAGGGCTGATGCCTCGGAGCTGGGGTTCTATTTCCTCTTCTTTCTTAACGGTGAACAACTCCCTTCTAATTGAGATCGGCTTAAGGAAATTTGGGAGTTATGTTGAGACTGACAAGAGAAGTTCTCAATCTTTCAGTACTTTCTTTTTGAGCCATTGAGGTGCTGTGATGATGGATGCTAAGAAAACACAGGGATGGATAAGTATGCTGACATTATCAAGAAGCCTTGAGATGGTAAAGACAGAAAATGGCATGGTTAGCTTGCTTTGGGATTCAATTTGGGAGTTTATTTAAAATCAAAATCCCATGAGGAAATTATTACACTTTACCTTTTGGAGATGATTACTTTCTGGTGTGAATAAAAGTGGGACAAACTACACTTCCTATATTGCATACTGTGGTGGCTGCTCTTTGATATATAATGATAATTCATGCTTTCAGAGCCTTCACAGAATACAAATTAGGCTTTACATTCAGGATTGCTTTGATGGTTTTGACTGACAAGATTTATACCATCCTCAACTGCTCTATACCACCTGATTTGTCTGTTACTGTTGCTTCTTATATCTTCAAACTTATAATTCTGCCTTCTCTAATTTCAGTGTCTCTCTTCCAACTGGTCATGGAGAAGTGTGCTTACCCTGGTTTCCTGTCCTGTGGGGTAGAGTTGTTTTGATTTTTAAGACACCAGCTTTTTCAGTGAGGATGAACTGACTGCCTAATTCCCTCCATCCATCTTTCCTTCCTTCCTGCATTTATTGATCATTAACTGCATTTCACATACCAAGGAACATGCAAAGCAAATATCCCCCATGTAAGATTTGCCCTCTAAGCGTTCATAGTCTTGGAAAGATAAGATGTCCAAGCCCAAGTAGGATGATCAAAGGTCCTGGTTTTCACTGGAGAGTTCAAAATGCCTGTTTTCCCAGTGAAGCGATTAACAGCACCATTTTCACTCTCAAAGGGTTCCAGTTTGGGCAATAAATGATAGAGCCATCCTCCACCTAAACTATGAGTAGCAAAGCTAAGGGTTAGGATGTACTGCTAAGCTGTATAAAGGTAATGTGTGCTGTAAGAGTTTAGAGAAAAGAAAAATCGATGGAGGCTCAGGCACCAGGAGAGTCTCACCATCAAGGTAATGAGACCTGGGCTGGACCAAGAATGGGCAGGATTTGTCTACAAAGAGAGAAGAGCATTGTAGCCTGGGGAACATAGCGAGACTCAAAGTCCAAGACAAGCAAGTGATGCTTAAGGAACAGTGTCAGTATTGGGCTGGTTCACCATGTAGGAGCCTGGGGGAAATGTGGCCAAGTTCCAGGGAGTCTGGGGAAAGGCCAGAGATTGCACTTGATTTAACAGGCAAAGAGGAGGTAGGAAAAATGCCATGGACTCTTACCTTACAAGTGGCTGTTAGTATACTGTTAGTACAACCTAGATGAAGAAGTGAGGGGTAGGAAGTGTATTTAAAAGTGTTTCTGCAGAACTTCAGGGTCAAAGTAATAGACAGCTGGACTAGAATGGTGTCAGAGAAGCTGAGACCAGTGAACGGGAGAGAAAGGGCAGAAAGCACTGATAGGACTGGGTCGTGATCAGACCTAGTGATCAGTGGCAGAAAGAAAAAAATGGCATTTATGATGTCTGAGCTTTCAAACTTGAAAAGCAGGAGAATGCTGCTGCTGCTGTCAATAATGATGTGTCTGGTGGTCCACTGGTTAAGACTCTGTGCTTCCACTGCAGGGATGGTGGGTTTGATGCCTGGTCGGGGAACTAAGATCCTGCATGCCAAGTGGTACAGCCAAAAAAAAAAAAAAAAATTCCTGCTAGGGAATGTTAGTGTAAGAAGGCCCAAGCCACCTTTCAGGTGATGCACGCTTGGGTAAGAAGGCCCAGCCCTGACTCTAGAAAGAGACCAGGACAGGTCCCCACATCTTCTAGTGGTTAGGTTGGATGGCCTGCATGTCTTGGTTCCTGCTGTCACCTGTCTCCTTAGCACCTGGCTTCCATTCACATTTTTAATTAAGATTTTCCCCTACTTAGCTGTAGGTGGCTAAGCTGCTTCCATGTGGGATGGGTGGGGATGGAAAGGTGTGGGGACTCCTGTACGTAACATAAGGCCTGCTGGATGGGCTCTGTGATCAAAAGCAAAGGGCTGCCAAGGGGACGATATGGTTCTGAGAAATACCAGGAGCTGATGATGGAGAAGCATCACAATCAAACCAAGTGCCAGAAGGAAGAAAGAAGATCCTGGAAACACAGTCGGCGTAACAGAGACTTGACTATAGGGAGAGTCGGTGTGAAAACCCGACTAATTCCAAGAGGCAGCGTCTCTCTCTTCTAAGACAGCTGCAGCCAGGCTTGCTGTTATACGGAGATGTCTTCCAGACACCCACAATCCATGACAGCTTTCAGTTCAATTTTAAATAAAGGCCCGTGGATTTTGAGGCATTTTCTTAATGGAAACTGACATGTATCCTAGGTTTCTTGTGAGCTGACCACCAGGCCCTGGTACCACAGTGACAGCAAATATCCCACGATCACTGCACAGACATCTGTGGGGCAGCTGTCCAAGCGAATGTCAATTCTCAAGTCTCTCAGAAATCTGCTGAGTCTCTTGTAGGAGACAGTCAATAACTGTTCATGGAAATGAATTAAAATAATTGCCAGATCACTAGCACAACAATAGGTCCAGGAGAAAAGCAACGAGGAATGTAATTTGACTAGTTTGGGACTTATTATCCAATTCCGCTTCCTGGCAATGGGAAGGAAAACAGAGACGAGGCATTACCTGAAGATGCTGATGAGCATTTCAGATTAACCGCGCAATTCAGGGATTTAAAGAATAGTGAGGTGGGCTAAGCATAAAATACTGCTGCTTCTGTCCAGAGCTGTGGCTAGGCCACATCATACTGTGCTGTGGCTAGAGATTAGAAAAGTACCTCTCCCTTGGGACATATGACTAGCATCTGCTGGAAAACTGTCATAAGAGCTAAACAAATTGACAATGTCCACCCCGGGAAGGGTGCCTGTAACATCACAAAACGCACAGTCATGTTGTGGTGGCCCTGCCTGTGCGACAGAAACAGGAGGCTGTTTACTTCAGCCCCGGCTGAAATGCTGGCTGGGTGAGAATTCAGTACCCGGGACTTAGACCTGAGTCCCTGTGAGTTAATCCATGGCAGGCTCCTGTCTGTGATGAAATGGGGTGAAGACAACATCAACAAAAGCCACAACGTCCTTCTCAATAAACGTCTCCGTGTGTCCCTTTGCTCCTTATGCAGATCAACTTGTCACTTTGAGGAAGGGGAGGAGGTTCCTTTTCTGAGCTTACAGATGACCAGCGACAAATGAGGGACAATCTGGCTACTCCCTATGGCCCCAATCCCAAGTTTTCTGGTTCATTAAGTCCGGGATGGGGCTGAGGCAGCTTTAAGATGCACAGCCCCAGGGACTTCCCTGGCAGTTCAATGGTTAAGACTTCGCCTCCCAATGCAGGAGGTGCAGGTTCGATCCCTAAGATTCTACATGCCTCCAGGCCAAAAAACCAAAACATAAAAAACAGAAGCAATATGGTAGCAAATTCAATAAAGACTTAATACTTTAAAAAAATAAAAAGCACAGCCCAGGTGAGAAACCCCTGAGCGTAAACTATGTTTGCATCCATGGCAATTGGCATTTATATTCATGAAGTTAAACACTCGAAGGTAAACAGCTTGGCGAGGACTCAAGGCCCTACGCTTATAACAGACTTTAAACTGTTCTGGAGGTGAAAGGCGCCAGTGTCTACTGTGTTGAAGCTTCATTCATCTTACTCTGTAAGTTAACCTTTTCCATTCTTTTTGCATCTAGGACACTGCTCATCCTTCAAGGTTGAGTTCCAACGTCACCTATTCCATGAGCCCTTCTCTGAACTGGGATTTGCAATCACTGCATCGGTAACAGGCACCTGACGTTCATCCTGTCCTGTGTTGGAGATGGTGCTAGGTTCGGCTCACCGTTTACAGGTCTGTCGCTCTGCGGAACTGCACACCCTGAAGGTCAGGGCATCTTTTGCCAGCTCTCAATGGGTTGGTAATAAGCCTGAGTGTTGTTACCAGAAATGTCTTGCCTGCTGATGATTTCTAAGTTTGTGAGGTCAATGAAAACACTGCAAGTGTTTGGGTGTTCTTGTGACTTAACTGGAATCAGAAAAGCGGCCAAGACCACGTCTTCTGTGTGACACTGTTTGGTGTGGAAATTGGTGGCAAAGTGCTCCAGATATTGCCATTGAGGAGGATTCTGGGCAAATGCTTGCCAAGAACAGAGATGACTTTTTGTATAGTGACAATAGAGCCTCCCAGCATCTACACATGTGTTTATTGATCCACACACTAGTCTCCAGCTGAGTCTGGCTATGCCCATTTTCCACTTTGGGAAACGAGGCAGTTCATCCCTCGAGTCTTGGGGAGCCACTGAGGGTGTGTCTGAAACCAGAACCCTTGTGTCAGACGACAGGAAAAAATCAGGTTAAGCCCCAGACAGTCTGTGGACATAGGTTATCTTGTCATTTGCTCCAGGAGAGACGCAGGGCAGGCTTCAGAAAAGAGGCGCTCTTAGCAACAGAGGGGGATGGACATGTGCAGGAGGGCCATGCAGCCCAAACAGACGGTGTCTCATTGGAACCAGTCATTACAACCTGAGCTGCAGTGGCGCTGCTCTGCCAGGTGTGTGTGTGTTAGTAACTCAGTTGTGTCCAACTCTCTGCGACCCCATGCACCATAGCCAGCCAGGCTCCTCCGTCCACTGGATTTTCCAGGCAAGAATACTGGAATGGGTTGCCATTTTCTTCCTCAAGGGATCTTCCCAACCCAGGGATGGAACCTGGGTCTCCTACATTACAAGCAGATGCTTGTCTGAGTCATCAGGGAAGCCCTGTCAAGGGGGTGGTCTGGAAACAGCCGCCATCAGTCATTGGCAGCTGCTTGTTCAAAATCCCGATTCCTGGACTACCCTATACCCAAATCAATCTCCAGGAGGGGACCCAGAAATCGGAATTTTGAACGAATACCTGCGGTAATTCTGATGCACCTTGAAATACGAGACAGCTATGGCAGGGGTTGAACATTGAGGGTTCCAGGTGCAGAATGATCAAGGTTCAACATCACCCACGTGTTGCTGGGCCTCTGTAAAAAGAGGAAAAATGCCAATAACAGCAACTAGGTAGTAGTCACAGACAAGTTATGAATGTGACGTCATTAAATAATCTCTTAGAGTTTGTCATCATATAGTATGCACTCCTGTCCTGTTCTAAGCTGATCTGATAGGTAAACGGATGAACAGATAAATTCACAAATGGTTCAGTTCAGTCACTCAGTCATGTCCGACTTTTTGCAACCCCATGGACTGCAGTATGCCAGGCTTCCCTGTCCACAATGGTGAGTCATCTTCTAAAAGGATTCTTTTTTAAAGTAATTTACTTTTTAATTGAAGGATAAATTATGTTTATCCTTTACAGAATTAGGTTGGTTTTTGCCAAACATTAACACGAATACTTCCAGTATATAGAACCACAAGAACCACAGAGAAAGAGCATGCAAGTTGCATTGTGACTTCCAACATTGTAACATGGAAACTAAAAGGATTCTTGAATGAAAGCATTCATTGATTGGTTCCAGTGGGCAAACACTTCACCTAGAGCTGAATTTACATACAGTGCTGGAAGTCGCACATGCAGTGGGACGTGCATGCTTTCTCTGTGGTTCTATGCTCTGAAAGTGTCTCTTTCCCGAGGGAAAGGATCATGCTTCTATTTTCCTCCCTGCTGTGAATGGGACTGATTCTCACTGTCTTCAAAGGAAGACCTGCCCTTGAAACTAGGAAATAAACTGAAGGAGAGCTAAGTTTATCTAGAAATTCGTTCTGAATACCACACAACTGACCAGTCATTTCAAATCATTAGCATGGCCACCTTCCCAGTGGAATTTATAAAGAGTCCAAAATGCTAAAATTTAAGATAAAAATTTAAAGTTGAGATACCTTTCTTTCTTTTCAATAGTCCTCATAGAAGAAACGAAGTAATGGCTTTGGGGAGAGGCCTGGGGTTCAATCTTGGTTTTCCCACTTACTAGCTGTTTCCTTTAAGTTTACTTAACTTCTCACAGCCTCAGCTTCCTTTCCCATAAATGGAACGAAAATCATCAGCATCACAGGCGTATCTGAATGTAAGCTGATGTTTCAGCCTTGTTCTTAAAGAGAGCTCTCAGAACACAAAGAAGTTACTAACAAGAAATAAGGAAGGGCTTCCCTGGTGGCTCAGTAGGGAGGAATCTGCCTGCCAATGCAGGAGACACAGGTTTGCTCCCTGTTCCAGGAAGATCCCACATGCCGTGGAGCAACTAAGTCCATGGACCAGAACTGAGCCTGCGCTCTGCAGCCCAAGAGCTGCAGCTACTGAGCCCATGCGCCCTACAGCCAGTGCTCTGCAACAAGAGAAGCCACCACAAGGAGAAGCCCGTGCACGGCAATTAAGAGTATCCCCCGCTAGCAGCAACTTGAGAAAGTCCTTGCAGTAACAAAGACCCAGCACAGCCAAAAATAAATAAATAATTATTAAAAAAAAAAAAAAAAAAGAAATGAATAAGAAGCCAGATGTGGATTCCGCCCCCAAACAAATTAAAGTCTATTAGAGACCAGATAGAAAACAGCTATTCACTTTTGGGGAATAAATCCAAGGAAATGAATGATGAGAATGATGATAAAAAAGTGGAGAATAAAGGACTTCTAAAACGGCAGGGACTTCCCTGGCAGTCTAGTGCTTCCATTGCAGGAGGTGCAGGTTTGATCCCTGGTCGGGGAACTAAGATCCCACTTGCCAAGAGGCACAGCCAAAAAAGTTCAAAAACATAAAATGACAAATATAGACCTTGGATGTCTCTCGAGTTGCTGGAATAAAAGGAGAGGTTTTGGTGGTCGGTTCAGCAGAGCCTATGAAAGGGTGGGTCTCATGAAGTGTCAGAAACACCATCAGCCAAGGAGAGCACCCTCCTGGGGATGCGCCGATCCCTGTGGACCATCCCAGCAGGTCAGCAGCCTAGATGCCCCCAAGAGCAGCATCAAAGTTTGTGCTGCATTGTGTATTGCATGGAGTGAGCGAAGGGCAGTAGAGTGGTTCTTGCAATTGACAAGCAGACATAATTTGCTTTGAATGCAAGAGGATTCAAGAATCTTGTTTGTTGGATAGTACCGGGTTGGCCCAGAAGTTCGTTCAGGTTTTTACTTAAGACCATGGAAAACCCTAATGAACATTTGAGCCAACTCAATAATAAAACTCTCTGAACTAATTACTATGAAGCTGAATTAAAAACCATAACCCAGGCACTAAAAACAGCTTTACTGCAACTATACTTTCTGAAGAGTCTTCAGACATGAATGATTATGTCAATATCTAACAAAACTCTCACTAGGTCACCCTGCATGGTCTCCTGGCATAAGACATCGAGAACTCGGTGGTCTCTGGCAGGTAAAGCATGCAGGGAGGAAGGCCTGCCTAGGTCCTAACCTCAATGCTGCATCCTGGCTGTAAGATCATTTCCAAATTAAATCTAGGATACTAAACTCTCCTCAGCACCAAAACCCAAGACTCCACTTAATAAGATCCTAAGTTGCTTCTTCCCAGAGTTAAATTCAAAGTGCTCAGGTGGATGTTTCTAATTAAGGATCCTTCCATCATCAACACCTCAGGTCATAACCTATAAATGAATTTTTAATGAATTACCAATAAGTGTTAGCTACCATAAGACAGATGAGACTACATTGAAAGCATGATCTCTATAAAGAGGTTTATATTTTATTTTCCAGGTACTATACTATGGGGAATATTAATTATCACTACAAAGAGCTACGTTAACAATCCTACAATAAACTCTATTTTTTCAGCACATTTCTGTTCCTATCTATATGCATTTTACAGGTTTTCCTTCATTTTTGTTCCCATTCTTAAC
Organism: Cephalophus harveyi; assembly: GCA_006410635.1. Lineage (NCBI taxonomy): Eukaryota > Metazoa > Chordata > Mammalia > Artiodactyla > Bovidae > Cephalophus > Cephalophus harveyi. The sequence continues at coordinate 676,733 of SJYT01005981.1, read as the reverse complement.
CAACCTTATCACTTTGAAACAGAATCCAGCCCCACTATTGGTTTTACTTTGAAGGTTTTATAAAATTGACTGGTCTTTGTATATCCCTAAGTTGTAAAACTTTGCAAATTAATATAGTATTGGTGAACTGTCCCATAAAGGACAGAGAAAGATAGACAGAACACTTAATATTTGCAAAATCTTTTCAAAGTATGTGGTAGACAGCAGGGGGTACATGAGTAGTCTTGCCATAATTATAAAGAAAGAAACCATTTTATTACTTTGCCAGATTACTGAGATTCAAAAGACTTGGTTGGGGAAATAAATTTCTTTTTAGCTCTAATAATAGCAAGAAAAACTGGGTATAATTATTCTGTAAGACCTTAAATTAAGACTTGGTTAGATTTCTTGGGTCTCTTTCATGTATGCATGTTATTTTGTTATTTTCTCTTTTTTTTTTTTTAAAGAACTTTGGGAATCCCCTGGTGGTCCAGTGGTTAGGACTATGCTTACAGTGCCGGGGATCAGGGTTTAATCCCTGGTCAGGGAACTAAGACGCTGCAAGTCACACAGCACAGTGATAACCAAAACAAGACAAAACAAAAAAAGAACTTCAGTTAATAACTACTTCCAAAAATCACTTTATATTGTAGTATGTACGTCAATAAATTTTTAGTGAGTCAAAGTATGATATGAAAAGAAGAAAATTAGGGCACTAAGAGACGTGTATTCAAATTTACTTTCAATTTTTGTTTCCATATTTTTGGTTTCATTGGTACTTTATTAACAAGTAACAATTTATCGCAACATCTGATGTCAGCTGTTCCAAATTAGGTGTGAGAAGCCCTGAGGATGGATGTTTAGTACTAGGCCCACTATGTCAATAGATTAAGGCAAAGTCAGCATGAGAAACAAAAACTCATGTCCATTAACCCCACATGTATTTATGGAAACCCGACTGGGGGTAGAGCTCTCAGTGAGGTGCAACAGGTAAAAAAAACAGGATGACAAAGCTTGTCCTCAAGGTGCTTGTAAGAAATTGTCAGAAAAATCAGGTAAAAGTGCGGGCTGATTAGTATGAACAGAATGTTCTCGTTAGAGAGACAAAGTCAATAGCTCATTCATAGTTTGAAGGAAGATTATAGGAATGCACACAGATACTCTGAAGAGTGGGATGATGGAAGCCTTTCAGCTTTCTGTGTCTTTTCATGGTTTGGATTTCTTTTTTTAACAAGCATGTGTTATTTTTGTTAAGAAGGAAAAGAAATCAAAACAAAAATGTTTCTATGAATCAACACTGGAAGCAAACAAGTGAATAAGCGATATCTGTTTGATTTAGGCTGTTGGTGCCTTATGGGTGGATTTCCATCTGTCTTAAAGTTATTGTGTTTGTCTGTTGTCCTAAAAGAATTTTTAATGCCAGGTTTAATTCAACAAAAAAAGTGTATGGAAAATTAAAGTTCTTTGGTTTGAATAATCTGCTCTACGATGAATGAGGGTTTGAAGAGGGCTCATTGCCATTTTTATTTCTAGCTAAAGAGGAGAGATATGAAGATGATTAAGGCATGTTTTCTACTTCTGTTTGTAATATACTTTCTCAGGCTATGGTATCATGTCCAATCTAAATGGAAAATGGTAGAATAAAACACGTATCGGTTTGATATATGTAATGATATATTTCATTATCATCTATGATTAGGGTAACTCTTCTACTGTCATTAAAATGAAACGTGGTCTTTTATGATTCCCTAATTTCCAAACACTTTCATACTGTTAATATACTGCCTTGGGAAAAAAAAAGAAAATTAAAACAATTCTTGGCTACATTGCAGCATGTTTAAGAGCTTCAGCATGAAAAGCATCATCAGCCTTGACCTTCATGTTTCCACAAGCCCCAGCCATATTAAATCCAAACGGGACCCTTCTTCACTTCAGCAAGCCCTACTTACATCACTGACTATTTTTCAAATTCTGTAATCTTGTTTTCAGTGTCGCTTCAGGCTGAATCATTCTTTTCAGAAGTGGCACCGATTGTGATATCTTTGTAGCTTATTTACTACAACTCAACTGTCACTTTAAGTGAAAAAACTCTGTTGGAGAATCAGAAATTTCCTGCTAATGAAGGCTCATGTGCTTCTGGCCATGAACAAAGGCTGCCTGGTACTTGCTAGCTCCATTTAAAAATTGTATTATTTTCAAAAGTCAGTCGTGGGTTTCCAAGTATACTCTAAGTGCTATTACGTTCACTGACTCATTTTGCGGGGACCAAGAGGTAGAGGGCTGGGGGTGCTTTCTGGGTGCCAGTCCCAGTCCACAGCCAGGAAGGAACATTCTAGTAAGTGATGCTAGAGGGACTAAGGCTTGACCCCAAATTTCATGTTCATGGTGGCTGTGTTTTATATTTGCCAATTCATTGACATTCTTCCTGAAAGTCACACTGAAATACTTCTATTACCTAAAATTACATTTATCAGAATCCTAAATAAAGACAAGTTAAAATTAAGGAATAGGAAAAATTAAATTAAAAACTACATCCAGGATGTGGAACTGGAATTAAATGTAGATCCACGTATGCATGCACCTGGTTATACTAATGCAGTGAGATTCATACACAGGTTCACAGGTGTGAATGGGGAGACACAGGGTCTTGTCTACATGTAACTGGCATGACTCACGTCACAAAACCCCTGGGAGCAGAGTAGGGTCTGGCTTCACAGTGGGTTCACTTCCACTTAGGGTGTCTTTAGAAGCAGTGACCTGGTAAAGTAACTTCTCAATTTTGGAGAGAACTGTTTTACCTTCTTGCAAAAGAGCATCACAGCTGTATTCCTTCTGACAACTAAAAATCTAAGTAGAAATCCTATGTTGAGGAAGTTCTTAGTGTGAAATGACTGAGAGGAAAACGTACTTTCATTTTCAAAGTTAATTAAGGAACGACTTCATTTTGGTTCTACAGCAGATCAGACTGGCTTTTAAATTCTGATTTTAACAGGTTAACATTACCTTGAAACAGCAAGTTCTAGTGGTATTTGGGGCGGAGGGTTAAGGAGCTCATACCCAAAAGCCATGCCGGTGGGCAGATGTCCAACAGCAAGTTAAGTTCACCTCTAGTTCATTGACTACAGTTTCAGCTGCATCTTTATGAAATGAAGGCAAAGCTTAACAAAGACCCCGTTAAAATGAAATGAGGCAGACCAACCTTTTATTGCACCCACAATATTTTGGTCTAGTCCTTTCCGGTTGTCATTGAGTCCTCTTTTCCTCTTCCCATTGGGTAAGGAGTTAGCCAAAGTCTTGTCATCAAAAAATGCACACACCAGTTTTCTAAACAGAAGGCTTCCTGAGCGAGTGTAGTTTGACAATATAGAGTCCAGCTGAGATTTAGGCATAAACACATCGAAGCCTTCAGCAAGTTGCACTTCTGGCTACCAAAAGAACATAAATATGTCATTAAAAGCAAGATTTGAAGTTACCAACGTTGGGCATATGTGCAACAAAAAAACATCACCAGCTCTTGCAATGGCCATATATCGTGAAAACCACACAGCCTCAGCTTTGTGTGCCAGTGTTTGTGATTTACAAACCCAGTGACTAGTTGTAATTCACCAACAAGATGCTCTAATTCCAGTATTAAGTCTCGTCAAAAATAGTGCAAAGGAGTATACTGAAAAAGCATTCTCGTCCTCAGAAAGAGTTAAGAAAAAGCTGGATAATTTCCAAAGCATTTAAGTCTAGAGCTACCAGGGGACTTGAGACTTCTGGGTGAAACGTCTTCGTTTTGTAAAGGAAGGAACTCAGGCCTAAACATAACAAAAATAACTTAAAAAAATAATTTAGAGGTATTCAACTGCATTACAGTTTACAGAACACTTTCTCCTGCATTAAATAACTTGATCTCATTTGCCTATGAACATGGGGCTACCCCAAAGGCCTCATGCTCTTTGTACTAGGCCAGTGGTTTTTAGCTGTGGAACTGTTATTCCCCCCTCGCCCCTCAAGGAAAACTTATATCAACTAATGTATAAAATGAACAAAAATCCTGAGCAGGTGCCCTGACCCCTGCTTTGGGGAGGGAAATCTGAAGCTCTATTCCAGAGCACCACTGGGAGACCAGTGTACTAGTACCAGTGCTTCCCTGCTGGGGATTTCCTGGCTGGGGGATACTGGGTCAGAGGACTGATAAGCGGCCTTTCACCCTGAACTCTACCGTATAAGCTCAGACACTGATAATACATTCTCTGTGTAGATGCCATGGATGTTTACAATCCATCCTTTCATCTTTCAACCCACTCATACCATTTCCTTTTCAAAGCTTTTTTTAGCTCCTTCTTTCCCAAGAAGGCTTGGGGGAAAATTTTTTATTTATTCATTCATTTATTTGGCTGCGCCAGGTCTTGGCTGTGGCACTCAGGATCTTCAATCTTCATTGCAGTATTCACAATCATTTTTTTAGATGCGGCATGTGGGATCTAGTTCCCTCACCAGGGATCGAACCTGAGCCCCCTGCATTGGGAGTGTGGAGTCTTAGCCACTGGACTATCAAGGATGTTCATATTTATCTGATTGTATTTATTATACTATATTATAATTACTGATTAAATTGTGGCCCTTCCTGATGCCTAGAACTCAGGCTTTATGTCTCCAACGCCTGGAACACAGTAGGCACTAAATAAATTCTTGTTAAATGGATAAAAGTTAATTAGTCATTACATAAACTACTAAGTCATTTACTACTGATTAGAACATGATGACTTTAAAATAGTAACTTTAGGGTGAAGAAATGCAGTTGGTAAACTTTCCTGTGAAAAAAGTCAGCAGGAAATCTCACTTAAGATATATCATAAAAGTTAATTCTTAGATAGCTTATTGCAAACTTGGCTAACCTGATGCCACTTTAGATTTTCTAAATCATATGAGACATGTGAGGATTTCGGTCTTGTTTGTCTCCTGGAGAATAGGAATTATTGTTTGTCCTATTGCTTCTCAAAATGCATAGCTATGTGCACTATGCCCTGTGGTAAGCAAAGGGTTCAGGGCTCATGGTCAGTCACTGAGTCGTGTCCAACCCTTTGTGACCCCATGGTCTGTACCTATCCATGGAATTTTCTAAGCAAGAATACTAGAGTGGGTTGCCATTTCCTACTCCAGGGGATCTTCCTGACCCAGGGATCAAACTCCAGTCTCCTGCACCTCCTGCATTGGCAGGCGGATTCTTTACCACTGGTTGCCACCTAGGCTTGGGGAAAGGCTTAAATGACTCAGACTGTGTGGGGACCATCTAGGGCCCTGCTCCTCCTCCCAAGTGGAATTCTCAACTGGATTTTCCAGGAAATCATCTCACTTCTCTGCTTTGCTCTCCCATTTGGCTTTTGGTCTCTGAATGCGCAGTGAATATCACTCTAAAAACAGTGTTGCCGGGTGGGTCACTGAGCTTTTGCCCCTCGATGCTGGTGATGGTCTGCAGAGGAAGCTGATGGGAGCCAGGGTCTGGGCCCCTAACTCCTGGGACAGAAGCTGTACACTTGGGAAACTCAAGGCACATTTGTTGAATGACTCAATGTAGAAATGTTAAATCTAAGATAAAGTTGTATCCATAGTCACAATTTTATTTTGCACATCCTATGGTTGCCTAATTTAGACCTTTTATGCTAAATGAACTGACCAGATTTTGGCTGAATGTTCCTATATCATTTGAAAACCATTTAAAGAGTCCCTGTCTACTTTATAGAAATAGCAACTCACAGCTATTTGAAGATCCAGGGCTTTAGCGGGGTGGTACAAAAGCTCTTAAATTCACGAGAGAGAAAAGGGAAAGATGAACCATGGTCTCTCATTCATGTGTGTCTGCTGGACTCTGATCACCACCAAGCAGGGGTTTAGAGCAGCCCCCTGACCTCTGAGACTCCTAGTACCTCCCCTTGGACTCATCGTGTAGGACTTGAACCTGGTTTGAGAGACTGACCTAGACTAGCCCACCAGGCAGGACTGGCCACTCCTTTCTTCACAGGCACAGTGTTTTCTATGAACGACATTTCTGGCACTTTTCATGATGCATTTCTTTAGTTGGGAGTTTGTTTCTCATCAGAATGTGTACTGTCTTTCGCAGAGTGCCAAACACCCGGCTAGCGCCTGACAGATTTTTCTCAGGATGAACAAAACACTATGGAAGAATTCATTCAAAATGACTAGTATTGATTTCGAGGTCTTTTATCCCCACATAAAGGAAGTGGCTGTGGAAGTCGGCTGTGCCCCAGTCCAGCCCGCCAGCTTTCTCCTAGCAGGGCCCGAGCTGGCTGGGGGAGCAAGCTACCGAGAGAACATGGCCCTGACTCAATCAGTATTTACTTGGCATCCTCCACGTGGAAGGAGTTTAAGGCCGGGCTCACTAGGTGAAACATGTACAAAAACCCCGATCATACAGAGTGGAGAAAGACCGATGCTGCAAGAGGGGTAAGGACCATTAGGCAGAGTTGGCTGGCGAGGGGAGAAGGGATTTGGGTAGAGAGGGCAGGATAGCATTTTATTAGGACCTTGGAGGTTTTAGGATTTCGGAGAGATGCAGTTGCTGTTTGGGGCATCTGCTCCGACTCCTAAAACTAAAGCATCTGGAGGTTTCTGTGGAGCTGAGACTCCCTATGGGATCAGAGCAGTGTTCTGATTTCTGAGATGTTATCCCGATGCACAAGCTGTCAATACTTTGTGCTCTACTTTCTACTGCCAGACGTTTGTTGTTATTTTGAAGACTTCCCTCCAGATCAAGAAACACGAACTTACCCAGTTATGCCTCCTTTACAAAGGACTCAGTTTTATTAGTGGAGGCAACAGCCAGGGGCAGCAGCAGAGGCCAAGGTGACTGGTCTCTGGCCCTCCCTGCTCCTCAAGTCTTTTCTTTCAAGCAGATTTCTTAGCTGGTTGTCAGTGAGCAAACCTATCCATGGAATTTTCTAAGCAAGAATACTAGAGTGGGTTGCCATTTCCTACTCCAGGGGATCTTCCTGACCCAGGGATCAAACTCCAGTCTCCTGCACCTCCTGCATTGGCAGGCGGATTCTTTACCACTGGTTGCCACCTAGGCTTGGGGAAAGGCTTAAATGACTCAGACTGTGTGGGGACCATCTAGGGCCCTGCTCCTCCTCCCAAGTGGAATTCTCAACTGGATTTTCCAGGAAATCATCTCACTTCTCTGCTTTGCTCTCCCATTTGGCTTTTGGTCTCTGAATGCGCAGTGAATATCACTCTAAAAACAGTGTTGCCGGGTGGGTCACTGAGCTTTTGCCCCTCGATGCTGGTGATGGTCTGCAGAGGAAGCTGATGGGAGCCAGGGTCTGGGCCCCTAACTCCTGGGACAGAAGCTGTACACTTGGGAAACTCAAGGCACATTTGTTGAATGACTCAATGTAGAAATGTTAAATCTAAGATAAAGTTGTATCCATAGTCACAATTTTATTTTGCACATCCTATGGTTGCCTAATTTAGACCTTTTATGCTAAATGAACTGACCAGATTTTGGCTGAATGTTCCTCTATCATTTGAAAACCATTTAAAGAGTCCCTGTCTACTTTATAGAAATAGCAACTCACAGCTATTTGAAGATCCAGGGCTTTAGCGGGGTGGTACAAAAGCTCTTAAATTCACGAGAGAGAAAAGGGAAAGATGAACCATGGTCTCTCATTCATGTGTGTCTGCTGGACTCTGATCACCACCAAGCAGGGGTTTAGAGCAGCCCCCTGACCTCTGAGACTCCTAGTACCTCCCCTTGGACTCATCGTGTAGGACTTGAACCTGGTTTGAGAGACTGACCTAGACTAGCCCACCAGGCAGGACTGGCCACTCCTTTCTTCACAGGCACAGTGTTTTCTATGAACGACATTTCTGGCACTTTTCATGATGCATTTCTTTAGTTGGGAGTTTGTTTCTCATCAGAATGTGTACTGTCTTTCGCAGAGTGCCAAACACCCGGCTAGCGCCTGACAGATTTTTCTCAGGATGAACAAAACACTATGGAAGAATTCATTCAAAATGACTAGTATTGATTTCGAGGTCTTTTATCCCCACATAAAGGAAGTGGCTGTGGAAGTCGGCTGTGCCCCAGTCCAGCCCGCCAGCTTTCTCCTAGCAGGGCCCGAGCTGGCTGGGGGAGCAAGCTACCGAGAGAACATGGCCCTGACTCAATCAGTATTTACTTGGCATCCTCCACGTGGAAGGAGTTTAAGGCCGGGCTCACTAGGTGAAACATGTACAAAAACCCCGATCATACAGAGTGGAGAAAGACCGATGCTGCAAGAGGGGTAAGGACCATTAGGCAGAGTTGGCTGGCGAGGGGAGAAGGGATTTGGGTAGAGAGGGCAGGATAGCATTTTATTAGGACCTTGGAGGTTTTAGGATTTCGGAGAGATGCAGTTGCTGTTTGGGGCATCTGCTCCGACTCCTAAAACTAAAGCATCTGGAGGTTTCTGTGGAGCTGAGACTCCCTATGGGATCAGAGCAGTGTTCTGATTTCTGAGATGTTATCCCGATGCACAAGCTGTCAATACTTTGTGCTCTACTTTCTACTGCCAGACGTTTGTTGTTATTTTGAAGACTTCCCTCCAGATCAAGAAACACGAACTTACCCAGTTATGCCTCCTTTACAAAGGACTCAGTTTTATTAGTGGAGGCAACAGCCAGGGGCAGCAGCAGAGGCCAAGGTGACTGGTCTCTGGCCCTCCCTGCTCCTCAAGTCTTTTCTTTCAAGCAGATTTCTTAGCTGGTTGTCAGTGAGCACTAAGGTGTCACAAAACTACAAACCAATTCCTTAAAATAAAAGAAAAGGAGTGGGGAGCCTTACTTCCTAAGGCACGAAGAATTTGATGGTTGATTAATCTCAATGTTTTACAATGAAACATTTTTATCGCCTCCATTTTATAAATATAATCACAGCGGCCCTGGTAGTGATCCACAGCTTTGTACTTACATTTAAAAACAGGTTAAAACTCTGTAATTGTATGCTTGAATCTCTTCTTTTTGTTTACTGTCTAGTCTAAGTGAGATCCCTCTGCTTACTGATGATGGCTGTGATAGAAACCACCACTATTCCAAATGAGTATCATTTTAAAAGCTAGACTTCCTTTGACAGAATTACTGTCTGATATTCCAGCGAGGACAGACAGCTAATACACTGATTTACAGATTCTATTGATTACTGAAGTAATATGATTTTTAAATGATGACATTCAAAGTATGGGACAGGATTTATGGCTCTTGGAGTCATCTTTTTAAGAGTCAAGAGTCTGAATGCCCACTATAAATTTGGATTCCCATGGATGGCTTGCTTATTTTCAATACCTCAGCCACTTAGCACAGTAATGTATCAAATGTTGAATTTTCCTATCCAATGGTATTGTATCTTATACCCAGTGAAGTTGGGAGGCAAAAACTGCATGTAGTCATGACGATGCTTAAAAATGTTCCTGGCCCCAGGCCTGTAGACTATCTTGTTTCTCTTCACAGTTGCATTTCAACTGTGGTTCCCCTTTGATTAGAAGTAGGTGGGGTCAAGATCTAGTTTGGTTGAGGGATCCCATAACACCTGGTAAATTAACAGATTTCCCCAGGGACTTTCCAGTTGGTCCAGTGGTTGAGAGTCTGCATTTCCACTGCAGGGGCCTGGGGTCGATCCCTGGTTGGGGAACTAAGATCCCATATGACGAAAGGTGTGGCCAAAAAAGAAAAAACATTTTCCCTCTAAGTCTCTTTGAGTATATGACTCCCCTGTATAATCTAAAGAAAAATACGTAAAACAATTTTGAGATCATACAAATTAATCACACAGGCAATATTTCTGATATTGGCTATTTTATGTAAGGCATTGTTGGCTGTAAATTATAGGAAGACATGTAAAAAGTGACATAGAGTCATCAGGTTAAAGTAAACAGTACAGCAATATTCATATTGGGCATTAGTCCCAGATTTTCAATCTCAAATTAATTAATTATATATAATGGCTTGTAAACTTGACTTGCTACCTAGTCAAGTTTCAAACTGGCTCAAGATTGAAACCTATAAGAAAACTATGGATGAAAAGTTAAGGAGTCTTTCAAGTAAGACTAACTGCTTTTGAACTGAAAACGTATAACAAAACTTATAAGAACAGTGAATTCAGTCCTTCTGTTCCTAACATTATTATATACAATGATCCTTTATTCTCATTTAAGAGTTTATTTAGCAGTGCACTAGATGTACTTCTAGGAAAATAAGCTTTAGTTTATGAAATTAAAAAAAAAAAAAAAACACCCACAAAACCCTTTCATAACTGATTTTGTTTTGGTCGCAAGTGTGATCTGCCTCTCTTTGAGAAATACTGAAGATATTCCCTCTAACTCAGGTCTGCTCCAGGTAGATTTAGCAAGCGTTACTGTCACTATTTATTAAGCCATGCCAAGATCATGGCCAGTGAGCTGCGTAGACTCAAGAACCCACTGGACTGAAAGGCAGACCTGATTTTATTGGTTCAGCTGTCACAGCCCAAACCAGTGTGACCTGCGGACGTGGCAGAGCCCTGAACCACTGCTTTGATGGGGCAGAGTGGGTGGACCCATTGTGTAATAAGGATGCTCTGTAATGAGTAAAAAATGCTCAGGCAGAAACTGTATCAAAAAGTGTACATAATCTCTTAGACTAGTGTACACTGAAAGTTGAACAGGGTGATAATTACCAGGAAGTCATTAAAGAGCCAATCCTTGATTGATTTTTATTCAACAAAATGTTGGTAGAATTTAAAGTGAGAAAAGAAAACAGAGGGGTCACTCACTGGCAGTCCAGTGGTTAGGACCCACCTGGTGCTTTCACTGCCCAGGACCCAGGGTTCAACCCAGGGTTCAATCCCTGGTCGGGAAATTATGATCCTGCAAGCTGCAAGGTGTGGCTAACTAACTAAATTAATTAACTTAGAAAAAAAAAAATAAGGGAAAGGCAGTACAGTTTGAAATTGACCCCACGCACCTGCAGAATGAGATATTTCAGTGCCTTCCTTTCTCAGGTGGTAAATTAATGACTCTGTGGACTTGGGCTTGATTTATGCTCATGCTATTTGAGCCAAAATGTTTCATAAGATTTCAACCACTGTGCTCTAATTTCTCCGATCACAACTCCATGGAAACTGCTCTTTGGAGAAAACGGCCACCTCGGAGAGCCTGTCCTTAACACCCCGGGCAGAGGACAGCTCCGCTTACATCCTATTACACTGTGATTACTGCTTATGTGTTTTCCTCATATGGTCCTTGAAGGGCAAGGACTATTTCATTCATTTCAGTAGCCCTCAATAATGGTGCAATAATTACCATGTCCATCCTGCATTACATGGGTTTCCTAATTCAATTCTCATCATCCTATGAAGCAGTCACTTTCATGATCCCCAATTTGCAGATGCAAAAACTAAGGTTTAGAGAGATTAGGTAACTTGTTAAGATTATCTAGCTAAGTGGTGAAGCAGGGCTGTGAACCCAGGCAGTCTGTACTAGAACTTTAACTCTCAAGCATACATTGCCTTAAACTTCAACGTGTCAATGAATAAATTAAAAAATTGCTTCCTTGGTGGATATGCTTTACCAGTTCCCAGTGGGTTACTTTACTTATTGGGCTATGAAGAAATAAAGAAAACAGATTCTGAATTCAGTAGCTATTAATGTTGAAAGAACCAATGCATTTTAAATTATTTACGAATGACATACATTAACAAAATTATCTTAAGTTGATGGATATGTAGCTTTATCTTCTGATAACTTTTGTGTAATCTGGGATTACTGGAAAATATTCACAGTAACTACAGAAAATAGAGAAACATTTTTTACATTTAAAAAAAATATTTAAAATATATAAAAGAACTGATCTTAGTATTTCATCAAGGCCAATCAATAAGCCAAACAGGAAGCAACAACAAGGAAGTAAACCTAAGCCATGTGTATCTACTCTGAAAAAAAAATCAATAAATCCAACTAGGTAGGGAAAACTGTCAAACATTTACACCTGTCTTCTCTGAGTCCTGATAGAGTACTGGGTTGGGAACTCCTAAAGAAAGAATTGAATATTGTATTTAAATCTGAAATTTGGTTTGGGGTTCCTGCTTTTGCTTCTGTGCAGTTCAGATTTCAGTTTTATTTAATGTGCTAACTTAAAACGGGTCAAGTAATCTTGCCCCCAGAGAGAACCATTTCTGGCCACTCTCTTTTTAAAAATATGATTAGTTCATGTGTATTTGCTCAAGTGTATATACCTGTAAGTTTACTTAGCAAAGTTATATTTATCCCTATAAAGGTACTTAGCTAGGACTGCTAAGGTTTAAAAAGGAACCAGTATTTACCGAGTGCTTGAAAAGGTACCAGGTACTATTCTAAGTGCTTTACATAGATAATGTCATTTAATTCTTCCAGCTGGCCCTCACTGTGAGGTCAGCACTATTATTACTCCCATTTTACTTAGGGAAAACTGAGGGAGGTGAGGGTGGGTACCTTTGTCAGGGTTACATGCAGGGCTTCTAGCCTGGGCATCCTGACTAGACATCCTGGACATTTCAGAGCTATACCCTTGACCAGGAAGGTCTCCCCTGGAAACTTCCAAGTAAACAGCATACACGGGGACTTCCCTGGCAGCCCAGTGGTCAGGACTCTGAGCTCCTCTGCAGGGGGCATGGGTTCAATCTCTGGTTGGGGAATTAGGATCCTGCAAACTGTAGGGTGTGGCCAAATAAATAACCCAAACCAACCAACCAGCCAGCATACAGAGCCATAGTCTAACCTTTCTCTCCTCCTTTGTGTTGCCATCATCTCATGAACAGTGAGCGGTGGTCACACACCAGAGCTGGGCTAGTGCAGGCACTGAGTCGAGCACTGGTGGACAGGGTGCACTCAGCCCTGGTCTGAGAACCAACTCCACCTCTGACTGCATGGGCTCGAGCAGGCTACTTAACCCTTTATGCCACAGTCTTTTCATCTATCAATTTTTTAAAAAATGTATTTATTTGGCTGTGCCAGGTCTTAGTTGTGGGCATGTGGGATCTTGTTCCCTGACCAGGGATAGAACCTTGGGAGCACGGGGTCTTAGCCACTGGATCATCGGGGAAGTCCTTCCTTATCTATAAATTGAGGATAATAATAATACCTCAAAGAGTAAGGATGAAATTTGCAAAATTACTTGGCAAAGGATACCACACAAACACAACTACAGCTACTATTATTGTTATTATTTTTTAATTTAATCCCTGCCCTTGAGAAGCCAAGGGGAAAGGAGGGAAAATCACATTAAACTGAGGAGAGGGTTCTAATTAAAGCCAAGTCCTGGAACCAAAGTTCTATAAGGTGATTTCGATATTGTGCTTAATGCAGCTGCAATGTGTGGCTGTTTACTGAGCACCTTTTCTGGGCCAGGCACTGAGGCAGGGCTCCCTGCGTGCTTGAGGTTCTTTACTGCGGGTAGTGCTGACTAGGATGCCCTGCTTTTCCGCACTGAGCAGGGCTGCCCATCAGGTGTCAGGGCCTCGGTGGTCCCCTTGCAATGATCCACAGCCCCTCATGTTCCTGCTTGTGCCCAGACACACAAATTTGTATTTGGGCAATGCTAAAAGCCACAGCATAAAAAAGGTAACTTCATACATTGTGAACTTTAAACAATTTACGGTAAATTTTTTTTTTTTTTTTTACATTTAAAAAGCAATAAAGGAGCATCCCTGGCAGTTCAGTGGTTAAGACTCTGCGCTTCCACTGCAGGGGGCACAGGTTCCATTCCTGGTCAGGGAACTAAGATCCCACACTCTGCAAGATGGGGCCAAAAATAAATAAATGATTTTTTTTTTTAATTCTGATTAAAAAAAAACTTTTTTTTTAAGCAATAAAGGCACAGGTTTTATGTGTCCCTTTTTTCATTGCTTCCAGCTCTAATATTTATCCTGGGCTTCAAACATCTACTGGACTTTTTGAGAATACTAAACCTCCTGTTACTTCCCATCCAGAAATGAAGGCCTGCTCCTGCCTTCCCTGTCTCAGTTAAGGAAGTCAGTACGGACTAACCTCATTTTCCAGGATAGACATGTGGGGCTTGCTTCTCCCAAGGCACCAGGTCCCCTGTGGGGGGTACCTCCTGGGCGCCTCTCACTTCTCTGTTCCTTCACTGCTCATGGCTGGACTCTACCCATCTCTTGCCTGGCTGCCTGGAATCATCTGTCTCCTGGTCTCTGGTCTCTTCTCTGTGTTGATCAGTCATCCACAAGGCGCTTCCAGATTCCTGTCTAAACATGGATATATGACTATTCCTCTACTTGAAACCTGCAGGGGCTCCCTAGTGCCCACAAGATAAAAAAGCCAAGGGCCTCGGATAACACGTCGGGGCTTTCACTGTCTGATACACTGCTGAGCCCATGTCCACGTGATCACGTGCTACCAGCGCAGCCACAAGGCTGCTCCAGACACACTGGCCCACATGCCCACTCCTACAATGCTGGACCTAATCTCCCCAACACTGAATATTTTCAGAGCCTGTCTTCAGATACATAATGCCCATCTACTTACATATAATCCTGCTTTATTACTTTTTCTCCAATCAGTTTTATAGAAGAATTCCTATAAGATTATTATCTATTTTCTATTTTCTCCTCTGGACTTCCACAAAAGTGTAAAAGGTTCATGGCTAAGGAATAATAAAAGACGAGAAGGGCATCTAAATTTAGACACCTTTACCACTGATGGACCCACCACCTAAGGGGCCAGCCTCATCCATGCCAGCAAGACTCTCTGAGGACAGTTTCCAGTGATGGGACTCACTGTGTGGTTCTCTAAGGGCAGTTAGTTTCCATTCAACAGATGACTCAAAGGGCAAAGCAGTTGGATAACATAAAGATAACATCTATATACAGTTTTGGGTTTTTTTTTAAGAAGCATGTTATTCTTGTATCAAAGATAGTCAGCCCCTGAGTCTTCATGAACAATTCTGAATGTACTTTATTAAATTTAATAGTTCTTGTTAGCAAAACTCATCATGAATAAAAAGCAAATTATTTTTTCGGCATTCTGATATTGGTAAAGGAAAGTTCTATTTCACTAATGTACATATAGCCTTTATCAGATCTTTCTCAATTTATCTCTGAAGTATGTTTAGAGCTTAAAAATTTAAAAAAGGAGGAAGTTCAGTGATTAGCATGAGATTGACTCATTTAGAAGATGATTTTCACAACTCCACTGATTGCTCCTGATACACTAATGCCTATCACAGGAAAGAAGGCTCTAAATAATTCAAGAAAAATATAAAAGTATTTGGAAAGCTGCTTCAGGCTGAATGTACTTTGTGCTGGGCTATCATCTGCCTCTGCTTCCAAATGTGTGATTGACATGGGTTTTGAACCTAGGGCCTCAGCTACAATAACAACCGGATTGGATGAAATGAACCAGCTAGTCCAGGGTGGAAGGCTGTCACCATTAATGACTTTCTAAGGCTAAGTTTTTAGTCTGGAAGGACTTCTTAACAATCGTGCTTGTGTTCGTGGATAAAAAACAAACATGAATTCTTCTCATCAAGGAGGGGATAAAAGTTCAAGTGATTTTCTAGTCTAATAAAGTCACGAGACGATCATTTTTGTTGCCTCCCTTTATTAAAGACCAAGCTAGCAGCTTGTCTTTCTCCAATGTGAAAGGAATGCTGTTTTAAAATAGCAATGTATTTCTTATTTAAAGTTGAAGAGTAGGACCACACTTGCATCCTATATAGGCCTGTGGGAGTTCTCAGCAGGGTTCTCATCCTATGCCATCTGGTAATAATAGCCCACTCGTTCTGGCTTATTTTAGGAACTCTCCCAACAAGTTTGGGGTTCACAGCATCAGCGTACTCAGACACTAAGGCGAGTTCGCTGTGGCCGACAGAACACGTCGCTAAGTTCGTTTATGGCCGTGTGACTCTAAAATGGTTAAGTCAGACGGTTGTCTTAGATGTCATCCAGTATCTTGGGCTGTGACGACCTTCGAGCTATGATATTAAAATAGAAAAACCTTTGCAGAGTGTTAACCTATCATTACACAGACTCAATGGCACGGCACTGCAACCTAATTAGCAGTGTGGCTTGCATCCTTGCATCTATAAAATAGAATTAGTGTGAGCACTGCTCTTTTTTTATTATTAGTTTGTGTTTCTAGAAAGGTGTGACCTTATCTGTAGGGTTCTGCTCATTTATGTCCATCTACAAAGGATTTAATTACATTCTTTTAGCTCTCTATGCTCAGGAAATTGAAAACGGCCGCTTTGAAATTACAAATGTTAACAAAATTAGTGAACAGAATATTTACTCCATCACCCTTCTCCTTTCGGAGAGAATGGAAACATGCTGAGGTAAATAAAGCCTAAGATTTTCAGAAGAGAAAATTCTGGGCAAGGACAGCATTAAGAGTCCTCCTTTCCTCTTTCCCACGTGTGTTCTGCAAGTTTTTCTGGTTTTCTTGGGCAGAACTAGTGAAGGGCAAAGTGTATAAATATGGCACAGTGTCTGAAAGTTACATATTAGCATGAGCAGCTAGAAAACATCAACTTACATCGGAGGCCGGTGATTCGAGCACGATGCCGAATCCTAGAATGTGGCTCTCCTCAGGGGAGGGGTGCTCGGCCACAGAGAGACTGGAATTCTCGGGGGCCCCTGCGGCCTTCTTCTCAGCTTCCGATGCACTGGGTTTCTGTTTCACAGTGAGAGGTTCCACAGTCTTTGGGGGCACTTTTTTCTTTTTATTTCTCTTGCGCGAGACGGCAGTTCGCTGGGAGCAGATAAGGGAAATTGGGGGTTGTTGTCTGTTTTGGGTTCCAACTGTGAACAACAAAGAAAAATATGGTACAGGCATGTGTGTCTAACCTAAGAGAATATTCTTGCTCCATCAACTGAGGCTGAAATGGGTTCACTGGAGGATGAAGCACATTAAGATGAACCTCATGCTGAACCTGAGCATGACCAAATGCTGCCTCAAAAGGTCTACAGGCAGAAAAAACCCAAGAGAAAACTCTCCTCCAAATCCTGGAGGCTAATTAATTACCTGGTTTTTAATCCGTAGGAGTAAAGGATGATGAGCTATAGGAAAACACTGAAGCATGATTTTACGCATCCCATGACATTTTTGTATAACCAAGAACCCCAGAACTTAAATCGAGGTGTAGACATCTATGTTTTTTGGAAAGCCAATCTCGGGAATACTCCACTTGAGATTAAACTGATTGGTAGCCAGCAACCTACAGGTGCTGAAATCGACAAAAGTCGGGTAATGATGCTCATTTGGGCAAGTCTGATCAAAAGCATCACTTGAGAATGACCAGTAAGCATGTGGGCTAGGTCTGTTGGTCAATTTCAGGTCCAGTTACTCCTGCCTCACAAACCAATACTGTCCACACATCAGCCATCTCCACACACTACGCTACTGGGTTCTGACCAGGCTGTTTCTCCATAACCCAGTTTTATGTAGCTGAAAAATAGGAAAAAAATAGTTCAGTACAAGAACAAATCAGTAAGGTCCAGAAATGGTCTAAGTTCCAAAGACAAGAAGCGCTGATTGAGAGCTGAGTGCTGATGTTGAATATATACTTAAGGGAATCAAGGATGGTAATTACAGTTCTCAGAGGTGCCCTTCAAGATGTAATGTTTGTTAACAATTTAAAAATACTCTGATTTAAAGTTTAGTAGGGAAATATGGCATTATTACTTAAATCTTCATGTGTTAATATGGTTTTTAAAACTATGACCACAGCTGCTTTTTCACAAAAATACAGCTCTAAAAATAAGCCAGATGATAACCTAAAGATCTTGACATGAACATATGGATCATTTCTTATCAGGTTGTAAATGGGGAGTATTTGTACTCTGAACTTGATATCTGCATCTCTCAGCTGGACAGAAATTTATAAATAAGTATTAGAAACACTACTTGCACTGCAAATGAGCACTGAAAAGTTTTTTTAATCACCCATGCAGTAAGCAGTCTAGCTCACTGGTTCTCAACCTCAGCTACACATTAGTCTCACTGGATTCACCTTAAAAAAAAAAAAAAAAGAAAGCCAGTGCCTCAGCCTCAATCCAGACTAATTGGGACTGGAATTTCCCAGGGAGATGCCTGGGTATCAGGATTTTTTAAAAGCTCCTCCAGTGATCCCCAATATATAAGCCGGACTGGAACTTCTCTCTGTTAGATCTGAATTTTCAGCTGAGGCTAGGTCTCCATTTAGACAACTGAAGCAGTTATCAATGATCTAGGACTCCAGCCTCACCAAGCCTCACTTTCCAAAATTAAAAGCGAAAATGTTTTGAGTTTAAAGAACACAAGGTCTGAGGTTTTCTTCTCCTTCTGCAAGTCTGGACAGAGCTGTGTTCTTTCAAATCAGATCTTATCGCTTGATCTTATTCCTTGCCTTCTCCCTGAAGTAAAGGTGAAACTTTCTAAGTAGAAGGTAAATCTACATTTTATAGGTAATAAACCTTAAAGTCAATCTACTCACTCAACACAGCTTCTTCAGTTTAAGAAAATTAGAGGAGACTGATTTATTCAGTTTATTCTTTGGGATCCCTGACAGCTCTGGGGTCGTTTACTGCCCTAATCTGCAAAGGTTCATAAAAGGAAACAGGGAGACACAGTGGCATTTACTTAATAGATTCTCAAAAGGCTTCAGTCAAGGATTTAAATGGTTGCAATTTGTAGTTTGCCATTTTGGGAGTAAGGAGCTTAAGTAACAAAATAAATCATTACCATTTCATACGCATATTTTCTTAAGTGCTAACAAATTCTTCCTCTGAGGAAAGAAATCTGTACAGAATGAAGTAACCTTTCTTTCTGAGCTCCTTATTTAGGAGATGTTAGCCTCTGCTGGGTTAATAAGAACAGAGATTATCCTTGTGGAACAAGGTGAGTTAAATGCTTACTGGCCTGACCAAAATGCTTTTATTTTTTCCCGTGGGCTAAGACTAAATCCAGTGCATAAAATTAGATGTTGCTTCTCAGAAAACCTTTTGCTCATTTTACTTGCATGTGATCTTGGATGACTGATATGTTTAAGTTTTTTAAGTATCAAACCACATCACTGAATGTTAAAGTCTTACTAGAATTAACTAAACGGCACCAAGGACGATTTCTGAGCTGTCTGAATCCCTTTACAGTGGAAAGGGGGGAAGTTAGTTATATATGACTGGGCCACTTTCCAGCTTAAGGAGCAGTTTTCCCTGATGAAGTGGAAGGCTTAATGAAATGATTTATTATTTTCTGTTGCTGATGTTCAGTCGATAAGTTGCGTCTGACCCTTTGGGACCCCATGGACTGCAGCAGGTGAGGCTCCCCTATGACAAAAAAAAGCTTTTTCTCTCCTAATTTTGGAGACTAGAAATCACAGCCACTATAATAAGGACCTAGACTTCCAGACTTCTAAGAAATGCTCCAGGTCTTCGTAACAATACTCACAAAATAGCTGAGGCTCAGATCATGCTTTACCGAATTCAGTTGCATTTACTATCTCTTCTATTTTCAAAACAACCCTGTGAGTTAGATATTAATACTCTAGTTACAGATGAGAAATCTGAGGTTCAGAGAAGTCACCCAAGCCAAGACAGGAGAGACTGGGACTCTGACCCTAAAATGCAAGTTCACTGCTCTTCTGCTCCTCAACTTGTCTAACAGGAGCGAGAACAACAACAACAAAAGCATCGTGTAAGTAAAAAGACAAAACCGGAGGTGTCTCAGAGCCTCTCTGACCTGAATGTTAGGGAGAAAAGCCACCAGCAGAGCCTGAGAGTCAGCTGATGCTCTGGAATCTTTCCCAGCAGAGCCCAGGCTTCCTAAGGGCTCCTCTGCATGTGCAGAGCGGCTTGGCTCCTCACCTGTCACAGGGAGCCCACTGTGGGAGGCAGGGTGGGCTTGTGCAGAAGCGAGGGGTGTAAGATGCACACAGCCCCCCACACCGAGCCCCTCAGGAGGGAGGATGAGCCATTCTCACCTCCTTCCCCTTCACGAACCTCCTTGTCAATTTACATTAGGGAGATGAGCCGAAGGGCTCTGCCCACCTTCGGGTGTAATTGTTTCAAAGTTTAATTAGCTGACATTTGTGAAGTACCCGAAGCACATGTACAGAAGGACTGAGCAGTGTCAGCCAGAAAGTGTTTGTGAGACTGGCTAACAGGAAGGTGGGTTCTGGAAAAAGCAGAGAAAAATGGATGCTTGAAGAAGTATCCCATCAACTATACTTCCATGAAAAATTTTTAAAATAAATTATATATATATATAAAGGAAACTTTGCTGGTGAGACAGCAAGGTGGGAGGCACAGCGTAATCAAAGCATAATGAACATCCCCACTGAAGATCCTCCCTCTGAGGCCGGACCTGCGTACCTGCCTGAATCTGCATCAGTTTCCGCATGGTCTTGAGCTCTTGGAGGATGGCCTGCAACGTCGACTGGCAGTTGCAAGTGCAGCAGTTGGATCCAGCTGATGAATTCACCACTGGAAGTTCTCCTGAGCACGAAAAGAGAGAATGATGGCTGCCAAGCAACAGCAAGATTATAAAGAGGAAAATAAAAAAGGTGCCTGGTGATTTTCACAGCCTGAATGCTGGGGTCTGACTTTACCTAACCATCCAGGTTTCTCTACTGCCAGGCGTGTGGCGTGTCACAGGGTGGCGGAGCCTGTGTGAACGGACACACACAGTTTGCTGTCCCAGCGCCCCCCCATCACCACTGTCACCCCAGTTCATCTCAGATAACAATACAGAAAACATTTACTAAGAAGACACGTGTGCTATTTTGCACAAAAAACTAGCTCTGTGAACAGCCTTTATCTAAAACCAAACAAACTGGGTAGCTGCACATGTCCTGAGAGTTTATACTAAGAGTTAAATGTATCTAACTATTTAAAAGATAGTTTTAGCATTAACCATGTGATTCCAAAAATTAAGAACTGTCAACACATTGCTTTTGTGCTGGGTGTGGTATGTCTGGGTGGGGGGAAGCGGGGACAGCAGGGTCTGGGAGGGTCCATGTGAACTTAAGGGGTCAGAGGCTGCTGGTGTGTTGGCTTTTCTCCAGCTTCATAAAAGAGTACCCTTCTACATCGTCCATTCACAGTTCTTCAGTTTCATTTTAGTCTCATTTCACTGTTTGAAAGTGAAAGTCGCTCAGTTGTGTCCAACTCTTTGCGACCCATAGGAACCTGGAATGTCAGGTCCATGAATCAAGGCAAATTGGAAGTGGCCATGAACTATACAGTCCATGGAATTCTCCCGGCCAGAATACTGGAGTGGATAGCCTTTCCCTTCTCCAGGCGGTCTTTCCAACCCAGGAATCGAACCCGGGTCTCCTGCATTGCAAGTGGATTCTTTACCAGGTGAGCCACAAGGGAAGCTCAAGAATACTGAAGTGGGTAGTCTATCCTTTTTCCAGTGGATCTTCCTGACCCAGGAATCAAACCGGGGTCTCCTGCATTGCAGGTGGATTCTTTACCAGCTGAGCTATCAGGGAAGCCCTTTTCACTGTTTAATATGTCATACAATTGTCCTACTCTGTTTTCCTCACATGTAAACAAATATCTTTCTGTTATTGCTGGAATAAAATAGGACATTTGGAAAAGCATGCTTTCAGTACAGTACCCCTGGCCTTAGTATCCAAGTTCCCTTAAAGGCGATCAGGATAAGAGATGGCTCTCACTTGGGTTTTTTCATAGGTGGAAGAGGGAAGTTCTATAGTTTTGGTCCAGCTATATTCTTTACTATATATTAAATGTAATTTATATCCTGCAATATGCATTCTTTGCAAATATTAATTATTGAAAGTTTCACCACAGCAAAACCTGCAATATGCATTCTTGCGAATATTAATTATTGAAAGTTTCACCACAGCAAAACCATGGAATATTTAATGTGTGGAGCAGCACAATTATTTACATTCAGAGTTGTAGCAAAATGAGATGTTACAACTTTAAAACTACAAATGATTAAAACTCCAATGAGATACCCAAATGTATTCCAATCGACGATACACCATTAACACAGAAGTATTTTAAAACAAATATGGGGGAATTTAGGTTTATAACTCTGACCATTACTAATATTTTTCAAAATAAATCCACCATCCTTGTTGGGACCTGGAAAATAGAACACTATTCACCCAATACTTATGGGGGCGCTTATTGGCTTCATAGATACCTGAGGCCATTTTATTTCTCTAGTCATTTCTCCAATGGCAGTAGAGTTAGGAGGACTTTGTGAATATTCCTAGTCACTATCCCAAGTCTATATCATTTTAGAAGACAAAACCAATCCTTTTCAGCTTGTTATAAATCATTTTCTAATTTTAAAGAGAACTACCTTTTTATTTTTAAGGAGGACTGTTTAAAGAGCCATCTCTTTCTAACCTGGAAGCACGCCAGCATGAGAATCTGATATTGGCTTATGTAATATTAAGAGAGACAGAAGACACCCATACATCTCTTGGGGTCCCTCCCTCTCTCTTCAGCAGTGGCTAGTGATGGCTTTTTATACCTTTGAACTGGATATCACAAACTGTGTTAAAAAAAAAAACAAAAAACAACTCAGAATAGTTGTCTTTTTCTTGAAGGATGATGAACAGGGGGGAAAATCCTTAACTTTTTAAAGAAACTAGAAATGCATTCTTCCTTTCTTCTCATTCCCTTTGTTAAAACTACAGATCTGTACATCTGTATGTAATTTATAACACGAATAACAGTTACTGTTACTGGAGGGAAAATTAACATGAATGGAGAAATCAAGTTTTTCCTCATGCTTTGGGAAAAAAAAATTGCCATTTGAGTTTTTTTCCCCTTAACAATTAGGAATTTAAAATAGATAACTAATAAGAACCTACTGGATAGCACAGGGAACTCTACTCAATATTCTGTGGTGACCTACACGAGAAAAGAATCTAAGAAAGAGTGGATATATTTAAGTGTATCGCTGATTCCCTTTGCTGTACACCTGAAACTAACACAAGACTATAAATCAACTATACTGCAATTAATTTTAAAAAACCCATTAGGAATTTAAATTAAGGAAATTTTACTTTAAAGGAATAATTGTCAACCTGAATGAAGCAAGTTATAAAATATGGATCATTTGGTTCAGGAGCTTGAAGGGGAGGTTAAAGTCAAGGTGTCACTTGACTGGTGGGGTCATCAGTCCTCCCTTTAAGTGACTCGTCCTGTAATGAAGAAAGCCCAGGACTTAGCAAGGGGATGTGCTAATAATGCATCATGTGACCAGGAAGCGTCTTTTAATGACACAGTGGAGCTCTTTCTGCCCTAATGTTCAGTTGTTTGTGACAATAATATCCGTATCTCAGCCAGTGATGGCTTTGACTTCTTAAAGAGCTAAAGTGTCTATCAAGAAACTCTCCCTTCTAATAGAGAACCCCCAGTTTTTCCTGCATCTCAAGTCTAGATTTTTTTATACTCTTTTTCCTTTATGTCTTCCCTGTCTTTTAAAATAACTCAATTAAGGTACGTGATTAAAGGAGGGTTTACTATATAGAACTCAAAGAACATACTGAATGTTTATAGGCAGAAAACATATTGGGACGACTGTGAGCATCTGATGACGGCCATACCATTGGAGCTCCCAGCGGTGTGGGGCTGGCTCTGGAAGGTTCTGGAGCGGGTGCCATACTGCCCTGAGAACTGCCCACTCTGGGGTGGCAGCTCGTTCCATGCGCCCCGGGAAGACGGGTGGAGGCTCGGGGGGGTCTCTGCAGAGTTCAAACGCTGAGGCCAGATCACATCCAAATCCTGGGGCTCCTCTTTAAGTTTCTCCCCCTCCTTGCCCACACGCTGATATATCCTCCCAGCGCTGTCATTCAGTAATCTTCTCATTCCTGTAATTTGTTTTTTAATTTCCATGCTTTCATCTCCTAATGGAAACAGGGCCAGAGATAGCACTGTAAATTAGTGAAAGAAAAAATAATCCACTACCAGAAAAAAAAACAAAACGAGACACCCCCTCCTTCCTTCTTTGGAATCGGGGGAGGATTACTGACTCCAGATGGAAGCTTCTCTTTTAAGAATCTTCTTTCCTCGGAGGATTTTTTTTTTTTTTTTTTGAACCAAGGTATCTGTATTGCACCGAAGGTGCTTAATAAATATTACTTAAAGATGACTCTGAGATTATACAGATATAAAATATTTACTATAAATAATATCATTAAAGGATCTATTAGATCTAGATCTATTAAGGGCTATTTCACACACCTGTGCATGCTTGCTCAGCCTCTCAGTCGTGTCCACCTCTTTCTGACCTCATGGACTGTAGCCCACCAGGCTCCTCTGTCCATGGAATTCTCCAGGCAAGAATACTGGAATGGGTTCCCATTCCCGTCTCCAGGGGATCTTCCCAACACAAGGATTGAACCCTTATCTCCTGCACTGGCAGCTAGGTTCTGTACTGCTGAGCCACAAAGGAAGCCCACTGCAAACATGTTATCTTCTTAAATTGTGATCAGCCAGTAACTTTACAAAGGTTAAGGGAAATAGTCTTTTCTTTTTTTCCTCTAATCTGGGTTTAAAAATAAAAGTCTAATGCCATGGTACACACTCATACAGTCACTCTACCAAATGCTTGCAATTTCAACTATGAAGAAAGGAAAAGCCCCGCAGAAAGCATCTATTACGAAAAACAGCTCCTACAAATAAATCTAGCACATTTACTTATTTATTTTTAATTTTTGGCCATGTCTGTGTAGCATGTGGGATCTTAATTCCTGACCAGGGATCAAACCCATACACCCTACATTGGGAACTCAGAATCTTTAACTACTGGACCACCAGGGAAGTCCTGAGTACATTTAATATAATTATGTTGTTATACCTTCAACATCATATTAGCCAGATTTCTCTATCACACTGGTAACTGCACAATGAATGTAGGTATTTTGCATTGTCTAGTTAGATATTTAGCTTATTAATACACAAATACATTACTAAATGTAATGGAGAAGGAAATGGCAACCCACTCCATTATTCTTGCCTGAAAAAGTCCGCAGGGTCACAAAGAGTCGGACACGACTCAGCAAACTTAACAACAGTAACAAAACTGAATGTAAGGAAACTTTTCTATTTTTATGCTGTGAAGTTAGTATCTTCAATTTTTAAAATGGTAACAAAAGTATTAATTGTCTTTAATATCTAACATGAACAAATGCAGAATTAATACAGATTTCCAAATTTACAATACTGCTCTGTGTTGGCATATGCTTGAGAGGAGAAATATTTTACTTTGTCATAAAACTCTTTTCATTTCAAACACCTGTGAAAACGACAATACAGAAACAATAAATCATGTTTCCAGATTTTTATGAGAACGAATGACCGAGCACAATTGAAGAAATGCGGAGCCAGCATTTACAACTTTCTCAGGATGTCTGGGGAACAGGGTGTGTCTGGAAGAGGTCCCAGAGGAATTCTGAGAGATAAATCTATAAGCCAATGTGGCTGCTGTTACTTTCAGCATCCAAACCCGCCCTTTCCCGGCGTGACTAACAGCACAGTTTGGGCAGAAAGGAGCTTCTTTCCTGCAGGGCTTTTACTCTGGACCAGGGGCGTCACACACGCATCCAGGCTGCAGCGTGCTGATCTCAGTTGACACTGGCTGGTGGCTGCCACTCCCCTCCCTCCCAGGGCCCTGGCAAGAACCACACCAGCCAAGCCAGGCAGAGGTGGGCAAGCTGCCTGGGGCCTGGATCAGTGCCAGCTTACTCCCTACATGAACCCTGACGCATCACAGCCAAAGGGCCACTCTCTTTTCAAAGGTTCCACTTCTGCTCCAGTGACTGAATCCTATGATAAAGGATTCAGGAGGAGGGAAAAAAGGTCATGAGGATCTTGGGACTTTCTAAGATCAAAGTTGCTTTGTCATGAGCTTAGTTTCACAGTCCCAGAACCTACAGCTCTGAAACTTACAAGACTGAAAGTACAGTGTGAATTCTGCACACTTGATACTTTCAGGAGAACAACCAGGATTGTGGAAGAAAGAGGGAGATCCTGGCTGCGGGCTGACACTTAGAAACATTTCTTACAAAATCAAAACAAGAGGCAAACCATGACAACAGATTAGGACCTGGGACTGAGGAGGAAGAAAAGCAGGGGGCTGTGAAGGCAGGGAGCAGAGCTGGCTGACTTTCTGAGGAGAGAGCTCACAGTCTATCCAACTGCGGGACAGCTGAAAGGACAGAAAACAGCCAAGTGTAAGAATTGCTGGGGTCAAGGAAAGCTGAGAGACGCGGGGAAGGCTGGAAATGGGCTGGTTGCGGGGCAGCCTCTTAGAGGTGACAGGCTGGGTGTACCCAGAGGGCAGCGGGATGAGCTGCCCTTCCTTTAGGCAGAGAAGTCAGGGGCAGCCCTGAGCACACCGCCTGGGGAGGAGGCCCTGGGACCGCATCTCTCTCTCTTGAGCTCGGTCTCTGTCTCCCTCTCACACACACACGGGGCGGGGAGGGGGTGGGGGTGGGGTGGGGGTGATGCACTCTGCAGAGAGAGGGGAATTGAGTCCTCACATATTCAGGAGGGATGCAGCAGAGGATCAGGAGGGAGACCTGGAGACTAAAAGTGGGGATGACAGAGAAAGCTGAGCAGCCTGCACACACCGGGATGGAGAGGGTGAAGCTTGCAGGCTTGGACCACGGACGCTGGGGGGTGGGTCAGGGGATAGGCCGGGGCTGGGGCTCCCCAGACCTGGACTCACTTCCCAACTGTACTGACTTGCTACTTGATACGAGATGAGCCACCTGCTATTTTCAGGCTTCAGCTTCCTGAACCGTAAAAACAAATTCTGAACCAGACCATGCTTGGCATACATAACCCAGGGGGAGCAGTCGAGGAGGGATGTAGGTTTTTCCCATTACCAAGATGTTCACAGGGCACCAAACAGCTCTAAAAGTCACGTATATCCTTCTCAGAAAGAGTGGGCTTATTCTGATTGTTACAATGAAGCCAAGTTCTCTGACTCAAAAAAAAAAAAAAAAAGGTGGGATAAATTAAGATATTGAGATTTGAAGCACTAGTTGACCTCTTTGTCTTTCCAGTTCTAATAAGTTGATGTCCTCTCCATGTATAAATGCCAGGAAAAAGAAGCTCTAAAGAAGCATGATTCCAGGGAATTCCCTGGTTGCCCAGTGGTTAGGACTCCGCACTTTCACTGCCAAGAATGTTTCAGTTCCTGGTCAGGGAACTAAGATCCCACAGGCTGTGCAATACGGGCAAAAAACAAAAACAAACAACAACAGGAAGAAGCAACAATTCCATAAGGAAACCTGTTCACTTTCCGAACCTAACCATGCATTTTTTCATGTTTAACCACAAAGGGCTGGATCTTTTTAGAAAAAACGAACAGGAATCTTACAAACATGGATCCATGGTGTGTGGCTGGCTGCATTATAGTAAAATAATCTTAAATGAAAAAATGGTTTGTATGTTTAGTAACTGGGCTCCTTGGACAAGACTGACAAAAGATTACAGGTTGGATTTACCCTTTACTAAATTTCAAGACTCACTTTCCTTTACATAGATTACTTTCCTTTACGTAAATAATTTGCATAATACAGAACAGAGAGTCTTGCAACACAGAAGTCATCATATAGGATGACTTGGTCAGGAGAGAAAAACATATTACACAGAACGCGATTATTCATGGTTTGGGGTAATGAAAGAAAAAGGGCAGTAATGCTTAAAGATAGAGTGAGATGATGTACCTTAACATTATATACCCATTTCTATATACCTTCTTTTCACAAAGACTCAAAACAGTCACCATATCTTTGCATCGAAAATTAACTAGTGTTGAGCTGTAACAGTCATTTCATACACCTTCCTTACATAAATGAAAGAAATGTTGTATCACAACCAGAATAAAGTCTAGTAGAATTAAATGATACAGGAGGCTCAAGGCTGGTGAACTGGGATGACCCAGAGGAATGGTATGGGGAGGGAGGTGGGAGGGGGGGTTCAGGATGGGGAACACGTGTACACTCGTGGCAGATTCATGTTGATCTATGGCAAAGCTAATACAATATTGTAAAGTAGTTAGCCTCCAATTAAATAAATTTATATTTTAAAAAATAATTTAAAAAAGAAAAAAGAATTAAATGTGATACTAAGGTTATAAACAAACCATATATAGAGAAAAATCCGAATGAATCTTTTGGCCAACCCAATATTAATAGGATGGAGTGAAAAAGTACCAGAAATACAGTAAGAAGAATACGTTACTGAATTAGGGGCATAAAGTTTGGAATAAGAGGAATCGAGTTATTCAGCTCCCATTCTCTTGGGGCTGGGGAGGGTGGCCCCCGAGCATCACTCTTGCAGGCAGAAGCTCACCATCTGGGTAGATGCCACAGCTGTACCACTTCCCCCTCTTCTTCCTGAACAGCGATCTGTGTGCCGGGAGTTTAAGGTTCATAAAGAGAAGTGGCAGGTGATGAAGGCAACACACACAGTGAGGTCATCCCATTAACGTGCCACGTTAAGGAAGAGTAATTTTGCACTGGAGATACTGGGTTATTGCTCTGGGTTATTTATTTGAATATTTTTATTTATCTGGCTGTACCAAATCTTAGCAGTGGCAGGCAAGATCTTTAGTTATGGCATGTGAACTCTTGGTTGAGGTATATGGGATCTAGTTCCCTGACCAGGGATTGAACCGGGGCCCCCTGCATTGGGAGCATGGCGTCTTAGCCACTGGACCACCAGGGAAGTCCCTGATCTGGTAATTTCAAATTCACTCTCTCTTTAACATAAGGATGGTAAACAATCCGATCTTTCCCTTAGAAAAACAAATCTGGCAAAACTATGGTGAAAGCTGCGTGGGGAGAGGAAATCAGCTAGAAGGTTATTGCTAAAGGCTTCGTGAATGGCCGTGACAGTCTGGGCCAGGATAGGGGGATGGGAATGGAGAGGGAGACATTGAAGAAGGTTCACCAAATAAGACTTGCTGATTCACTGGATGTGGGGACGGGGGTGAGGATGTGAAGGAGAATCAGTGAAAGATAAATCCGAGGTTTCTAGCTGGGGTGACTGAATGGATGCTAACATTGGTCAGAGAATTAGAAGGTTGCAGGGGAGTGGGAATACAATGAGGCTAGTTTTAAAAAAAATATATTTGTTATTTTATTATTTATTTGGCTGTGTCGAGTCTTAGCTGAAGCATGTGGGGTCTTTAGTTGTGGCATGTGGGATCTAGTCCCCTGACAAGGGATCGAACCCAGGCCCCCTGTACTGGGAGCATGGATTCTTAGCCACTGGACCACCATCCCGAGGCTAGTTCTGACAAAGGAAATTTATATAGTCGGCAGGCAGTTGGGAATGTCCAAGAAGCTGATGGTGATGAAGTGGGAATACTGGTGGCAGCAATAGCTACTGTTGCTCCCAGTGGTACCTGGCCCCTTTGGACTGAGACAACCCCTTGGGCTCACAAACAACTCAGGGAGTGGCAGGGCATCTTATATGGAGATGCTAGGTTTCCTGTTAATCTAACATGTAGAGAGCTCAGCACCCTCATTTCAACATTAAAAGCTATGAGCTCATGTGTGTCCCAGCTGGCCAAGTGAGTTCCCGGGGCAGGCAGCAGTCACCGTGGTCACAACTGTGTCAGCTCTAGCTCCTTGCGCGCCCCGACCACCGTCCAGTCCATCCCCAGGGTGCCACTCCCTAACTCGTGTCTACAGAAGGACTGACGGACACTGAGAGTACTGGGGGACAGTCACCACTACATCCAGTATGCTTCGGCACTTACTGCGGTATCATGTCCAGCCTTTTTGTTTGTTTGGCTGAACCACACAACTTGGGGCATCTCAGTTCCCCGACCAGGGACTGAACACGGCCACGGCAGCGAAAGCACAGAGTCCTAACCACAGCCGCCAGGGACCTCCCATCACGTCCAGTTTTGCACTCTTTTAAAGAGGCTGTTGAGAAACCTGAGATCATGCAAAAGTCAACAAAGAAGACAAAAGGTTCAAAGAAAGGTTAAAGAAGTTGGGTCGTTTCTCTGAGAGACAAAGAGCTACTGAGTGACTCCAAGCACTTGACGGACGGGTTATCACGAACACTGTTCATTATCCATAGGAAAAAGTGGCCTCAAACTGTAGCTTCTAGGCAGGAGGCTGGGCAACATTATGGTCTAAAGAGCTGACCCCTCCAGTTCTAGAAACAGAGGAGGAACCTCTGAGAAGATATGCCGAAGGAGCGGTATTAAGGATGCCTCCAGTCTGGGATGTTCCAGAAGTTCTGGAAACAGTGGTGATGGCTGCATACCACTGTGAATATCCTTTTTGGAAAAGGCCTTTTAAGGGAACTTCCTGGCGGTCCAGTGGTTACGACTCAGGGCTTTCACTGCTATGGGCCCAGGGTTCGAGCCCCAGTTGTGGAACTAAGACTCCAAAAGCCACAGAGTGCAGCCCCCAAAAAAGGTTTAAAACTCGTTGCAAACAAACAAAAAACAACTCCTTGCATTTTCCAGGTAATGGTAGTTAAACAGAAAAAAGTTGAGTTTATCAGTGAGAAATACTGAGATAACCATGATTTATACTGAACCGTGCAAGTACCTCCTTCTCAAACACTAGCAGAAGCTGGCATGGAGCCGTATTGTAGAAAAGGCTGAACTCTGACCTGTCAAATGGCAGCAGTGAGAAAAAGTGCAGGAAAAAAGGAAGCAGGGTCCATCAAGACCACACAGTAGCTCTCTCCACCACAATGCTCAACATGTGAGTGGAATAGCCAGGCATCTGCAGTGGACTCTGCACTCTGTGAAGACCCGGGTTAGCATCATTGCCCCAAACCTGAGCTGACTTGCAGACACTACCAAGGCCCTGACTGGCCATCCCTGGGGGCAGCAGCCACGTTTACCAGGGACATGCAAGCCTAGGGGTGGTAATGGCAAGAAGGGTCTGAAAAGCATAGAGAACAGAGTGATGGCTGCCAAGTGAACCCTTTGCTCTGAAGCAATCTGAAGTGGAATCCCCCAAATAAAGAGGACCCAAGATCTACTGAAGAGAATGTGTCAGAACCTGCTTTCCCAAAACAGTCCTTGGAGTCCAGTTGAGAACACTGTGTAGTCTAAACGCCACTGAGAAGGAAGGACGCAAACCTCAGCTGCAGGATCGGTGAACTGGTGTAATCAAATATGTTGATCAGGGGGAGTTAACCCGCATACGTGCTGCCACGTGCTGGGGGACCCTCCTATTCAACTGAAGTGTTAGATGGAATATAATTAAGAAGCCCAAGGCATAGATAGTGTTTTCACTGAAAAGATGAGGTTCCTTACAAATCTGTTTAGATAACATCAGGTTCATTCATCTACTCAATATTCACTGTACTACTACTACTAAATATGAAATTTCTGTAGAACCAAAGAAAGAAAAAGACAAGAAAGACAAGATACCATCTCTCCCCTCTGGGAGTTTACAGCCTCCCTTGGAACCTAGATGAATGCACAAGGATTCTGAGGATCCAGGGCCTCTCTCCTGACACGTGGGCAAGCTCACCCAGCCTGGACCACCCATAGCCAGCATGGGAGGCGGGAGATTTTTTTAACTGAGGCTGAAGAAGTGATGCCAAGACAGGTCCCAAGACAGAATGCCACAGGTCCAGGCTGGGAAAATGGGCCTGCAAAGCAGAAAGGGGAAGGCGGCCTCGAGACAGGTAAGAAGGGCCAGGGGAGCAAAGAAACAATAGGACATGAATCAACACGGGCTCTAATGCTGCTTCTCAAATGTGTCCCTCAGTGGGACGAATTGAGAGAGTCACACTGACATGCGCACTGCCGTGTGTGAAACTGATAGCTAGTGGGAAGCTGCTGTACAGCACGGGGCGCTCAGCTCAGTGCTGGGATGACCTAGAGAGGCGGGATCAGGCTGGGGTGGGAGAGAGGCCCAGGAGAGAGGGGATATATGCATACATATGGCTGACTGACTTCACTGTACACCAGAAACTAGCACAACGTTGTAAAACAATTATCCTCCAATAAAAAATAAATTTTAAAAAGTATGTCCCTCAAAGAACATCATGAGAAGTTTAGGGGCAAAGCCCTAAAAGGGGATGAAGGAACAATTTTCTTTGATGGCTTCATGCTTTATCTAAAAAAACAAACGCAAGTATCCTCTGCTTTGAGCCCACTAAAATATGCAGATCCCTGTCTCCATGGAACAACCCAGGGCCCCATGGTTCCCCAACTCAGAACCATTACAGAAGGCAAAGGGCTGTTGCTTATGACTGTCCCCAGCTACGTGCTCTAGGAATACATTTATAGCATGATCGGACAGATTAAACCGAGAGAACACAGGATAAATGCCTTGGATGATGCCTAAATTACGAGCGTTTTGGGAATTGACAGGACGAGATCACTTTGTGAGGATTACAGCTGACTCCATGAAGACAGGAAGCCCTGAGTTGGAGAAGAACATGTGGTCAGCAAGTCCATGGGCGCTTTGAGGGAGAGAAGAGGGAAGAGCACTGAAGGCAGAGGGAAAACCAGGCGGGCCGTGGTGAGAAGCTGATTAGCTGGACTGAATGATCACCGAATGCGCAAAACAGAGAACACAGGGACCTTGATGTTTTTACTTTATCCTGAAAATGACAGGATATCAATGAAGAAAGCCATATGATACCACTAGAACTACCCAACCTATTCAGAGAGTTTATCTACTTTTTTCTTCCCCAAATGTACTTATAACAAGGAAAAATTTGATTTTATAACAAATACAGCATGGCCTCCCAATCGAATGTTCCTTCATCAGACATGGACTGCAACTCCAGCCACATTAAGTGGGTAGGTCAGAAGCCACCACTTCAAATAATGTTAAGGAATAATCAAACCAAAGAGTTCAGATCCCAGATGTACAGGAGAGGTCTTATAAACCAGTGAAGAAGATGATGACACATACCTACTAACAATGGAAAATGGGCACAAGACATGAACATGCAATTCACAAGGGAAATAAATAGTTCAAATCTCTTAATGTTCCTAGTGATTAATGTAACAAAAATTACATAATGTGAAATTCTTTGTCTAGTAATTTGGCAAAGACTATAGATTCATAGGGCATCCCAGATGGTGTAATGGCAAAAAATCCACTTGCCAAGCAAGAGACCCGAGTTTGATCCCTGGGTTGGGAAGATCCCCTGGAGAAGGAAATGGCAACCACTCTGGTATTCTTGCCTGGGAAATCCCATGGACAGAGGAGCCTAGAAGGCTATATAGTCCGTGGGGTTGCAAGAGCTGGACATGATTTAGGGACTAAACAACAATAAACAAATAGATTTAAAAAGCCCATTTTTGATGAAGGTGTAGGGTTACAGTCCCTCTCATAGGCTACAGGTATGGGCCCTTTTTGGGGAAATTCGGCAATTCCACTCATAGGCATTTATCCTACAGAAACATTTAGACAAGTATTTATGACATACTTAAAAGAACATTCACGGTAGCATCATTTTCACTAGTGAGACATTGCAAACCACCCAGACATCAATAAGGGAGTATTAGATAAGTGAGTTATGGCATATCTATAGATTGAGATTACAGTGTATCTTTACATGTCTGAAAAGGATGAAGCGGACCTTTTTACAGTCCTTTGGAAATAAGTGCAGGATTATCCTATAAACTCCATGAAGGCTGAGACCATGATTATTTCCTTCAATACTGGATAGTCAGAGCCTGCCTGGCTTAAACTAGGCACTCAACCTGTGTGGAACAGATGGAGATTTGGTTAAGCAAAAAAAAATTACAAAACATTATACAGGATAATTCTATTTTCCCTTTTTTACTGGTTATTTTCCATTCATTGTTGGCTGTGCTGGGTGTTAGTTATTGCGTGCAGGCTTTCTCTAGTTGCAGAGAGCGGGGGCTGCTCTCTAGTTGTGGTGCTGGGTTTCTCACTGTAGTGGCTTCTCGAGCCGTGGAGCATGGACCCTAGGGTGCACGGGCTTCAGTAGCTGCAGCTCGACGCACTGCCGTGTGTGAAACTGATAGCTAGTGGGAAGCTGCTGTACAGCACGGGGCGCTCAGCTCAGTGCTGGGATGACCTAGAGAGGCGGGATCAGGCTGGGGTGGGAGAGAGGCCCAGGAGAGAGGGGATATATGCATACATATGGCTGACTGACTTCACTGTACACCAGAAACTAGCACAACGTTGTAAAACAATTATCCTCCAATAAAAAATAAATTTTAAAAAGTATGTCCCTCAAAGAACATCATGAGAAGTTTAGGGGCAAAGCCCTAAAAGGGGATGAAGGAACAATTTTCTTTGATGGCTTCATGCTTCATCTAAAAAAACAAACGCAAGTATCCTCTGCTTTGAGCCCACTAAAATATGCAGATCCCTGTCTCCATGGAACAACCCAGGGCCCCATGGTTCCCCAACTCAGAACCATTACAGAAGGCAAAGGGCTGTTGCTTATGACTGTCCCCAGCTACGTGCTCTAGGAATACATTTATAGCATGATCGGACAGATTAAACCGAGAGAACACAGGATAAATGCCTTGGATGATGCCTAAATTACGAGCGTTTTGGGAATTGACAGGACGAGATCACTTTGTGAGGATTACAGCTGACTCCATGAAGACAGGAAGCCCTGAGTTGGAGAAGAACATGTGGTCAGCAAGTCCATGGGCGCTTTGAGGGAGAGAAGAGGGAAGAGCACTGAAGGCAGAGGGAAAACCAGGCGGGCCGTGGTGAGAAGCTGATTAGCTGGACTGAATGATCACCGAATGCGCAAAACAGAGAACACCAGGGACCTTGATGTTTTTACTTTATCCTGAAAATGACAGGATATCAATGAAGAAAGCCATATGATACCACTAGAACTACCCAACCTATTCAGAGAGTTTATCTACTTTTTTCTTCCCCAAATGTACTTATAACAAGGAAAAATTTGATTTTATAACAAATACAGCATGGCCTCCCAATCGAATGTTCCTTCATCAGACATGGACTGCAACTCCAGCCACATTAAGTGGGTAGGTCAGAAGCCACCACTTCAAATAATGTTAAGGAATAATCAAACCAAAGAGTTCAGATCCCAGATGTACAGGAGAGGTCTTATAAACCAGTGAAGAAGATGATGACACATACCTACTAACAATGGAAAATGGGCACAAGACATGAACATGCAATTCACAAGGGAAATAAATAGTTCAAATCTCTTAATGTTCCTAGTGATTAATGTAACAAAAATTACATAATGTGAAATTCTTTGTCTAGTAATTTGGCAAAGACTATAGATTCATAGGGCATCCCAGATGGTGTAATGGCAAAAAATCCACTTGCCAAGCAAGAGACCCGAGTTTGATCCCTGGGTTGGGAAGATCCCCTGGAGAAGGAAATGGCAACCACTCTGGTATTCTTGCCTGGGAAATCCCATGGACAGAGGAGCCTAGAAGGCTATATAGTCCGTGGGGTTGCAAGAGCTGGACATGATTTAGGGACTAAACAACAATAAACAAATAGATTTAAAAAGCCCATTTTTGATGAAGGTGTAGGGTTACAGTCCCTCTCATAGGCTACAGGTATGGGCCCTTTTTGGGGAAATTTGGCAATTCCACTCATAGGCATTTATCCTACAGAAACATTTAGACAAGTATTTATGACATACTTAAAAGAACATTCACGGTAGCATCATTTTCACTAGTGAGACATTGCAAACCACCCAGACATCAATAAGGGAGTATTAGATAAGTGAGTTATGGCATATCTATAGATTGAGATTACAGTGTATCTTTACATGTCTGAAAAGGATGAAGCGGACCTTTTTACAGTCCTTTGGAAATAAGTGCAGGATTATCCTATAAACTCCATGAAGGCTGAGACCATGATTATTTCCTTCAATACTGGATAGTCAGAGCCTGCCTGGCTTAAACTAGGCACTCAACCTGTGTGGAACAGATGGAGATTTGGTTAAGCAAAAAAAAATTACAAAACATTATACAGGATAATTCTATTTTCCCTTTTTTACTGGTTATTTTCCATTCATTGTTGGCTGTGCTGGGTGTTAGTTATTGCGTGCAGGCTTTCTCTAGTTGCAGAGAGCGGGGGCTGCTCTCTAGTTGTGGTGCTGGGTTTCTCACTGTAGTGGCTTCTCGAGCCGTGGAGCATGGACCCTAGGGTGCACGGGCTTCAGTAGCTGCAGCTCGTGGGCTCAGTAGCTGCAGCTCGCGGGCTCTACAGCGAGGGCTCAGTAGTTGTGGTGCATGGGCTTAGTTGTTCCACAGAATGTGGAATCCTCCTGGACCAGGGATTATCAAACCTATGTCCCCTGCATTGGCAGGTGGATCCTTATCCACTGTACCACCAGGGAAAGCCCCATTCTCCTTTTTGTAACACATATGCCTGTATTTTTTACGCATACTCTCTGGTTATCGTTGGAGAGGGTGACTGGGACAGGATTTTTGAAATTTTGTATCTTTTTTTCAACTTTATAAATGAAAACTGTAAAAAAATGATTTTGAAATGAATATGTATTAATTTTTGTAAGAAAAAAAATAATCTGGAAGAATTATGTACATTCTTTTCCCTGTGGGATTGTAAAGTTGGGTATAAGGCAACTGGTGGAAACAGTTTGGGACATAAAAAAAATCTTCTTTGATGTTTCCCAGGAAAGATGAAGCTGGGCAGGAGTGGGAAGTAGGTGGCCAAAAGGAAGTCAGGGAAGGAAGGGGCTGCCTGGGGTGCACTTTGCAATCCAGGGGTATAGGCCTAAAATTATTTTCTCTTGAAACTTACAAACGATGGTTGTTTTTTGGCTGCGTCTGGTCTCAGTTGCAGCTCACCGGATCTTTGCTGCACTATGTGACTGCCCTTGTTCTGATGCACAGACTTTCTAGTTACGGAACATGGTAGTGAGCTTAGTTGCCCCATAGCCTGTGGGATCTTAGTTCCCCAACCAGGGATCTAATTCACGTCCCCTGCATTTCCAGGCAGATTCTT
Source organism: Cephalophus harveyi (assembly GCA_006410635.1). Classification (NCBI taxonomy): domain Eukaryota; kingdom Metazoa; phylum Chordata; class Mammalia; order Artiodactyla; family Bovidae; genus Cephalophus; species Cephalophus harveyi. Next base: position 639,815 of record SJYT01005981.1, on the reverse strand, counting down.
AACCATTGGATCACCAGGGAAGTCCCAAGCTATGTGTTTTTTTTAAAGGAATTTATACGTGCTTAGGAGGAAAAGGGTTAGAGTCACCATTTATGGACCACCACTTACTATGCACGGGGCCCTCAGGCAAGCATACTGCCTACCCTTAATCTTGATCACAACTAAGAGGTTCAGAGGTTGATGAATACATCTTCCCCAGGAGAAAAGAGAGTTTGAGTTTAGACATTTGAGACCCATCACGCTCCAAGGTCCATGAGCCTCACTGCTCTACCAGAGTGGGCAGGGAACTAACCAGCCAGGCAGCAGGAAGGGCTCCATCCATGAAGCCCAGAGTACTGCATCCAGGAAGCTGTAGAGACCTGCACTGGGCACTGCATGAAGTGAAGTCGTCAGCACCGTAACCACCCACTTGTCTCAATACACACGGTGGAAACAATGAAATCTTTGGACCACGCTATCTCTATGGACTCCAACTTAGTTGTGCGGTTTCAAACTAAGAAGGCAGCTCAGACATGTCCTTTAAATTCAAAACAGGGCTCATGTGAGTCCTGTTAGTCCTACAAAAGATGAGAATTTATTTGTGCTCATGGTTCTCCAAGACATAAGGCAAAAGTCTTCAAAGGCTAACAACACACACAGGAAAAATATAACAAGACTGCAGACCAAGAGCTGCTTTCATTTTCCGAGAGGAGCATAAACAAAATCTTGCCCTCATTTAATCAGAAATAAAATGTTCATAATTGACTGTCTGGAAAGAGACAGTCTGTTTCCATATAACCTGAAATCTTGACCTTCTGCTCTGCTGCACAGAAAACTCTTAAAGAATGCTAGTACAGAACTGCACATTGCCCCTACTGACTTAAATATTAACTTACATATCATATTGTGGGTCAATCAAGGATGAACAAGAGTAAGTACTGGCAGTACTGTTTCTTCGATCATTTAAATTTTAAAAATATTCCAACTTAAAATACACATGCTGTTGTACAGTTTCAGTGTTCAGTTCAGTTCAGTTGCTCAGTCATGTCCGACTCTTTGCGACCCCATGAACGGCAGCACTCCAGGCCTCCCTGTTTATCACCAACTCCCAGAGTTTACCCAAACTCACGTCCATTGAATTGGTGATGCCATCTAACCATCTCATCCTCTGTCATCCCCTTCTCCTCCTGTCTTCAATCTTTCCCAACATCAGGGTCTTTTCAAGTGAGTCAGCTCTTCACATCAGGTGGCCAAAATATTGGAGTTTCAACTTCAGCATCAGTCCTTCCAGTGAACACCCAGGACTGATTTCCTTTAGGATGGACCTCCTTGCAGTCCAAGGGACTCTCAAGAGTCTTCTCCAACATCTTCAGTATAAATAATGTTAATGAGGATGAGAAATGTATGACGTTCACAGCATCTTTCTCTTCCACAAATCTCAAGAAACTGATAATGGTGGGCCCGAAGGCACCCGGAGACTGGCAGTGGCCTTCTTCCCTGAGCAGGGATGAGGTGACTGCGGCTGTAAGCAGCAGCTTCCAAATTTTCTGGACTGTGAATCACAGCAAGAATATCAAAGTCTCATGAATTTATCCTTTCTGTATGCAAGACACTCTGATGTTTTCTAATCTATTTCTCTTATTACTATTGTATTGATAGTTTGGGTGGGTGACAGTCTGCTAAACTGACTTCATGACCCACTTACAGGCCACGGCCGCTGCCTGAAATGCTGGCGTTTTCTTGGACTCTGTCCCACGCGGGCCTCTCCCTCTCCACACGCGCCCTGGATTCGCCCCAGCCACCCCACCTCTCTGCTGGCTCCAGTGACCATCTGTCTGTGAGGACTTCGGCCCTGGTCCCACTTCAGGGCTCCAGACCCATACATCCAGTTGCCCACTGGACAGTTCCACTTGGACATTTCAAAAGCAACCTTAAAACTACGTCCAAGAATGTATTTTATGATGACTATCACCAAGCCTTGATAAACAGCACCCACCAACTTGGCTATCCAAGCCAGAAAACTGGGTCTCATCTTCCATCTCTTCCCTCCCACAGCCAGTTAAACACTGAGTCCTGCTTAGTGTAACTTCCAGATTACTCGGGAGTCCTTCCACTCCTCTCTCATCATCGCCTGATGGGGCGACGGCCAGAAGCCTGCAGCACTGCTCCACCCCACCACAGTCCATGCTGAAGCCAGGGTGATCTTTCGGAAATGCAGACCTTGTCAAGTGACCTGCCTCGGTGGGAGGCGATGGGGCCCAGCTCTCGCACTGGGGGCTTCTCCAGCCTTGGCTCTGGCCACGTCTCCCCCTGTTCTAGGCAGTGGCTCTTGGGTCCGATACACATTAGAATCACATGGATAGCTTTAAAAAAAAAACCAGGCCTAACTTCAGGACAGTTAAATCCAAACCCCATTAGTGACTATACTGGATGGGGAGCCAGAGGGCTCCCCACTTCAGCTCTATGGAAGGTCTTCAGGGACTTCCCTGGCAGTCCAGTGGTTAACACGCTGTTCTTCCAGTGCAGAGGGCAGCAGGCTCAAACCCTGGTCACATGCCATTTTCATGGCCAAAAAAAATTTTTTTTAATAAAAGAAAAAAAGAATTACTCTAAGGAGGGTCTTTGGCTCCTGGGACGGGCTCTCACTTCCTTACTGTCTCACAGCCTCAGCCCCTCCTTATACTTACTCTTTAGGTCCTTCTTTGCTTAAATGTCCTCTTCTCAAGGGTCACCTCCCTTCACCCCCCAGGTGAGGTCCCCTGGCTCTGTCTATCACAACCTATGGGCTGTCAAATCTCCCAGCCTGGCACCAAGGGCTGCTCAATAAAGACCTACCAATGGGTATAGGAATGGTTAATTCTAGAATCAGATACACTGAAGCTACTGTTGAGGAAAGCTAGGAGGGTAAAAAAAAACAACCCCCAAACACCACTGATGTACAAGGCATAAACTGACATCTGTAATAGAAGTTCACCTTCTTTCCGTGGGGTGCGTGGGGTTGGCCAGATGAGGCTACTTGGTGCCTGAAAGTGAAAGTTGCTCCATCATGTCTGACTCTTTGCAACCCCATGGACTCTATGTCCATGGAATTCTCCAGGCCAGAATATTGGAGTGGGTAGCCTTTCCCTTCTCCAGGGAATCTTCCCAACCCAGGGATCAAACCCAGGTCTTCCGCATTGCAGGCAGATTCTTTACCAGCTGAGCCAGCATGGAAGCCCATGAATACTGGAGTGGGTAGCCTGTCCCTTCTCCAGGGGAATCTTCCCGACCCAGGAATGGGACCCACGGTCTCCTGCATTGCAAGCAGATTCTTTACCAACTGAGCTATCAGGGAAGCCCTACAGTTGACAGTGTCTTCCTACAAAAGCTCCCCCGGGGAACACGTCTCATTCTCTGCCTCTTCCCAGTTCACCTAGCACGACAGACAAGAAATCCGCAGCCCCAGCCCCCGCCAAAACAAACAAGATAGGGGCTTCCCTGGGGGACCTTCCAATGCAGAAGGCGGCGGTGGGGTGGGGTTGGGGGGATGATGGTTCGATCCCTGGACGGGGAGCTAAGATCCTACATGTCTCGCAGCCAAAAAACCAGAACATGAAACAGAAGCAATGTTGCAACAAAGTGAATAAAGACTTTAAAAATGGTCTACGTCAAAGACTTGAGTTGCCCAAAATGGCCAAAGGAAATCAGAGGAAGATGGATTAGGTCTGGGTCCGTGTCCCTGCCTCTCATAGGAGGAGTTAAACAGTTCACAGGGACACTTCAAGCTCCCACTCCCGCAGCAACAACGGCACCGCTATATTTCACACGGTGCTTATTAAGGTACCCATTAAAGTCTTGCTAGTAATTGAAAAAATTATATATGTGTGAGGAGAATGAGTTAATGTTCACAGAAGAACCTTTACTCGTGCACCTCCTGACTCCTTTCTTGCAAGGTGTGCCTTAACCTTGCATTTTTGTGGGGTTCTTTACATCTTATACGTGGGCGTAAAGTCACATTTGAGATATAATTCCATTAGCCACACAAGCAACTTCAGAGGCTATTATGTTGCATCAACTTTTTCTGTAAAAAATAAATTGTTCAGGATATTATTCCTGGAACAGAATAAATTCTTGGAATTACCGAGTAACTTATGTGCCGCACCACTGTTCCAAGAACACATTACTTATTTTATCATGACAAAGTCAAGTTATTAATCTTCTGGCTTCCATTTCAACAATGAGAAATTCTGCGAGATGCACAGCAGACACCTGCATTCCATCTCAGTTCAACTTTATATCGTCCATAAACATCTCTGTTTTGGACACCTCATCCAAACAAATGCTCACGGAATACTCGATGTAGCATTCGATTTTATGAAACTATAAAAGCTCCTTGCTGTTAATTACAGAGACAAATGTCCCATCACACATTTGGTTACCAGATAGCATAATTAGTTTTCTCCATTAACCTTTCAGATGTAAAATTTGATTTCCAAGTTAAAAAAAAAAAAAATTGTAAACCCTTGGAATTCAGAGAACACACTATATATTTGTACATGCTGGGGGAAAAAACTGCAATACTAAGAAAACAATTTTATGGATTATTTACCAGGATACTGTCTGGAATCTTGAAAGAAAACCTGTCTAAACTTCTTCATGGTTTTAAAATATATGCTCAGATATGCATGCAGTAAGCCGTCCATTGTGTGGAAAGGAGGTGCAGTAACCTGACCATAAATGGAATGTGCCCTTTGCTCTCTCCCTTCTCCGAACGGTGATGCAGCTGAATTGGTCCATCACAGCCTCTGTCTTTGTTGTCCCCCTTCACACAGGGCATCTGAGAGAGAATGGTGAAGGAAGGACATCCAGGCTTTTTCCCCACTCAAAGCTAAAGGTCCTGGACTTCCCTGATGGTCCAGTGGTTAAGAATTGGCCTGCCAATGCAGGGGACACAGGTTCAATCCCTGTGTCCGGGAAGATTCCACAACCTACCGGGCACCTAAGCCCATGCGCTGCAACTACTGAAGCCCGTGCATATGAGAGTCCGGGCTCCACAACAAGAGAAGCCACCGCAATAAGACCACACACTGTAAGAAGAGCATAGCCCCCACTCACCACAACTAGAGAAAAGCCGTGTACAGGAACCTAATCCCAGCACAGCCGAAAACAATTTTTTAAAAAGCTAAAGAACCCCACAACCCTGGCATGCTAAGGACCATGTGCTGGAGGCCAATCGTCACAGTGACTGAGAGGGAAGCTCTCGACCTGCATGTGTATTTATGATGCCAACATTCAGAGGGTGCGATCCTAACCTCCTTCAATGTGTAAGACAGTCCTGCCCAAGAAAATCTGCTCGGCTTAACAAACCGTCCCACTCGGATCAGCTGATAACTGGAGGCAAAGTACATTGCAACATGTTTTAACATGGTATTCATTTATCCAAAATTAGCAACCCAGAGTCTACTTGTCGCCAGGTATTGTGCCCTGGGAACAGGAAGCTCAAAGTCTTGCCCTGCAGGAATTCAAGCTCAGACTCGAGGGTCAACAGAGATCTCACAGACAAGGCAGTTAAGTAGAGGTGATGGCAGGCAGGGACCAGCACCACAGTACTGCTACATTTCAGGGATACCTACACACGGTGCGGTCTAAGTCTGCAAGACCCTGGGGGCAGGGGCAGGAACACACAGCAGGGCATCCTACTCTTGAGTTCAACTTTAAAAGGGGGCCAGCTGTTAACTTAATAGGAAAGAAAAAAAACGTGTAATGAAAAGTAACCGTGGACTTCCCTGGTAGTACACTGGGTAAGAATCCACCTGCCAATGCACGGAACACAGGTTCGATCCCCTGTCCGGGAATATTCCACATGCCTCAGAGCAGCTAAGCCTGTGCACAGCAGCGACTGAGCCAGCACTCTAGTGCCTGTGAACCACAACTACGGAGCCCTCGTGCCTGGAGCTCGGCAACAAGGGAAGCCCAGGCACCAACCCCACAATGAGGAGCCCCTGCTCTCTGCAACTAGAGAAGGCATGAGCGCAGCCATGAAGATCCAACACAGTCAAAAACTTTAAATGAAATTAATTACTTTAAAAGTTATTAAAAAAAAAAAAAAAAGTAACTGTTCCATTGGGTATTTTACTCATGACATGTGAGGTCCAGATAACTCCTGAGATGGACACGTATATTTTCACCTTGTGAAGCCAAGATGGGAGCTTGGAGGTAAAAGAGGTGAATGATAAAGCTTCAGAGTAGCTGATCTCACTATTTTTAACTTGAAGTGGAGCTCCTCGCTCATTCACTGAGCATTCTTGGATGTTTGTAATGTGCCCAGCATGGTGCTGGGAAGTGGGGACACAGGAAGAGAGAGAGAGAGAATTTTAAACTGGCAGTGCCTTCACTTTGGTAAAATGGTGTGGAAGGAGATGGGAGGGGGAAATCAAAGAAGACTGCCTGGAAGAAGCAACGTCAACTTGGAGTCTTCAGGGATAAGAGACAGGCAAGCACGAAAGAGGGAGCATGGTGCAGGTGCAGGGTTGCAAGCAGAGGAGGTGGTCAGTGCAGGCAGTAAAGAGGGGAGGCGAGGTGGCTGCAGGAGTGGAAAGTGGTTTGGAGTGGCTGAAGCATAGGAAGTGGGAAGAGCAGTGTCAGGAATCAGCCTGAAGCAGGCAAGGTGGCAGTTCCTGTGGGACCTTAATCTGTCTTCTCAGTCCTGATCTTAGAGCCAGAGACAATAGGAGGTTCAGCTGGGGGCCAGGGAGAGTGCGATCCTCCAAGGGCCCTCCAGGCGCCCCTGTATCAATTACCACGGGTCCCTGCAAGTATCCTGCTACTGCGTAACCTTCCTTCGCAGGTAGCGTTCTCTCCAATACTGTTAAGAATAACAGATGTGCTGCGTAAATGTCCTAGGTCTATTTTTAACTTTGAGATGACAAACACACTGCTCCCTGGCCTTTTTTCCCCTTATGAATGACCATACTCTCTTCCTCCAAAAGGAAAAAATCCATATTCCCATGGGAACCAGGGAGGCTAAACTGTTAAGACACCTCCTTAGAGTCTGTCCCTTGTGAAGATTTGTTTTAGTGATGTGGTGGTGATCGGTGGGGGGAAAGCCAACTCTTACAACCCCACCACAAGTTTCACTCACAGGGTGGTCACTGAACCACCCCGAGATTTTAGGAGAAACAGAAAGAGGTGTGTGTAGACGCAAGCATCAGGGGTGGGGACAGGGGATCCAAACGGGACAGTTCCAGGGTCTGTTGCCATCTGATGCATGGATTTTCTTAAATGCAGGTAGGAAAACCTGCTGCAAGTAGAGCCCGAGAACCAGTTGGTTCTAAACACGGGCTTACGAACAGGGCAGGACCATCTTCAGCTCCTTTGTAAAGTTCTGCCAAGATCGCGGTGAATTACAGAGCCAGCAAAACATATGTTATTTTTCAATTTGGGTTTTCAACATGTCGTTGCTTTCATATGTGAGTGCCTCTCCTTTTTTTGTCTTTACTAGATTTGAAAAATAAAAAATTAGGTTTCAAGTTGTCTCTCACCCATCAACATTAGAAACCCCCAATTTCTATGTTAGTTTAGTATACGACCAAAGCTTCTTTGGTTAAATGAGACATGTCTTTGGCTCACTGCTGCTGCGGCTGTTAAGTCACTTCAGTCGTGTCCATTGAGGGCGACCCATTGAGGGCAGCCCACCAGGCTTCTCCGTCCATGGGGTTTTCCAGGCAAGAGTACTGGAGTGGGTTCACTAACCATCTCTAAAATCTCAGGATGGTGCTGTATTTTAAAGCACATCTTCAGAGTCCTACACAACTGTATCTGTGTCCAGTACACTCATGCACGGAGATAACATGGATTTGAGTACCCATCATGTGGGGTACCTATTGTATTCAAACAAATCACTGTGCTAAGTGGTCTAAAGCAGTGGTCCCCAACCTTCTTGGGACCAGGGACCTTTTCGTGGAAGATGACTTTTCCATGGACCGGGGGCAGGGCATGGCTTTGGGATGATTCAAGGGTATTAAGTTTACTATGCACTTTATTTGTAATCTAATGCCACTGCTGATCCAACAGGAGGTGCCAGTGCACGGCCCAGAGATTGGGGACCCCTGCTCTAAAGGATTCAAAAAAGAGTTCAGGTCCCACTTTCTCTGTGATCCTCCAATGTACAGGAGGAGTGGTGGGTTAAAAACAACCATAGTTCAACGTGGGATGTGTTCAGGGTGACATGAAGCACAGTAAAGGCATGTACAAAACAAGGAACTATTATAGGCAGTCTGCGGTAAATGCTATAGGAAAGCGGTATTTCAATTTAGTGCTGAAGTGCCCAAAAGAAAAGATAACCTCTAATTCAGAGAAAAACGGGACAAAAACAAATGCAGTGTTTTCTAGTTTGAAAATGTGTTTCACCGCAAAGGATGTGTTGAGTGCTGTGGAAGCACTGGATGAGGGAGTTAGGATCTCTATTAGCATTTCATTACAGAAGATAAAACTCTCATGAGTCTGTCCGAGGTGTGTTGAACTGTTAACTTGAGATTCAAACCAAGGCTTCACTGACCACAGTAGACATTTTTTTTTCCCAAATGGGTCCCGGGCTTCCCCTCGACCAAGCTTTTGGCCACGCCGTTCCTTCTACCTGCGGTGGGGCCCCCTTTCTCACCTGAAATCCTACTTTGCTAGGGGGGGGGGGCAGTGGGGCCCAGGGAGGTGAGTTACATCTAAGTTGGAGATGGAGATGGAGATGGAGATTAGGGGCAGACTGGATACTCAACACTAAGTTAAGGGGTTTCAACTGGACCCTAGAATCCATGAGAAGACAGTTCAGTCTCTGAGCATGGGGTAAGATGATGAATTACATGTTAAGATCAGCTTTTGTGAGCAGAAGGTGGGGGTGGCAGGGGGTGGAGGTGGGGAGGCAGCTCTGGCACAGAGAAAAGAGGACAGAATGAGATGTCAAAGGATCCGATTTTAAAGCCTGGTCAGCTACTAATTCCTGTGTGACTTTGGGCAAGTCGCTGTCATCTCTGAGGTCAGCTTCTCATTTGTATTCATCTAAGGGACCTAACACCTACCTTCTGGAGGGGTTGTAGTATTAACTCAGTGATTAGTGGAAGTATGAGACAGCCTAGCAGCAAAAGCTCTCAAACTTCAGGCAATAAAGTGAGTCCCCTCCAAGGACGACTAAGCCTGCGCCCACAGCCACATAAGCGCAGGTACTTAGGAGCACTTATGTTCAAAGAAGCCACCAGTCCTTAAGGCTCCTCAAGAGGTTCTCAGATTGGACTTTGCTTGCTCTTGTTTTTGAAACCATTTCTGCACCCACAGTAGCACCAGACATAGCATCAGTGCTGTAGGAATTCTCCAAAACCATCTGAACCAGAGGCTTTCCCACGGTGCTGAGGGTACCCTGACCGTCTGCAGAGGCCAGCAGAGGAGATGGGACATGGGACATGTGCTCAGGACCTCCTCCACCTGCTCCTGGCTGTTCTGCTCCCCTCCAAACTTTGTATCCTTGGAAGTTCATTTCAACAAGCTTCCCACGTGGGTAAGAGAGTTTTGGAGACAACAGACCCTGGTTTGGATCCTGGTTCTGTCACTGAGTTACTCCGTGAAAACCTCAAATTTCTCAAAGTGGGAATAATAATACTTTGGGGGGACAATTAATGGGATAACATGCAAAGTTCTCCACCTGGGGACTTCCGTGGAGGTCCAGTGGTTAGGACTCAGGACTTTCACTGCTGTAGCCCTGGGTTCAATTCCCGGTTGGGGAACTAAGATCCCACAAGCCTCAAGGTGTGACTCCCTCCCCCTCCCCCACAAAAAACTCCCAAAACAAAGTTCTTAGCGTGGTACCTGGCACCCAGACAACTTGATGAATGACACTACTCTGGTTGGCTGGATTCCTAACTTCAGGAGACACTTTGAGATTCGGGGGACCCTGAAAGGGCTGGCTGTCATCAAGAAAGCCATTGAAAGATTCAAAACATCAGAGATCTCGACCCTGCTTGCTCAGCTTGGCTACTGCACCTTGAGCTTCGTCTTCTAAAAGCTGTTTCACAGAATCAACATTAAAGAGAACAGCCAGCACAGCACATAACTGGATCTGACTAAACAAATGAATGGGACCAGACACCTGAAAAGACATGTTTCACATCTACTATAATACTAAACCTAGGACAAAATCTAGATATAAAAGGATTTTCCAAAATGTTTGCTACTGTTATGGATAATAAATTTGTTCTTGCATTAAAATACTTCCTAAAAGTGCCCTGATGCTGGCTGAGGTCTCTCCAATGATCCCTGGATTTGCCCGGCTCAACCAGGCAGAGGGAAAGACCTTGGGACAGGAGTCCTGGGTTTAGTCCAGGATCTGCTACTTATGAGCAAGTCACTTAACTCTGAGCTTCAGTTTCTTCCTCTGGGCAATGGGAATAATGACATCCACCCAGGTTACACACAGGTCCGTTGTAAAAGTCATGAGATGGAACTTCCTGGGTGGTTCAGTGGTTAAGAATTCACCTGCCAGTGCAGGGGACATGGGTTCGATCCCTGGTCCAAGAAGATCCCACATGCCATGGGGCAACTAAGCCCACAAGCCACAACTACTGAGCCAGTGCTGTAGAGCCTATGCTCCGTGTCAAGAGAGGCACCACAATGAGAACCCCATGCACCGCAACTACAGAGTAATCCCCGCCTGCCAAGACTAGAGAAAGCCCACACCCACGGCAGCCCAAAAAATAAAAAAAAATCAGGGGATGTGACCTCCCTGATGGTCCAGTGGTTAATTAACACTCTGTGCTCCCAACGCAGGGGGGCTGAGTTCGATCCCTAGTCAGGAACTAAGATCCCACGTGCTGAAACTAAGAGTTTGCATGCCTCAACTAAAGATCCACATGTTGCAACAAAGATCGAAGATCTCAGGTGCCACAGCTAAAACCTAGTGCAGCCAAAAAAAAAAAAAACCATGACAGCTGGGCCAGTACTGTCCAAACTACAGAGCGAAACCCTCACTTAAAGTCTGATTATAGTGATCCTGAGCTCTCTTCTGAGGCTCCCATCACCTCTCCCACCTGGAATCTTCTCCAGCTCCCCTGCCTATTCAAACCCTCCCTGAGGTCACAGTGTCGCCTTTCCAGCATTCTCCACCCCACCCGCAATGTGATCCTTTCCTTCTAGCTCAGCTTTTGCCCTAAAGGCTCACGTCTGTCATTTAACACATGCTGTGCTGTGGGGTGTTCCCAGCTCACACAGACTGGTGAGGTCCCAGCGATGGCACCTGCCCCTTGGGAGACCTGTGGCGGCCTCCCTGACACCTCTAGTGAAAATCGCTCAGTTGTGTCCGACTCTTTGCAACCCCATGGACTATAGAATTTTCCAGGCCAGAATACTGGAGTGGGTAGACTTTCCCTCTCCAGGGGATCTTCCCAACCTAGGGATTGAACCCAGGTCTCCCGCATTGCAGGCAGATTCTTTACCAGCTGAGCCACAAGGGAAGCCCAACACCTCTAGCCTTGTCTACAAAACACGGATAGTGAGGACTCAGAGATTTGCTCGGAGGGGTAAATGAGACCCTTCTTGTCAAGGACTCGACTCAATGCTGGGCACACAGGAAGTGCTCAGACTACTGCAGTTGTTTGGATGACTGAATTTTGCTCCTGCACTGTGTCCTGAATTTGTTCAACTGGATTTTTTATATTTTTGGCTGCACCAGTTCTTAGTTGCAGCATATGCGATCTTCACTGAGGCATGTGGGATGTAGTTCTCTGACCTGGGATCGAACCCAGGCCTCCTGCATTGGAAACACAGTCTTAACCACTGGACCACCAGGGGAAGTTCCTGTTCAGCTGGATTTTAATCATTGAGAGCAGGATCCCTGTCCTATCCACTTCTTTGGTTGCCCCCAGTACCACTCCCATTTCAAAAAAGTGCTGAGTTTGTCATATATTCTCAAAAAAAAGAGAAAAATCTGTTACACTGATCAAAAGGAATTAAACTGTTTTTCTCCAATAGTACTCAAATCTTCATAAAGGCCCATCACGGCCAGCCGGACAAGGTGCATGTCCACAGAGTAATCTCTCCTGACCCTGTCAGCAAGTTAAATGTGGGAGGGACGCACAAAAAGCTCGCAGTCAAGTTGTTCACACCACTGAGCAATCCTACCCTGCTGAATATACTGCCTCAGTCAACAGCCTAAAAATATCCCAAGGAAATTGATTTGAGGTGGGAACCTCTGCCAAATTCTGGCACGCTCTCTTTCCCTGAGGCATGAACTGTAATCTTACAGGTGCAGATAGTATCAGATATGACACATATGGACATTTGAACACAGAAAATCCCATGCAGCATGCCAAAGGCCCTGTTTAAGGAATGTGTCACAGGTCAAACAGTTCTGCTGTTTTGCTAACAATCTCCCTTGGGTGTCACAACCTCATGCAGAATTCTACACCACAATGAGTAATATCACGGGTGGACTCAAGCCATTTACAAAGCAAATGTGACTGATATTTGCATAAAAGAACTATAACCTAAAAAAGTCCACTTTATGACACCATCAACAACAGAACTGTGTTTCATACGTTATCAGTAACTATTCTCAATTACTCTAGAAATCAGGTTTGCATAATCGTTTGCTCTTCCAGTTTTCTTTTTTTCCAAATTGACCTGAAGATCACAAAATAGAAATGTTCTATGGAAGTCATATCCCACTTTCCCCAGAATGAGCAAAAGACTGAGAATAACCCAGGCACTTTCACACTGTTTCATCTTTTGTCTCTTGATGTCTAAGGCCTCTGTGACCAACAGCAACTTAGAAACTTATCGCAAGCTTGGCCTTGCACTGACGTTTTCTTATCTTCCTGGGCTCGAGCTAGGAAAGATGAAGCCAGGCCTGCCCCTTGGAGAGTTTACCTCTTACCAAGTCCCAAGCACTGGTGCCTGCTTGCTCTACATCCTTCACTTTCTCGTACCCGGAGTCCACCCACTGTATCGCATCCTCACCCTTCTCCAAGTACCCAGCAGACAGGGGGAATAGCCTGCTGTGTCGGAGATGAACTAAACCAAGGATATGATGTTCCTTTTTTATGATAAATGTACCTCTTTCTACTAATTGGCAAGTTCTTCCTTTCAAATGGCTAGATTGAGTGGTGCTTTGATATAGAATTCCGACTGATCGAGTTAAGGGAACTGAAAATGCAGGATTCTGAATAAGTGGAAGGAAGGCAGTCCAGGAATATTCTCCTCCTGGGTCACAGCACCTCTCTTGACTGTGAACCTTCTGGGTTCTAGACCCTCAGAACAGAAAATAGGTGCTGAGAGCGCTGCTGGCCCCAGCCACAGTCTCTGCCTGGATGGAAAGATCCACACACCTTCGGTGCTTGCTGGTGGAAGAAATGTCATTATTCCCCTCCTGTTTTACCTCTGTTCCAGTGGTCCCCTACCTTTTTGGCACCAGGGACTGGTTTCATGGAAGACAATTTTTCCATGGACTGGGGCAGGGAGATGGTTTCAGGATGATTCAAACGCATTCCATTTGTTGGGTACTTTATTTCTATGATTATTACATCAGCTCTACCTCAAATCATCAGGCATTTCAGATCCCAGAAGTTGGGGGCCCCTGCTCTATTTAGTACCCATTTGACTTCTCAGTCCTTTGCCACCCACCCTTTCTCTTCCTTCAAGCCAGATCAAGAGAACCCTCAACTGCCTGGCTTCCTTGTTGTTTTAACTGGCGGCACCCTGAATCTGAGCACCCATCTTGCTTCCAAAAGACCTACTATGTGTAAAATAGATAGCTAGTGGGAAGCTACTGTACAGCACAGCGAGCTCAGATTAGTGCCCTGTAATTACCTGCATGGGTGGGATGGAGGAGGAGGTCCAAGAGGGAGGGAATATATGTATACATTATAGCTGATTTACATGGCTGCACTTCCCTGGTGGCTCAGATGGTAAAGAATCTGCCTGCTATGCAAGAGACCCAGGTTCGATCCCTGTGTTGGGAAGATCCCCTGGAGTAGGGAATGGCAACCCACTCCAGTATTTTTGCCTGGAGAATCCTGTGGACAGAGAAGCCTGGTGGGCTACAGCCCCTGGGGTCACAGGCAGATACAACTGAGCTGACTAACATTCACTTTTTCACTTTTCACAGCAGAAATTAATAAAATACTGTAAAGCAATTATCTTGCAATTAAAAGAAAATTTTTTTAATGACCTATCAACTCTCCCCAGAGACACGGCCATTCTGGCCCTTGCTTTCAATGGCTCTTGCCAGGATTGTCTCTCACTTCTGCTTCCTCATGGGACACCCAGCTCTCACAGTGCCACTCAGGCTCCAGGAGGTGGTGGGGAAGGGGACCGTGGAGGCCCAGTGCCATGATCTGTCCTCCACTCCGACCTCACTGGTACTTCACCCTTAGTGGCAAAATCCTAAATTGTTTCATTTTCGGTTCCTCTGTCCATGGGAATTTTTAGGCAAAAATACTGGAGTGGGTTGCCATTTCTTTCTCCAGGGGATCTTCCCGACCCAGGGATCAAACCTGTGCCTCTTGTGTCTCCTGCATTGAAGATGGACTCTTTACCCGCTGAGCTATCAGGGAAGCCTTTTTGGCTTATGGTCTACAAGTAACAAACTGCACGGGCAAGGCACCTTGGGTACAGTTTCTGTACTAAAAACCACACGTGGACAGAGAGGCAGCATTTTAGGGAACCTACTCATCCATCACGCAGTTCCTCTTGTCGGAGGGCCTCCGAGGTGCTGCTTTGCTCCACTTGGCCCTGGGGTGGCTCAGGAAGGAGGGTGGTGAGAGCACTGGCCTCCCCTCTCTGACATGGTGCGAAGTGAGCACAGAGCTGGGCGGACGAAGGAGAGCGGCTCCGTGATCACCAGTCCTACCTAGAGGTGGTTCAGCGGACCATCACACTTTCCTTTTCCTTCTGCTTTTTGGCTGGAGAGTTAATTTAATTTTGTCATGGCAGGATTAGCAACCAGGCCACAACGGTGAAGGGACATTATCATCAGACAGCATATTAATTCTCTACCCCACCCAAGGAGGAGGCAAAAACCAAACAAATAGCAGCTTTCTGGAAATTGAATTTCTGTTATCCAGATGTCAAAGATGTAATACCCCAATTACACAAACTATTGCCAATGAAGCATGCCAGCGAATATGCGATGTAAATGGGGTGAACACAGAGCCACAAAACTGCACGGTCAGCTTCTGGCTCCGGGAGTGAGTGATAATTAGCACTGTGTGTAGACACTAATAAACATTTATGTCTGAAATTACAACTTTTAGCCATGTTAATAAGGGATCTATTGGCACTCTGTAAAATAAAAGGTCCTGAAAAGAATGTCATACATTAAGCGGTGGCAGACATTTCCCATTCTGGCACAATCTTCCCCCCCCCGCCACCCCTTCCCCCTAATTGCAAATGGCCACACTGTTTTGCTGAGAAATTAATTGACATAAGAACCTACCTAAAAAAATGGGTTGTGTCTCTTTGGCCTCCCCATTAACATCGCTGCTGAAGTCTGAGATCTTATAGACCTCATGGTGATAATCTGGGGTGAGAAAACAGCCAAAAATTAGAATTCTAATGACCTGCAAGATATGAATAAGCAAGAAAGGCGAGAATCTCATTATATACATTATGTGTAAGCTACACTTTATAATTTTTTGAAGTTCATCACAGAATTTGCAGTCACTGGTAATCTCTACCGCTCTGCTTACTCTGGAGAAGTACACAAACTTGAAATTATTATTTTGACTTTAGAAAACAGCTCTGCTTGATCACACAGTTTTCACAGGAAATTTGGTCCACAGATGCCAATTATATACCAGGCTTCTCTTCTTCCAAATGACAAGTATTTTTATAAGGAAAAGAAAAAACCTTGCCCAATCATAGGCCAGGAGAAGATTCCAAATTTATCTCCACAACCCATTTGCATGAGTAGATGATAGTACGCTTCAGAGTTACCTGGTACTCTTAGTTTATCCAGAGAAATCTTAGCCTTTGAGCAGCTTGCAGGCAAGCACACATGAAAAATACTGATTTGTTACTTCAAATATAGTATAATTTGGAATAAGAAAGCAAGTCTTGCATTCGGCTACCGCACTTCAACATACAATCGTTTAAGTTCTAAAAATGCACCTGCAGAGCAGAGAGAAAAATCAGACCCATAATTTTTTTTTTAAAAAAGGAAAAAGACAGACTTGCTATGTCAGTCAGACTTTAAAATACAGTATTTTACAAGCTTCTCTAAAGAGGCTACTGCACTTTGGCAACTGTTTCCAAAAAGTAGGATTGCTTAAGTAAGAAACTAGACAATCCTTCTTAACAGTGATTCCCTTTTGGGGGCCTTAGCCCTCCCAGAACAAGGTCTACAAAACTTATCTCACTTTTAAGATAAAGTAGTAAGTTCCATGAGTTTGAGCAAACTCCGGAAGATAGGGAAGGACAGGGAAGCCTGGCATGCTGCAGTCCATGGGGTCGCAGAGTCGGACACAACTGAGAAACTGAACAACAAAGTTCCCTGAGGTCATAAATAAGAAAGCCACCTAGATTCCAGAATCAATCAGATAGACCAACAGGCCAGTCACAAATGGAGGTACTTTTAAAGTACAAATGACTGAGTAATCAACACTGCTGGGGAAAAAAAAAAAAAAAACAACTATAGAGTAAAAAGCAAAGCCAAATATTTTGAATATGTACAGCTACGCCAGGCTTTTTTCATCAAACAGTATCCAAACTAAATCGGAGTTAACAGATAGGAGAAGATCTTCAAAATGTCTATAATCAAAATCAGTTTCAGACTAACTGAAAGCAGGCTTTATTGAATCTACACCATAGTTAGCTTAGCTGGAAATTGCAATCGCCCTCTAATTTTCATCAGCTTACATGTGACTTCTCCAGGTTGTTAAAACAATCGCCTTGCTCTCTAGTCTGATGCCAATGCTAGATACTACAACAGAGGAACAAAGTGGACAGGTTCTCTGGTTTGGTTTTGACTTCAAGCTTAAACAGGATTATTCTAAACTCAATATTGCGACTTGTGACATGACAGGGAGAAAAAGTCACCTGCCTCTAATTTAAGGTGACACGATGCAGTTTTATCGACATAATTTTTTGTCTGCCCTTACATTCTTATCGTTTTTTGAAAAGTCAAATCAGGAAAAATAAAGACTCTTTAACAAGTCACTGAACACAGGCAGGACTATTCAACTTTCCTCTCCCCTGATAAAATAAACCGAAGTCCAGAGACCGCGGTGTACACCTGTTAAATGGTCAGGGACCGGCTGGATTTTTTTTTTTTTTTTTTTTTTTTAATGATACTTATCTGACTGTTATGTGATCTATTCGAAAACATCTTTCCTGCCCAAATGACATATCCGGGAAAGATGCTGCATGTCAACAATTCTTCTCTGGGCTTGGACACCTAATGAGCTTCTTTCTCGGTCTTACAACAGCCACCACCACCTTTTCTCCTTCTTTTTGCAGGAGGGGGGCGGAAAAAGCAAACCAACCCCAAACCACCACGACCATTGGTCCGGGTGGGTGTCCGCACGGCCTGATGGAGACGCGTCCTCCCCCACCCGGCCGCCAAGCCACAGGAGAGGAATACCAAAGAAGGCTCCCCGCTCCCCAAGTGTCATTGTTTGCTAATTTCCTGATGTGCCCTCCGACTTGTTTACGCGGAATCACATCCTGCCTCCCCCCTCACCCCCAGCCGCACAACTTTCCTCGCCGCCCGGCGTGTGTGCGGCCGAAGCCCGACTCGGGGAGGGGACCCGGGGGTGGGGGTGGGAGGCAGGATGTGATTGTACCAGGAGCCCCGGCCCTCGGAGTTGGCCGCACCGCGGGCCGGGGGCTGTTTACGCGGCGGCCAAGTCCTCCCTCGGCCGCCCGCACGCCCCCCGCCCGGCCCGGCCCGGCCCCGCTTACCTCGGTTCACCAGTTTGAAGCTCTGGGATTTCCTGCTCCGCTTCCTCTCCGAGAACTCCATGGTGCGGCGGGCGGGCAGGGCAGGGGCTGCGGCCGGGGGCGGCCGGGCGGAGGGACAGAGAGCGGCGGCCGAGGCGGCGGCGGCGGCGGCGCTGGCTCTTGTCACCCGGCAGCGGGAGCGCGGGGACCAAGGTCCGTCTCTTGGATCCGCAGGGGGGAGGCACAAGCAAGGGAAAAACCACTCGAGCCCGCCCGGGGGCTGCGGCCGGCGGGGCCGGGCGGGAGGCGCTCTCCCGGGCGAAGTTGCCCCCTCCTGGCCGCCGCTCAGCTCGCCCCCCGACCCCGGCTCATCCCCGGCTGCCGGGCTAGACGCCGCCGGAGCCGAACTTTCCGTTGGGGAGCGAGTTGGGGGCGGGGAGGGCGGGCCGGGGCTGCCGGCGCCCTGGGCGCTCGCCGCGGGCCGGCTTGGGTACAGCTCCGGACGCGGCGGCGGCGGCGAGCGCGGCCCCGGGGACGCGGCGGGCGGGCCGAGGGCGGCGGCGGCGGNNNCGGGCCGAGGGCGGCGGCGGCGGCGGCGGCGGCAGGGTGCGAGCCGGGTCGGGGCGCTGACCGCCCCCGCGGGAGGAGGGGCGCCGGGAGGAGGCGGCGCCGCCGGGACCCCGGGGCCACCTGCTGGCGGAGCGCGGCCGCCGCCATCCCCCGGGGCCCGGGCAGCCGCCACCCACCGGCCTGGCCGCGCGGCGCCCGGAGGAGGAGCCAGAGGCCGCGGCGCAGCGCCCTCGGCCCGGCCGGCCCACCCGCCCCCGGGGACCGCCGTCCCTGCCAGGCGCTGGGATCCCGACGCCGGTGCCTCGGGGGCCGGCGAGTCGGGGTGCGGCTGCCCGGGGGCGCCTGGCTCCCGGCTCCGAGCTCGCCTGCCTCTTCCCGGGGCCGATCTTATTCTCAACGGCTCTGGGTGTCGGCGACCCTTCTGGCCAGCTCACTCCTCTCGCCGTGAGATTCAGGGTGTCGGAGGGCCAGACACTGGTTTCAGGCAAGTTTTAGGGGGAAAAAATCAAAGAAAACCCAAAAACTTACCCATCTGAGCTCTGCAAGGAAAAGAGATTTTAGAATTTACTGATCAGCCGAGTATGGAAAAGAGTGAGCTTCAGTTCTTTACTCCAATGCGTGGAGGGATGTAGGAAGATTGGGAGTTAAGTTCAGGGAGAGAACTTCGAATGTGGGGCCTGGAGAGGGTGGATGGGGTGAGCAATGCGACGTCAGTGGGTGCCCCACCTCTCTTCTGACTTTTAGGGAAGACATGGCCAAGGCAGGTGCAGAGGGCTCTGCCATTGGGTGTACTAAAGCCAGAATATCTGCAGGAATGGAAAGCTTGTGTTAGTTTTGTATTGGATTCTTTTCTAGGGAGCTAAGAGTACTCCATTGCTTTTTCACAACAACTTTATTGTGGGGATGGAAGAGAATTCTATACCAGTGGGGACTGGCAGGTCAGAAATGTGATCTGATAAGCTTGAAAAGTACCGCCACCAAACTGGTCATCTCTAGACGCAAATACAAAGAGAGTAAAGAGATGGACGTCGGAACCAGCACTGTGACTAGTTCAAGTGACCTCAAAAGAGTGGAGAGGAAATAAGGGGGGAGGATATGTTGATAAATGTGGTAACACTGCCAGTCTCACTCAAATGAGGAGGCAGCTGCTCAGGACTCACTCTTTTTCTTTTTTATAATTTTATGTATTATTTATTTTTGGCAGTACTGGGTCTTCCTTGCTGGGCAGGTTTTTCTCTAGTTTTGGTTCTCAAGCTTCCCTTTGCAATGGCTTCTCTTGTTCTGGAGCACCGGCTCAAGGGCTCCGTAGTTTCAGTTCCCAGGCTTTAGAGCACAGGCTCAGTAGTGGTGAAACTTAGTTGCTCCGCAGCATGTGGGATCCTCCGGTATCAGGGATCGAACCCGTGTCTCCTGTATTAGCAGGCAGATTCTTTACCATGGAGATACCAAGGAAGCCTCAGGATCTGCTCTTATTTAACAGGGACACCTAAGAGAAAGAGGTAAGTTGGAGGCAACCTGCATAAGCATATATACACCAGGAAATCAAGGAACCAGATAACCCATCACACAGCAGAAGCAGAGCCTGGTATACCTTCTGAGGGCTTATGTTAGGCCGTATGTATATATGTAATAAGTGGGGAGGCTGGTTTCAAAGTAAGAAAAAGGACAGTTCAGGGGACTTCCCTGGTGGTCGGGTGGTTAGGACTCCGCTCAGATTCCATCCCTGGTCAGGGAACTATGATCCTGCATGCCAGTGCAGCAGGGCCCAAAACAACAAACAGAGGCGTGTTCTTTCTGTTCCCTAAAATGAGCCCTTAGATAAGAGGTTTTTAATTTTTTGCTCACTGTCTCCTTGGAGATTATATTCAGAGTTCAGGGCTTTTCCCTAGAAGATATGTGTAGGACAAACAAAATTGTATACATTTTTCGGAGTTCTAAAAGGTAGCAGAAAGGATTAAAGTGATAACAAGGACTGGTCAATTACTCTATTTGGTTTTCTACCGTTTGTTTTTTTGCCTCTCTTTCTTTAAAACCATGTACCTGAAGGTGTTTTGAAGATTTCTAAAGAAACAAAGCACCTGATTTTGTCCCCTGGGCAGGGACCCTTTCTTTCTTTTTTTAGTGCCTTTAAAAATGTTATTCCAGAAGCCACAGGCTGAGGACTGTACAGATTGAAGGATGTTCAGGATTGTTCATGCCTTGGAGCATAAAATGAGACTTTATTATGCTTGCTATGATAAAATCATTGAAGGTACCATACCAAGAAGCAGATCCCTAGGGGGGTATTAACAACTTAGCATTTTCAGTTCAAGTGGGAATATGAATTCCGTTTGCTGAAGAAAGTATTTTTTATATAGTTAAAAAAAGATATTTCACTGATAATGTTTTAAAATAATGAGTGTTCTTCTTGACCCTTCTTCCTGGCTCAACAGAAATGGTCTGTGAGCAAGCTGGTCTACAGAGGCCATAGATCAGGCCTGGCCTATTAACAGGTAGAGAAAATCAACAAATATTTGTTTATTCTCCACATAGTGCAAATCACCATGCCTTTATATAACAAAAAAGGTAATATATTCAAAATTACCATTAATAAAAGATTAAATAAGAGGGCTTCCCTGGTGGCTCAGTGGTAAAGAGTCTGCCTGCCAATGCAGGAGATGCTGGTTCAATCCCTGGGCCAGGAAGATCCCCTAGAGAAGGAAATGGCAAGACACTCCAGAATTCTTGTCTGGGAAATCCCATGAACAGAGGAGCCTGGCGGGATACAGCCCATGGGGTCCCAGAGAGTTGGACGAAACTTAAGCGACTAAACCAGAACAAAAGATTAATAATGATGTTTAGAGATTGCTTTAAGTGGTAGATATTAGTTGCTTGAGCTGCCATGCAAAATGCAATAGATGAAGTGGTTTCAACAATTGAAATTGACTTTCTTATGGTTCTGAAGACTAGAAGCCCTGGATTCAGGTCTGGCAGAATCAGTTCCTGGTGAAGGCTCTCTTGTTGACTTGTAGACAGCTGCCTTCTCACAGTGGTGGAAAGAGAGTTCTGATCTCTTCTTATAATCCCATCATCAGTGCCCCACTCTCTTGAAGGTGAAGGTGAAGTCGCTCAGTCGTGTCCGACTCTTTGCGACCCCGTGGGCTAGCGCCTACCAGGCTCCACTCTCTTGGCCTCATCCAAAACCTGATTACCTCCCAAAGGCCCTACCTCTTAGTACCATCACGTTTGGGGGTTGAAACTCCTGTGTTGAAACATAGGAGTTTGGGGGCAGGGCACACAATTCAGTTTGCAGCAGTGTTTTGTTTGGTATTTGGTTTGGTTTGGTTTTTTTTGGCTGCCATGCAGCATGCAGGATCTTAGTTCACTGACCAGGGAACTTGTGCGCCCTGCAGTGGAAGCGCAGAGTCATAACAGCTGGACCACCAGGGAGGTGCATAACAGTATGTTGTTTTTGAGTTTTTATGTAGGGGTGTTCTGCATAATCCTACGGGAGATGTATTAAGGTCATTTCTCTGTCTCAATAGTTCAGGTTTCCCCAAAGATTTTAGAACCACAGGTTCACATATTATTAAAGCTCAGGGAAAACTGGTCAAATATTTCATGACTTCAGGTAGGCCAAATATTTTATCATATGACCATTCTAAAATTCAGTTGATTATAGATAAAGATTAGGTTTTAATCTCTGATATAGGCAGGTAATTTGGCCAGAGAATATATAAGCAACTGTAACCCTAATTTTTAAAAATCCTTTTCTGAAAACTCTGTCCTGAGAAGAACAGCATTAAGAAGATCTCCATCTTTATTTAGAGCCCTGCTGTCCAATAGAAATATAATGCAAGCCATAAATGGAATTTAAAGTTTTCTATTAGCCACATTTTTAAGAAGTAAAAATAAACAAGTTAAATTTATTTGAATAATACATCTTATTTAACACAGTATATTAAAAATATTATCATTTTGATATGTAATCAATATAAAAATACTCAGTGATACAATTTACATTTTCTTTGTACACTGTTTTGAAAATGGTGTGTATTTTACACTTAGAGGACAAACCAGATTAGCCAAGTTCACATATTTAATAGCCACATGTGGCTAGTGCTACCACATTAGATGGCTCAGATTTCCAGGAACTATATGATTTGAACCACACTATGTGCATAGATAATGACTATAACCTGGCTCTTATTTATGTAATAACCCTCAAAAAGGAGATAAGTGGGATGGTATTATGGCTTGAGGCTGTTTATAATCTTTGATTGGAGTCTCTGGAATTGAAAATCCTGTCAGTTGATTCTGGAATCCTTCAGGAAGATTAATAAGTATAAATATTAACTTTTCATTTTGTGACAATCACCCATCAGAAGGGTCATGGAAAGAATAGAAGTAAGCCCTACTCTAGACTCAGTTTATCACTTTGTTGCTGGCATAACTCAAGTTTCCATTTTCATTTACTTCATGGATTTTAGCAATTGTAACTTAGAGGAAGTAGTATCTGTAAGAGATTACTTAAGTGAAAATGAGATCTTGAAATGTGCCACCAAGAACATTACTGTATATTTATATGAGGCTTCTCATATAGGAATTCAAGAATACTTATACATTATCTAATGCTCTTAACTGCTATTGGAAGTTGATAGGTATTAATGTTCCAAATTTGCAAATGAGAAAAATCAGTTTTCATGAGGTTGTTTTTTAGTGAAGCACGAATGCCATACAGGTTTCCTGACTCTTCAGTGTGAAGCATTAACCTTACTTACTTTCTGCCATTTCTTTAAAATAAAAATTTAATGTTTTTTAAATGAAGATCTAACATATATAGTAAAGAACATGAATCTTAAGTGTTCACCTCAATGAATTTCTTTTACTTATGTCTGCTAAGTCAATTCAGTCGTGTTCGACCCTGTGCAACCCCATAGACAGTAGCCCACCAGGCTCCCCTTTCCCCGGGATTCTCCAGGCAAGAACACTGGAGTGGGTTGCCATTGCCCTCTCCAATGCATGAAAGTGCAAAGTGAAAGTGAAGTCGCTCAGTCACGTCTGACTCTTAGCGACCTCATGGACTGCAGCCTTCCAGGCTCCTCCATCCATGGGATTTTCCAGGCAAGAGTACTGGAGTGGGGTGCCATTGCCTTCTCCTTAAAACCACCCTCTGCCAGGTTAAGATCTAGGACATTTCCAGCTCCGCTGAGGTCCCTCCCAGCAGATAATCTCCCAAGGACACCGTAAGTCTGACTAACCACTATCACCAGAGCTTGGTTTCCTGTGTTCCTGAACTTCATATAAATGGAATCATACAATGTGTACCATTTTGTATCAAGCGTTTGCTCAGCATTATGTCTGTGAGATTCATTCCTGTTGTTGGGTACAAGAGTTCACTCATTTTCTTTGCTCTATATTATTTCATTATATAAATATACTGCAATTTTTTATCCATTCTACAGTTGATAGGTATTCTTGTAAATTTTAGTTTATGTCTTTAGGTAGACATAAGCACACTGTATCTTGTGTATATGTTCTGTTCATGAGTGGAATTTCTGGATTAGAGTGTGTGTGTGTGTGTGTATTAATATGTTTGGCTTTAGTAAGTATTATCAAATAGTTTTCCTGAGTAGTTGTATCAAAGGTTGTACAGTGGTAAAGAATCTGCCTGTGATTCAGGAGACTTGGGAAACCTGGGCTGTATCTCAGGGTTGGGAAGATCTCCTGGAAAAGGAAATGGCAACCCAATCCAGTATACTTGTGTAGGGAAATCCCATGAACAGAGGAGCCTGGCTACAGTCTATGGGGTTGCAAAAGAAACATGACTGAGCACACACTCACGCACTCTCACCTGCAGTATATGAGAGTGCTAGCTATCCCATATCTTCACCAACATTTGGTGTTAATTGGAGCATAGTGGTACATTTTTGCCTCATTGGGATTTTAATTTGCATTCCCCAATTGTCCAATGACATTAAGTACATTTTCATGTGCTTATTGGTCAGTTGGACATCCTTTTCTTTCACAAGCCTGTTCAAGTCTTTTGGCCATTTAAAATTTTAATTTTATATTGGAGTATAGTTAAGTAATTATTAATGGGCTTCCCAGATGGTGCTAGTGGTAAAGTACCTGCCTGCAGATGCAGGAGATACAAGAGACAAGACGACTTCAATCCCTGGATTGTGGAAATCCCCCCTGGAGAAAGGAATGGCACCCCGCTCCAGTATTCTTGCCTGGGAAATCCCATGGACAGAGGAGTCTGGCAGGCTACAGTCCAGGGGGTTGCAAAGAATCTAACACACTGAGCCCATGCAGCACATGCTTAATTAATAACAGTGTGTTAGTTTTAGGTGTACAGCAAAGTGATTCAGTTATATTATACATATACATATACATGTATCTATTCTTTTTCAAGTTCTTTTTCCATTTAGATTATTAGAGAATATTGAGCAGAGTTCCCTGTGCTATACAGTAGGCCCTTGTTAGTTATCTGTTTTAAATATAGCAGTGTGTATACATCAATCCCTGTCTCCCAGTCTATCCCTCCTTCCCACTCTTCCCCGTCTGGTACCATAAATTCATTCTCAGTCTGTGAGTCTGTTTCTGATTTGTAAATAAGTTCATTTGTATTTTTTTAAGATTCTGCTTATAAGCGATATATGATATTTGTCTTTTTCTTCTGACTTCACTTAATATGATGATCTCCAGGTCTAACCCTGTTGCTGCAAATGGCATTATTTCATTCTTTTTAATGGCTCGTTTACCAGTTGTTGGTCTTTTTCCTTTCATTTGAAAGAGTTCTTTCTATATTTGGATATAAGTCCTTTGTAGAATATTATTTTGCAAATGTCTTCTAATCTGTAGCTCGTGTTTTCATCCTAAATGTTCTTAAAATTCTGAATTTTAATGAAGGTAGCTTTACAGTTGACCCGTGAACAACTCCGCAGTTAGGGATGCTGACTTTTGGCATGGTAAAAAATCTGAATATAACTTAAAGTCCACTTTCCACCTATGCCATTCCTCTGTATCCACAATTCCTCTGTATCCAAGGTTCCACATCTGAGGATTTAACCAACTGTGGGTTATGCATTACTGTAAGACTTAGCATTGAAAACACTCCAAGTATAAGTCCGAAAACACTCCAAGTATAAGTGGACATGCACAGCTCAAATCAGTGTCGTTAAAGGATCAATCATGTAGATCTTTTCCAGTCACATAAGAAACTTAAACTTGAATTTGTCAGTGTGTTAGTTTCCTGAGGCCGATGAAATTACCACAAACTAGGTGGCTTAAAATAATGGTAATTTATTCTCTCCTAGTTCTGAGGGTCAGAAGTTGGAAATGAGTCCCTTGAATGGACCTGAGCTGGCGTCACAGTTCAGGTGGCAGCAGGGGGCTGTCTGCCCTCCCGAGGCTCTGGAGGGGATCTCTTCTTGGCCTCTTTCTGGGCCTCACCTCTACTAGCTTCTGGAGGCTGCAGGCATTCCTTCGCTTGTGGCCATGTCGTTCTGATCTCTGCCTCAGTCTTCACGGCACCTTCTCCTCTGTGTGTGAAGTCCCACTCTGCCTGTCTCTTTTGTTTATTTATTTAGCTGGCTGTGTCAGGTCTTGGTTGCATCATGCAGGACCTTTCACTGTGGCATCCAGACTCTCTAGTTGGGGCGCACAGGCTCCAAGGACTAGGACGGGGTTCCTTCCGAGATCCGGTTTTCAGTCTCTTGGTCATATGGACTCCAGAGTAACTAAGCTTCAAGACAAGACAGTAGTATTACAAAGTCCCAGCTGGGAGTTGGGAGACTTAAGTACAACTGTGCATGTAAATTTTTAGTGTTTCTGGGTCTCAGTTTCTGTATCTATAGGAATAAAAACATATGCCTTATCACCTCTCAGAGTTGTTTGGGTCAAATCCTGTGTGTGAAAGTGATCTAAAATATTAAAATTTATGGTGGTGTGTGGTTTTGTGCATGCTAAGTGGCTTCAGTCATGACAAACTTTTTACAACCCTATGGACTTAGCTTCTAGGCTCCTCTGTCCATGGGGGTTCTCCAGGCAAGAATACTGGAGTGGGCTGTCCTGCCCTCCTCCAGCGGATCTTCCCCTGCATCTCTTCTGTCTCCTGCACTGGCAGGCAGTTTCTTTACCACTAGAGCCACCTGGGAACCATACTTGAGGAGGTGCATTTGAGTACCTTCCTCCTCTAACACTATTATTTTTTGCCACTGAGTGAGAGTCTAGGTAAGTAAGTACTTCCTGTGGCATGAGTGGTGTCCAGGCCACAGGGCAAGCTAACCTGAATTTTCTCCTAAATGTTTGAGACAGCGTAGCATGGAAGTTTGGAGTGTGTCCTCTGGTTCCAGATCTCCTGGCTTTGAAGCCCAGCTTGATTGCTTCCCACCAGCAGCATCTTGGGCAGTTCATTGTTTGATATAATATAGCATCCTCTCAGCACTGTATCTGAGGACAATTTAATGTAAAGGCTTGGTAATTAGTAGAAGGAGCTGAGCTACTAAACAGGATAAAACGCATCCGAGGGCTACAGAGGCTGTAACCATGATGTCTTGGCTGAAGGAAAGGGGACAATAAAGGGACAGAGGACCGGGGCAGGTGTCACCCCAGTCCCACCCCTAAACCCAAGACTAAGAGTCAGCCCCCTTCAGAGAGGCTGTGGCTACCTCATGTGCTGCAATCCATGGGGTTTCAGAGTCAGACACAACTTAACGACCAAACAATGACAACAACAACCTCATGTGGGGGAAGACATTCCAGAAGGTGGTGCCAGAGCTGAACTGCACAAACTGTTCCCAGTGAGGACAGAGTGGCTGAAAGTGCAGCTGGACTCCTCCAAGCTGGCCACCAGCCTCCAACATCAAATACCAGCCATGGAGGGCCCGAAGGTGAACAGGATGTCTTCCTGGGGCGGAGGTGTGTCCCTCTGGCGCCCTCTGTTGACAGCCTTGCATTCCACCAGCCTCAAGCTCAGAGAAGGACGAGTTTGGAGCTGGGAGACACAATACATTGGTAACTGCCAATTATTCAATAATGCTCTTAAAGCCTGATGTTATGAGCTGGAAACTGGGGGGTAAGACTTGTAACCCCCCACATAGAATTATTGTAAAAAACAGTAATTTAATTAACACATAGAAATGCCCAAATCAGGGACTAAAACAGTCTAGGCCAGCTATTCCAACTGGTTCTTATTTATTACCTTATCCCAGGTCCACATCATGAGCTGATATCAAGAGAAAAATGAGACACTGTCTCTGCCTTCATGAGCCTTATCTTCAAGACTGACATTAGATGGACAGATCTTAGATGCTTCCCAGTTATCTTTAAGGACTATCTTAAAGCCTATCTTTAGGAAATTAAGGACTTCCCTGGTGGCTCAAACGGTAAGGTAAAGTGTCTGCCTACAATGCGAGAGACCTGTGTTCAATCCCTGGATTGGGAAGATTCCCTGGAGAAGGAAATGGCAACCCACTCCAGTACTCTTGCCTTGAAAATCTCATGGATAGAGGAGCTCGGTGCAGGGGTTGCAAAGAGTTGGGCACAACTGAGCGACTTCACTTCACTTAGGAAATTAAAGAGCTTTTCCCCATTCTGTATTAGTTTTAGTGGGGAGAGTTAGCTCTTTTTAATGGAAAAGTACGCATGGTATCTTTCTGTTTTGTTCCTTAACTAGAGAACCAGTGCCAAGCTGTATCTTCAAGCTGTATTCATTAGCTGTCTATTCTGTGTCAGGTCAGATCTAGGTCCCTTGGTTATAGAGGTGAGCAAGACAAAACAAAATTTCTGTCCACATGGCGTTTGAATTCTAGAAGGGGTTGGGGGAAAGAATCAATAAAAATAAAGATATAGAGTAAGTGATAAATACCATGAAGTATAATAAAACTAGGAGCAAAAATGAATTTGGTCATTTTCCTCAAGTCTCACTACCTAAAAGTCTCACTGCCAGTTCCATGTACATGCTGTGGTTCTGTATCAGCTATGAAAACCAGAAACTCCAGGATCCCTGATGAGCCTGTGCTGAGCCTTTCCTTTCCACCTAGCAATTTTGGTAAATTTGAGTTAGATTCTCCTTTTTAAAATCTTTCCTTTGCAATATAAACACATTTGCTTCTCAGTCAACTCAGACTCATTGTACCAAGTTGCACAAATACTCAGTGGGTGAGAAAGTTCTGTCCTGCTTGTCAATAGTCTTAATTCTCTTTACTGCCAGATTGGTGGTGATAATGTCTGGTGAGTCGCTAAACCCAGTTTTTCTCACATGTATGTCTGAATGTCAACATCTCCGTAAATCTGAGTAGGTCCTCTGTGTTAAATTCTCTTTTTAAAATTCTTCCTCTTTTAAATATTCATGGGAATGGCTGATCTCTATCCCATGAAATAAAAGTAGAAATTTTAGACTAATCTTGCATTTAATTCCTCCGCTCCAAAGACCTTAGAAAACAGGCCTGAAAAATATATGAACCACAAATTTAAAAAGTGTTAGTTTGATATGTCTGAAATTAATGCTTTAATTTATTCACCACAGAATGTCTTCACACATCGCTGTTTTCTGTAATTTATACCATATACTGTCTACTCAAGTTAATGTGTGAAGCATGGTTAAATTATGCCTAAAAAGGAATGTGAAAACGATCCACAGTATGTTGACAGGGGACGGGTCTAAGTAGGAGTAATGGGGCAAAATTGAAATAAGGCAAACTGAAATGGAAACCTCAGAATAACCCTCAGGTGTCAAAGTTGTGTCTAACTGGAATAAGGAATCTTTCCCTGATGGTTCAGTGGTAAAGAATCTGCCTGCCAAAGCAGGAGATGCAGGTTTGATTCCTGGTTCGGGAATGTGCCCTGGAGTAGGAAATGGCAACCCACTCCAGTATTCATGCCTGGGAAACCTCATGGACAAAGGAGCATGGTGGGCTACAGTCCATGGGGACGCAAAGAGTTGGACACTACTGAGTGATTAAACAACAACAACTGGAATACATTCTTCAGAAAAAGACTGAAACAAGAGCAAATCTACTAGAAATGGATTAGACAACAGTTCTAGAAAATACTTCTAGGGACTTTTGTGGTGGTCCAGTGGCTAAGACTTTGCCTTCCAATGCAGGGAGTGTGGGTTCAATCCCTGGTCAGGGAACTAAGATCCCGTTAGTTGGGTCGCTCGTCATGTCCACCTCCTGGCCAAAAACAAAACTGTAAAACAGAATCAATATTTTAACAAAATCCAATAAAGGGTTTTAAAAAATGGTCCACATAAAAAAAATTCTTAAAAAAAAACTAGAAAATATTTCCCTAGGGAACACACAATTTGCACACAGGGCCAAAAACTGTGGACTAGATAATCCAGTGGGCTTTTGTTTGTTTCCTATCTTCAGTTTTCAATCTTTGGTTAATCATGTCAAAGAAGGCTCCCAGCATCAGAGTCTTTTCCAATGAGTCAACTCTTCTCATGAGGTGGCCAAAATACTGGAGTTTCAGCTTTAGCATCATTCCTTCTGAAGAAATCCCAGGGCTGATCTTCAGAATGGACAGGTTGGATCTCCTTGCAGTCCAAGGGACTCTCAAGAGTTTTTGGGAGACAGATCCAATGAACAAATTTTATAGAAAGATGAATTTTATCAATGTGATTTCATTTGTTGTTTCCCCAGTGTGTGTGACACGCTAACAGGAACTTTATTCCTTTTGTGCTGGCTGATTTAGTACTGGTCAAAGTTTGGTAAAGCCGCAGCCATACCTTCGGTGTCTGCAGTCTGTTTTCCTCTCCCCTGATCTCATGCTTCAGTCTCATTCTGAAGGAGTCTGGGTGAGAATTGTAAATACAGAGGTCAGTACAGATCCCAAGAATAAAAAGACCTACTTTGCATCCCCAGCAGGATGGTCTCTGTGATAAAGTCTGGTTTGTTTTTGGAGATTAATAATATACTGCTAGTTCAGTTCAGTTCAGTCGCTCAGTCGTGTCCGACTCTTTGCGACCCCATGAATCGCAGCACGCCAGGCCTCCCTGTTCATCACCATCTCTCGGAGTTCACTCAGACTCACATCCATCGAGTCAGTGATGCCATCCAGCCATCTCATCCTCGGTCGTCCCCTTCTCCTCCTGCCCCCAATCCCTCCCAGCATCAGAGTCTTTTCCAATGAGTCAACTCTTCGCATGAGGTGGCCAAAGTACTGGAGTTTCAGCTTTAGCATCATTCCTTCCAAAGAAATCCCAGGGTTGATCTCCTTCAGAATGGACTGGTTGGATCTCCTTGCAGTCCAAGGGACTCTCAAGAGTCTTCTCCAACACCACACTTCAAAAGCATCAATTCTTCGGCGATCAGCCTTCTTCACAGTCCAACTCTCACATCCATACATGACCACAGGAAAAACCATAGCCTTGACTAGACGGACCTTAGTCGGCAAAGTAATGTCTCTGCTTTTGAAAATGCTATCTAGGTTGGACATAACTTTTCTTCCAAGGAGTAAGCGTCTTCTAATTTCATGGCTGCAGTCACCATCAGCAGTGATTTTGGAGCCCAAAAAAATAAAGTCTGGCACTGTTTCCACTGTTTCCCCATCTATTTCCCATGAAGTGATGGGACCAGATGCCATGATCTTCGTTTTCTGAATGTTGAGCTTTAAGCCAACTTTTTCACTCTCCTCTTTCACTTTCATCAAGAGGCCTTTTAGCTCCTCTTCACTTTCTGCCATAAGGGTGGTGTCATCTGCATATCTGAGGTTATTGATATTTCTCCCGGCAATCTTGATTCCAGCTTGTGTTTCTTCCAGTCCAGCGTTTCTCATGATGTACTCTGCATATAAGTTAAATAAGCAGGGTGACAATATACAGCCTTGACGCACTCCTTTTCCTATTTGGAACCAGTCTGTTGTTCCATGTCCAGTCCTAACTGTTGCTTCCTGACCTGCATACAGATTTCTCAAGAGGCAGGTTAGGTGGTCTGGTAGTGTTTGCAAACGTTAACCATTTGGAGATTGCATTCGTTAATTCACTGAAACTCCTATCTATGTGCAAAGCACTTGCTTCTGGGTTTTAGAACCCTAGGAAATACAGATCTGAAGGACTTCTGCCATCAATGAGTATATACTTTGGTTAGCTGCCAAAGTGAGAAAAAGCTGTTGTTTTTCACATGGACTGTCACTTCTAAAACTGAATGAAAAATAGGAAATCGAATTTAGATGGTGAGTGGTTGGGGCTGGGCAAAGAGAATGTGCCAGAGGAGGCCTCCAGGTTGGCAAATATGGGTTCATTTCCCTCTGTGATGCTTCATGGACTTGTTTTTACTCTACTATTAGGGTTTTCCAAGAGAAATAGAACCAATCAGTTCAGCTCAGTTTGGTTGCTCGTCATATCCAACTCTTTATGGATCATGAACTGCAGCATACCAGGCTTCCTTGTCCATCACCAACTCCCGGAGCTTGCTCAAACTAATGTCCATCAAGTTGGTGATGCCATCCAGCTATCTCATCCTCTATCATCCCCTTCTGCCTTCAGTCTTTCCCAGCATTAGGGTCTTTTCCAAGGAGTCAGTTCTTCTCATCAGGTGGCCAAAGTATTGGAGTTTCAGTTTCATCATCAGTCTTTCCAATGAACACCCAGGACTGATCTCCTTTAGGATGGGCTAGTTGGATCTCCTTGCAGTCCAAGGGACTCTCAAGAGTCTTCTCCAACGCCACAGTTCAAAAAAATCCATTCTTTGGTGCTCAGCTTTCTTTATAGTCCAACTCTCACATCCATACACAACTACTGGAAAAACCATAGCTTTAACTATATGGACCTTTGTAGGAGACGTATAGCTATAGATATATGGATACTATGCAAATGAATGAAGGGAAACTTCACTGAAATGGAGTTGGGAGGCAGAAGAGTACTCCCACATATGCCACTTGGGGTCAGTGCAGATACCAATAATAAGAGACATTTTTTGCATCCCCAGCAGGAAGCAACACTACTTTAATACTGACAGCAAAAGCAAAAAAATTTTCTCTCTGCCTGGCAACAGCTCAGCCATTCAGATTGCTACAACCCAACCAATGATTATACAGTGGAAGTGAGAAATAGATTTAAGGGACTAGATCTGATAGACAGAATGCCTGATGAACTATGGACAGAGGTTCGTGACATTGTACAGGAGACAGGGATCAAGACCATTCCCAAGAAAAAGAAATGTGAAAAAGCAAAATGGCTGTCTGAGGAGGCCTTACAAATAGCTGTGAAAAGCAAAAAGCAAAGGAGAAAAGGAAAGATATAGGCCTCTGAATGCAGAGTTCCGAAGAATAGCAAGGAGAGATAAAGCCTTCCTCAGTGANACAGGAGACAGGGATCAAGACCATTCCCAAGAAAAAGAAATGTGAAAAAGCAAAATGGCTGTCTGAGGAGGCCTTACAAATAGCTGTGAAAAGCAAAAAGCAAAGGAGAAAAGGAAAGATATAGGCCTCTGAATGCAGAGTTCCGAAGAATAGCAAGGAGAGATAAAGCCTTCCTCAGTGATCAATGCAAAGAAATAGAGGAAAACAACAGAATGGGAAAGACTAGAGATCTCTTCAAGAAAATTAGAAATACCAAGGGTAC
>SJYT01005981.1:589187-606335 GCA_006410635.1 Cephalophus harveyi | reverse complement strand
CTTGGAAGGAAAGTTATGACCAACCTAGACAGCATATTGAAAAGCAGAGACATTACTTTGCCAACAAAGGTCCGTCTAGTCAAGGCTATGGTTTTTCCAGTGGTCATGTATGGATGTGAGAGTTGGACTGTAAAGAAAGCTGAGTGCTGAAGAATTGATGCTTTTGAACTGTGGTGTTGGAGAAGACTCTTGAGAGTCCCATGGACTGCAAGGAGATCCAACCAGTCCATCCTAAAGGAGATCAGCCCTGGGTGTTCTTTGGAAGGACTGATGTTGAAGCTGAAACTCCAGTACTTTGGCCACGTCATGGGAAGAGTTGACTCATTGGAAAAGACTCTGATGCTGGGAGGGATTGGGGGCAGGAGGAGAAGGGGGTGACCGAGGATGAGATGAGATGGCTGAATGGCATCACCGACTCGATGGACGTGAGTTTGAGTGAACTGGGGGAGTTGGTGATGGACAGGGAGGCCTGGCGTGCTGCGATTCGTGGGGTTGCAAAGAGTTGGACACGACTGAACGACTGAACTGAACTGAACCAATGAAAAGCAACTACTTCCCGCTCTCAGTTTCCCCTGTTGAACTCTGTAATAACCCCTCCCAACTCTTCCTTCTACTCTATAAAAAAGTTTCTTCTTTGTTTTACCACGCGACTCACCATCATTGTGTGCCCTGAATGGCAATGCTTTGCTGCTCCAGAATGAAACCATTTTACTGGTAAAATAATTGGCTGCTTTATTGTTTTAGGTTAACAATATACATGTAGGGAAAGAGATTTATTTGAGGAATTGACTCAAGTCATTACAAAGGCTGAGAAGTCCCATGAAATGCATCTATAAGCTAGAGACCCAGGAAAACTGGTGGTGTAATTACAGTCTAAATCAGAACCAGAGGAACTGATGGCATAAATCCTAGTCCAAGTTCAGGAGAAGGTCAGTGTCCCAGCTCAAGGAGGTAGGAAGCAAAAAGGGTAAATACCTCTTTATTCTGTTTAGGATTCTACACCAGCCTATAATGAAGGTGAAGGTGAAGGTGAAGTCGCTCAGTCATGTCCGACTCTTTGCGACCCCGTGGACTAGCGCCTACCAGGCTCCTCCGTCCTTGGGATTCTCCAGGCAAGAATACTGGNTAGGAAGCAAAAAGGGTAAATACCTCTTTATTCTGTTTAGGATTCTACACCAGCCTATAATGAAGGTGAAGGTGAAGGTGAAGTCGCTCAGTCATGTCCGACTCTTTGCGACCCCGTGGACTAGCGCCTACCAGGCTCCTCCGTCCTTGGGATTCTCCAGGCAAGAATACTGGAGTGGGTTGCCATTTCCTTCTCCAGGGGATCTTCCCGACCCAGGGATCGAACCCAGGTCTCCCGCATTGGAAGCAGATGCTTTAACCTCTGAGCCACCAGGGAAGCAATATAGGATATTGGATAATGCCCACCAGCACTTGGGAGAGTGATCTACTTTATGGAGCCTACTGATTCAACTGCTAATCTCATCCAGACACACCCTCACAGACACACCCTGAAGTAATGTTTAATCAAACTAGTGAAGTTGACAGATAAAATGAACCATCATGGCTCCAAAATCATATTTCAGCAGAACAGAGTCTGTTTCCTTCAAACAGAGAGCTGAGCATGTGGAGTCGTTTTTGGACTTTTTCAAAGGAGACATAAACAGCACAGTCTTATCTGTGACTACCTGAGCCTTCACTCTAAAGCCTCCTACTGCTTCATTCTTTTTACTTGCTCCAAACACCTCTTCCTGTTTCACTGATCTGTTCTCAGGGAAGCTCTGCTTTCACTTGGGCTAAATCTCATCATTGACTCAAACTCACCCTGGATTCACCATCCTATTCCTGCCACAGGGAATAGCTGTGGGTGCAGGAAGCTGCTTTGCATTCATCATTTTCCGTAGCTACTGCTACCATTGAACTAGCACATGTTCTGTTCCATCCTCGCTGGGAAGCCAGTCTCATTTCACCTGTAATATCCTTTGTAGGTAAACCCTTGCTCAAGAATGCTTTGATCAGTTCAGTTCAGTTCAGTCGCTCAGTCATGTCCGACTCTTTGCGACCCCATGAATCATAGCACGCCAGGCCTCCCTGTCCATCACCAACTCCCGGAGTTCACTCAAACTCATGTCCATCGAGTTGGTGATGCCATCCAGCCATCTCATCCTCTGTTGTCCCCTTCTCCTCCTGCCCCCAATCCCTCCCAGAGTCAGAGTCTTTTCCAATGAGTCAACTCTTCTCATGAGGTGGCCAAAATACTGGAGTTTCAGCTTTAGCGTCATTCCTTCTGAAGAAATCCCAGGGCTGATCTTCAGAATGGACAGGTTGGATCTTGTCTCTTATACACATCTAGACCTTAGAAAACAGGCCTGAAAATCGTGTACACCCATGGTGGATACATGTTGATGTATGGCAAAACCAATGCAATATTGTAAAGTAATTAGCCTCCAATTAAAATAAATAAATTTATATATTTTTTAAAAAAGAGTCTTCTCCAACACCACAGTTGAAAAGCATCAATTCTTCAGCACTCAGCTTTCTTCACAGTCCAACTTGAATGAAAGTATAGTTCCCCACAAAATTATTTTTGAAAAGCTATGTGTTTGGAATTGTGTTTATTCCTTTGCTTATTTACCCATTCTTCAATAGACATGTCTTGAGGACCTACACAATCTTAGATGTTAGCTTTGAGAATGCCAAGATAAAAGGACAAGCTGTGGCATTTAGCTGCCATTTCTTTTTGTTCTATAGATCAGAGTAAATCAAGAAAAGCTGACTGTGGAGATGGACATGAGTTGTCACATTGTCCCTTTTTTTTAAAATCTATTTTTATTTATTTATTTATTTATGCTGGTTTCCACAAGTGAACTTTCAGCTGTGGCATGTGGGATCTAGTTCTGTGAACATGGATTGAACCCAGGCCCCCTGCATTGAGAGTACAGAGTTCTAAGCCACTGGACCCACAAGGGAAGTCCCCTGACTGTTCCTTTTCTAATTCAATTTTTTATCCAAGTAATGCATATATCATCTTTACAACATGAAATAGCACAAAGCACAGAATAAAAACCAATGGGCTCTGTACCACATCTCATTATCCCAGTCT
Organism: Cephalophus harveyi; assembly: GCA_006410635.1. Taxonomy (NCBI): domain Eukaryota; kingdom Metazoa; phylum Chordata; class Mammalia; order Artiodactyla; family Bovidae; genus Cephalophus; species Cephalophus harveyi. Next base: position 603,229 of record SJYT01005981.1, on the reverse strand, counting down.
TGTTTCATTAAGTCTCCCATTTTTACTCCTGTAAATGGTTTCTTCTGGGATTTACCTGCATGACCTAAGTAATGTGCTCCATCTGTTATAAATGGCAGAAAATACAATTGAAAATAAGAACATACAATCTCACATAACAAGAAATTCAGATTGGAGAAGCTTCAGACCCTGTGTCTGCCTCCATCTCAACTGGCTCCTCTCATTATCATAAGATCAATCCTTCGGTTCCAAGAGTCACATAGAAAAAAACTCCAGTGGAAAACGAAGGAGGACTATCCTTACTGCAGGTATTTATTTTAGTTTATCAGTAAATATTTTTCAGAAGCTCTCTAGCTTTCTTCCCCTCCTGTGCCTTTGGCTGACTTGGGTCAATGCCCTGGGTTGGATTATCCCTTGTTGATTTGGCATCATCATCACCCCTGCTAAGTTCTCCTTTGCTTTGAAGAGGAGAAGCCAGGAGCTACATTTGCCAGAATCCCCTTTATCATATGGTTCCATATTAGAGCATGTGTACAGGAGGAACCCTTGAGCCAGAGTGATGGAATGATCATTATTCTCCAGTCTGTTTCAGCCAGAATTGTGAGTGGGTGTGATACTCAGAAACTTCAAGGTGAGTTTTGAGAGCCATCTGCTTGAATGCTTCAGGTGGAGAAGATGAGCAGTGATTTATCTGACCATTGCTCTCTTAGGCCTTTTTTTTTTTTCTTAGTAATCCACCAGTTTCCTATATTAGAACCCTTTATATCTAGCCTGCAAAACATAGCTTCTAGTTTCCTGACTGATAGATGACCCTTCCTAAACATATCACTGAAGCAGGGGAGATGAATAAATGAGTCAGGGTTTACCCCCAGAAATGTGTGGGAGGAGAAAGGACATTTTAAAAATATTTATATATTTGGCTGCATCGGTTCTTAGTTGTGGCACTCGAGCTCTTTCCTGACTGATAGATGACCCTTCCTAAACATATCACTGAAGCAGGGGAGATGAATAAATGAGTCAGGGTTTACCCCCAGAAATATGTGGGAGGAGAAAGGACATTTTAAAAATATTTATATATTTGGCTGCATCGGTTCTTAGTTGTGGCACTCGAGCTCTCTGGTCATTGTTGCGGCCTGTGGGATCTTTAGTTGCAGCAGGCAAACTCTTAGTTGTGGCATGCGGGATCTAGTTCCCTGACCAGGGATCGAACCCAGACCCCCTGCGTTGGGAGTGTAGAGTCAGCCACTGGAAAGTCCTGAGAATGGACATTTTAATCAAATTTATGTATACATACATTCCCTCCCTCTAGAGCCTTCCTCCCTCCCTGGCCAAAGTATTGGAGTTTCAGCTTCAGCATCAGTCTTTCCAATGAATATTCAGGACTGATTTCCTTTAGGTTGGACTTGTTGGATCTCCTTGCTTCTCTCCTTGGCAAGGTGAATTCTGTCTTCACCAACACTGTGTCCCTGGTCCCAGGATTGCACTGGACCAGGTTAATGGGAGAGAGGGGGAATTAAAAACAGCCCAAAACAATTACATTGATCTCAGGAAGTGACAAAACACGAATGGAGCAGATTCAGAAGATGAGAGCAGTAGTGCAGAAAAGAAAGAAGTCGGTGTATGTATGGAAGGGGGATATGAGACAGAAGTGGAGAAGGAAGATGGCAATGGGTGGGTGGGGGAGGGGTGTGTGCAAGGAAATGTAGAGAAAGACCAGGACAGTATTCCTACCAGGCCCAGTGACACACCAGAGGGGAGAAAGCAAGCAAAGATTTTCAAGAAGTTTTGCTGTGGGTTGTAAGATCTATCCACCTTTTGGCAATTTTTGAAACACTGTGGTTACTATTTATATTCATCCAGTGAATTTTTGCCATCACAACGATACTTCCTCTGAATGTAAAGGGTCCTCAGGTATCCCTACCTACAACCTAGCATATGCTGTTTAGACAAAGTGAAGAGAAAGGAAGAAAGTAGGGCCATAAAGATCCATTAAATTCTGATCAAACAAACGTTGGGCAGCAAAACTGTAACACTAGTGCCTCATTTATTCCATCTTTATAAGATTCCCTGAGAGCACTAAAACAGTGATTCTCAACAGGAATATTAGAAATTAGATTGACTATCTATTTACATCTTCATGACATTGTGGATTTCTTTACTGTCTTCCCATTATCCTCATATAGATAAATATGTGTGTTACATGACGTGTAACCATGATATAAACACATTTTTGTCATGCCAAGTAGCACTAATACTCCAAGTGGAGTTTTTCTTCAAAGTTGTCAACATGTATCCATACATCATTGCTTTGCATTGCATTTGAACATTGCATTGTTCAAAAACATGCAGGTCTCTGTTTGGAATTACCTTCAGAGTTTATGTCAAATTATTTCAGTTCTCAGCAATGAAAAATTTTCATCCTTAAGGATGCATTGGACTTTTGGAAACAGTCAAGGACAATTTGGAACATACTTTGGTTGTTAAAGCATATAATCATAATAGTTTACACTTTTGGATAAAAACAAGAAAGCAAAGTTAATGAAACTTTCTGTACCACTCCTCAACTGAAATAAAGCTGAAATTAAAATGTCATTCTAAATTATTTTTTGAGCAATGGACTGAGTTGAATGATCCATTATCAGTTCAGTCGCTCAGTCGTGTCCAACTCTTTAGCTGCTTCCGACGAGGTATTTATCTATTTTACATGTGGTAGTGTATGTATGTTAATGCTGCTCTCTCAATTAGTCCCACCCTCTCCTTCCCCTCCTGTGTCCACAACTTTGTTCTCTTTGTCTGCACCTCTATTCTTGCCCTGCAAATAGATTCATCAATACCACTTTTCTAGATTTCATATGTAGGTGCTAATATACCTTTGTTTTTCTCTTTCTGACTTACTTCACTCTGTATGACAGCCTCTAGATTCATCTACATCACTTCAACTGACTCAATTTTGTTCCTTTTTATGACTGAGTTATATCTCATTGTATATATGTACCACATCTTCTTTATCCATTCATCTATCGATGGACATCTAGGTTGCTTCCTTGTCCTGGCTATTGTAAATAGTGCTGCAATGAAGATTGGAGTCTATGTATCTTTTAAAATTATTGTTTTCTTAGGGTATACGCCCAGTAGTGGGATTGCTTGGAGAAGGAAATGGCAACCCACTCCAGTGTTCTTGCCTGGGGAATCCCAGGGATGGCAGAGCCCAGTGGGCTGCCGTCTATAGGGTCGCACAGAGTCGGACACGACTGAAGCGACTTAGCAGCAGCAGCAGCAGCAGTGGGATTGCTGTGCCATATGGTAGTTCTATGTTTAGTTTCTTAAGGAACCTCCATACTGTTCTCCACAGTGGCTGTACCAATTTACAGTCCCACCAACAGTGTAAGAGGGCTCCCTTGTCTCCACACCCTCTCCAACATTTATTGTTTGTAGATTTTTTTGATGATGGTCGTTCTGGCAAGTAGTTCTTAAATGCTACTAATGTAATCATGAGAATATACCAATTTTGATGACAGTGTTCTGATCATGCAGGATAAAATCCTTTTCTGTAGGAAATACTATTTGAGAGTGAAGAACATGATACTGGCAGCTACTCTCAACTGGTTCAAGGGAGACTGTACTTTCTACTTTATCTGCAACTTTTCTTAAGTTTGAAATTATTTCTAAAATAAATACCCACTTCTAACAAAAAAATAAATAAAACCCATGAGATACCATTCTAATAGCTAAAATATATTTTTTTAAATGAGGGTGGAAAATGTTGAGAGGAGGATGTGAAGCAACTGGTAGGATGTAAAACTGTAATATCACCTTGGAAAAGGTTTGGTAATTTCTTGTGATGTTATCCCTTTCTTTGACCCAGCAATTCCACTCCTAGTTATTTACCCAAGGGAAACAAAGTTGTATATCCATTCAAACATACAAACATGAACACTTGCGGCAGCTCTCTTCATATTAGCCCAAATCTGGAGACAAAATATCTATCAGTAGGAAAGGTGAGGTGAAGTCGCTCAGTCGTGTCCGACTCTTTGCGACCCTGTGGACTAGCGCCTACCAGGCTCNTCCTAGTTATTTACCCAAGGGAAACAAAGTTGTATATCCATTCAAACATACAAACATGAACACTTGCGGCAGCTCTCTTCATATTAGCCCAAATCTGGAGACAAAATATCTATCAGTAGGAAAGGTGAGGTGAAGTCGCTCAGTCATGTCCGACTCTTTGCGACCCTGTGGACTAGCGCCTACCAGGCTCCTCCGTCCATGGGATTCTCCAGGCAAGAACACTGGAGTGGGTTGCCATTTCCTTCTCCAGGGGATCTTCCCGACCCAGGGATCGAACCCAGGTCTCCCGCATTGGAGGCAGACGCTTTAACCTCTGAGCCACCAGGGAAGCATCAGTAGGAAAGTAGATTAAAAATTGTGATGTAATCATACACTGTAGTACTAGTAAGTAATCAAAAGGAATGTACTACTTATAACTGCCTGAATGTCACAGGCATGCTGAGTGAACAAAGCTGGAATACATACTATTTGATTCTATTCAGTATCTTGCCTGGAGAATCCCATGGACAGAGAAGCCAGGTGGGCTACAGTTCGTAGGGTCGCAAAGAGTCAGACGTGACTGAAGCAACTTAGCATGCACACATATTAGGTTTTAGAAAAGACAAAGTTAATCTATGGTATAAAAAAATCAGAACAATTCTGTGGAAGGGTAGAGGAACTAAAATATCCAAAACAGTCTTGGAAAAGAACAACGTAGATGGTATTCCTCAATTGCTCAGTGATCATAGGTTGTCCTTTTACAGTTAAAAGTCGGATATTTTAGAAGTCCTACTTGACAACTTAATGAGTATGAACAAGGCTTGTTGTCTGGTGTGCTTGCTTCACTGTAGGGTAATTGGCAGGCATATAGCTGTTTTATTGGCTGACCTTCAAATGAAAATGTATGTGCACTCCATCTCCAGGAAATTAGAGGCAGGAATGGGGAACAGTGGTGAGACAGGTTGGTGGTTGGTTGTCTAAGCTTGGGAGATGACAATGGAGTAGGGGACCTTGAACTACACCATTCACTATACAGACTTTCATGCAAAGAAATCTTAGGGACATTTCTTCACTGCCTTCCTCTACTCTGTCTGGTGTCCATGTGCAGATTGTAGGGTTAAATTTCTCCAAAAGTAAACCTCCCACTCCTTCTCTGAGTTGGTGAGGAGCACCCAACTTCATGGAGTATGGAGGAGACTTTTTATAGCCACTTTCAACTAATCCATCTATTAAAAAATTTTTTTTTATTTATTTGGTTGTGCAATGCAAGATCTTTTTTTAAGTTGTGGCATTCAAATTCTTTGTTGTGGCATGTGGAATCTAGTTCCCTGACCAGGGATTGAACCTGGGCCCCCTGCATTGGGAGTGCAGAGTTTTAGCCACTGGACCTAATGGGAAGTCTTGGTCCCTCTATTTCTAGTTTCATTTCATGCCTCCTTCTGCCTTATTTAGTGCCTCTAATTTCCAGGGTTTCCCACGTTTTTTTGAGGTGAATAGCTTGCTTCTTATTGATTATAAAAAGCAGAGATATTACTTTGCCAACAAAGGTCCGTCTAGTCAAAGCTATGGTTTTTCCAGTAGTCATGTATGGATGTGAGAGTTGGACTGTGAAGAAAGCTGAGTGCTGAAGAGTTGATGCTTTTGAATTGTGGTGTTGGAGAAGACTCTTGAGAGTCCCTTGGACTGCAAGGAGATCCAACCAGTCCATTCTAAAGGAGATCAGTCCTGGATGTTCTTTGGAAGGACTGATGCTAAAGCTGAAACTCCAATACTTTGGCCACTCATGTGAAGAGTTGACTCATTGGAAAAGACTCTGATGCTGGGAGGGATTAGGGGCAGGAGGAAAAGGGGACGACAGAGGATGAGATGGCTGGATGGCATCACCGACTCAATGGACGTGAGTTTGAGTGAACTGGGGAAGTTGGTGATGGACAGGGAGGCCTGGCGTGCTGCGATTCATGGGGTCGCAAAGAGTCGGACATGACTGAGCGACTGAATTGAACTGAACTGAACTGATTGATATCCTATTACCAACAAGTCTGGCTGATTTTTAATTTCTCCTACCTACTAAGTAAGTTACCTCTACCATCTGTTTTCCTGGGTCTTGCTGATTAGCCTTTGGGACCCCAACACTCTTCCACTTGGTCTATAAAGGTTATAATAGAATAGTCAAATTATACCAGGTGATGGAAGGCAGACAGAGAAGGATATCTTAGGTAAGAAATTGATGTGACAAAAGTGGCATTTTTGGATATTTAATCTCAGTGTTATGCAGAATAGATTAGAAGCTAGGGAGACTGACTAGCATGTGAATTCATTCATGGAGCTATGTGATGCTTAAGATCTGGCCTAGAGTGGTAGTAAATACAAGAAGTAATGAATCTAAAATACTTTATGCAAATAAAATTCCATTTGCATAAAGATGTTCACCGCAGAATAATTTATAATAGCAAAAACTTGCAGTGATCTAAATATCCAACAGGAGCAGAATGATTTAAATTAATTTTGGTTATAGCTCACTTAATGAAATATTATAAAACTAAATAAACTTATGAAGACTATTACTCAAAATGGACAAGTGCATATGATATAATATTGTTAAGAAGGCAGGATATGAAATAATAAACATAGAATTATTGCAAAGTCTATAAATATGCTTATAAAATATGTATATAAATGTTATCAAATGATAACAGTGATTATCTGATAGAATTCAAATAGTACCTGATTTTATTTTGTTCTGTTTCCAAATTTCTATGATATAGTTGTGTTCATTTGAAAGATTCTATAATCCTTACTTCCTATTTAGACTAATGCTTTCTTTGATTTAAATAATTCTCTTTTTTTTTTTGGCTCCACTGGGTCTTTTCTGCAGTGTACTGGCTCTTTGTTGCGGTGTGTGGGCTTTCTCTAGTTGTGGTTCTTGAGCTTCTCATTGTAGTGGCTTCTCTTGTTGCAGAGCATGGGCTCTAAAATCCAAGAGTTTCAGTAGCTGCAGCTTGTGGGCTCAGTGTTGCAGATCCTGGGCTCTAGAACACAGGCTCAATAGCTGTGGGGCCTGGGCTTATTTCTCCATGGCGTGTGGGATCCTCCCGGAACAGGGATTGAATCTGTGTGCCCTGCATTGGCAGGCAGATTTCTTAACCACTGGACCATCAGGGAAGTCCCTAAATAATTCTTTTTAAACTTATTGCTGTCCTGGTGTTTATTGGGTCCTGGAATGTGCCTTCAGTGAGTGCTGTTGTTGTTGTTCAGTTGCTAAGTCATGTCCAACTCTCTGTGACCCCATGAGCCACAGCACCCCAGGTTTCCCTGTCCTTTGCTATCTCCTAGAGTTTACTCACTCATGTCCATTGAGTTGGTGATGCCATCTAACCATCTCATCCTCTGTCATCCCCTTCTTCTCTTGCCCTCAATCTTTCCCAGCATTAGATCTTTTCCACCTAGTCATTTTGAGAAACTCATCATTTAACCACCAAAATCAAGTTTGGCTCTTGATTTAAAAAATAAAAACAAGCAGCAATAACAAAAAAACTTCTTTTTCCAGGCCCCTCAACAAAGATTTATGGAAAATCCCCATACTGGATTTAGATGGATTCTAGAATAGCTAGGTCCTTCTAGACCACCAGGTGCCCATCATTTATACACACTTTCTCTTCCCTTTTGGCTGTGATTGGAATTAATGTTGAAATCAGCAAACCCTAACCAGTGTCTGACTGATGTGTCCTTCAGCTGTGCTTTTTGTCCCCCAAGACTGTTCTCTACCTTTAGGCAGTACTAATTTAGTTGGTAAGATCATGGACTTTGAAACAATGCCAACCTAGGTTCAAGGTCTTCTGCTCAGTGCTATGTGACTGGGCAAGTCACTTGATCATGTTGTGTGTCTTTCCCCAGGGGGTGATATTATTCACCTCATGGGGTCGGAGGGTGATTGTAACAAGGTCAAGGAAGAGTATTGATAGAACAGTCACTGTGCTGAGGGGGAAAGGGACTGACCCCCAAGTGAATCCTCTATCCCCCATTCTGGGGAGGGCAGGGCAGGGCTGTGCTCAAGGACCCTAAGGCTTGTGACTTAGCGGGAAATATTAGTGAAATATTGTCTGCATTAGTGACTCTCCTGGACAGTTTGGAAGTCACCATCATCAGTGTCCAGATATTCTTATGCAGCTATGGAATTTATTGAGGATGACACTTTTCAGAGGAGCTTGGGACAGTGGCACTCTTTGTATTTAATTCCAGCAAAGATGAACACGTAAGTGAGTTATCCAGAAATAACAGCTCCTGGAACTCACCTCCCCTGGATACTCCCTTTTGTGGTATTTACAGTTTTACCTCCACCTCTTCCTGGTATCATCCTAAACCTCTGTGAACCCAGCTCCTGGTCAGATCCCTGTAGGTGCTCAGGTTGCTCAGAAATACCTACAGGCCTCCATTAGCATGACAAGGGACATTACAATCTAAGGCCTGATCAGTAAGTACCAGAGAACAAGGGGAGGAATTCAGATGGGAGAGCTGCTGACTCTCCTTCCACCATCCGCCCCTTCTGTCTTTGCCAGAGAGTCTATTACAAAGTTCAGAATTACAGTGTTCATAGCTCTGATTGCCTTCCCCATGCAGTTCCCCTGGTATGTGCTGTCCTATACATTTCAGCACCTGGCCTCTATTATACACCCTGAATGAAGACTGACTCCAGCAGTCTTACATGAGGCCCCAGGTAAATGCTTAGTGAAGTTGATGTAGCCACAACCTCCAAGACCTGTTCCCACTCTGGTCCAGTGGGAGGGGCCCCCTGAAGTGTGCCCTTGGATATTTATACACACCCAAGAGAGCAGCTCCATCCTCCATCAAGAAAACTCAGATGGGCAACTCTGGGTCTATCCTGTCTGATAGGAGGGATCTCTTGGACGAGATTAATCAGCCCTGTGTCCTTAAATTGGTTAGCTATCCTAGCACACGAGTCCAGGTCTCGGGAATGCCTGCTCTGACACGCTGTGCACGCCTAGTGTTTATTTCACAATTGCACTCGGCTTCATGAAAATATTAGAAATATTCTGGCTTTGATCCCTTGCCCCTCCTCCAATTTATGGCCTTAGACTTGTCTCTCTGATCCCATGCTTGATGCTATCCTTTTAGCTTGAACTTCCGATTTCTCTTCACAGCAGTAATTTGCATTTACCCCTAAGATTGCCTGTGCTTCCACCTCTCTGAGTCAATACCTCTATCTGGTCCAATCCAGCCCCCGTAACGCCTGACATGATCTCCTCATTCCCCCAGCTCTGTTAACAGGAACTACATCTAAGAAGCTAACGTGTCTGTCTACCGTCTATGCTAAGGACTATAAGCAATTTTCACCTCTTACACCACTAAGTCCTAGTGTGATAGCTCTAGCAGAGCTATCAGGAGAAAGGTCTTTAATAAGGAGCAGAGCAAGAAGGTATCTAAGTATGAGTACTTTAAGACTGACAGGATAGCCAAAAGAGGTGTGGAATGCTGATCAAACCTGCACCTGTAAATCTTTCATTCATTAACTGTATGCCTTGTGAACTCTGATCTCTGCACTTTGTTACCTATTTTTCCTCTCTAACTGTACCTGAGTCTAACCTGTTTCCTCNCTTTAAGACTGACAGGATAGCCAAAAGAGGTGTGGAATGCTGATCAAACCCGCACCTGTAAATCTTTCATTCATTAACTGTATGCCTTGTGAACTCTGATCTCTGCACTTTGTTACCTATTTTTCCTCTCTAACTGTTCCTGAGTCTAACCTGTTTCCTCTTGGCAGATCATGAACTTGCTGGTTATTCTTATCTTACTTCTTCCTCTTGGCATTGCGACAATGGCCCATATCCTCACCCACGGCTTGTCCACCACCCCACCTAACCAGTATGGACAATCTGGTCTTCCCCACTAACCTTTCTTTTGTCTCAAGGTCTAGCTCTCATTGAACACCTCACCAACGCTAGCCAGAATTGATGCCCCCAAACACCCCAACTCTGTCCTTTAGGCAACTTATTCCTTTGAATGAGGCTAATAGCCCCTGTGGGGGACTTAGAGAAAAGGTGGTTGAATGATAGGGGAGGGAATGAGGCAAAGAGTTAGTAGGAAGTGGAAAAGAGTGAAGCTGTAAGGGAAGAACCAAGGGAGAGGATGAACTGTAAAGCCGTTCTAGTGAGAATCTGAGGGGAAAACACTTGGAAGAAGTATAAATGGTGAATGGAATTCCATGAGAACAAAATTAAGTGTATGGAGGTGACACCTGAATTAGGAAAAGAAAATAGGTGTATTAGAGACTTCGCTGGTGGTCCTGTGCTGAAGAATCCACCTTGGAGTGCAGGGGACACGGGTTCAATCCCTGGTTGGGGAACTAAGATTCCACATGCTGTGGAGAAACTAAGCCCGCGCGTGACAGCTGCTTAGTCCATGTGCTCTGGAGGCTGTGCCACAACTAGAGAGTCCGTGCGCTGCAACAAAAGACCCTGCATGATGCAACAGAAATTCCGCACGTTGCAACTAAGACCTGACACAGCCAAAATAAAATAAGTAAATTTTTAAAAATAGTTATATTAAAAAAAAAATAGTTATATTAGTCAGAAGGGAGGTATAAGGCAGGAGTGAAGGTTGGGGAGATGGGATGCAGGGTCATTCCACAGTGAAATCGTAAGGTGGACAACTGAAACAGCAAAGATCTGCCATTAAAAGTCACTGTTCTTATCTTCAGGAAAGGTATATTCTAAAAGATAATTTAAATACATACAAAAATAATTATACAATAAGGTGGACTATTAGCCACAATAAGAAAAGTATAATTAAAGGGTGATGGGGATACAAAAAAGGGATGCCATGACAGTCAGCACTCAGTGCTGTGTCCTGTGTGCAGGTCATGCTCAACAAAATGACGTCAGGAGAGAAGTTGACATCAGAAAATGTATTGTTGCAAATGTGTGATTTTTAAATAGCATAGTGGTGGTGGTGGTGGTTGAGTCGCTAAGTCGTGTCCGACTCTTGCGACCTCATGGACTGTAGCTCACGAGGCTCCTCTGTCCATGGGATTCTCCAGACAAGAATACTGGAGTGGGTTGCCATGCCCTTCTCCAGGGGATCTTCCCAATCTAGGAATTGAACCCGGGTCTCCAGCATTGCAGGCAATTTCTTAACCGACTGAGCTATGAGGGAAGCCATAGGTGGTGTTTAATATGCTACTAGTGATTCTCAGTATTGAATCACACTAGGATCACCTGGAAAGCTTTTAGAATGACTAAAGTCCAGATTCTGCCTTAGTTATTCTGGGATAAGGCCTGGGCATCAGTGTTTTTCAAAAGCCCCTAGATGATTCTACTGAGCAGCCAGGGTTGAGCAACCTCTGGTATAAAATTGAAAGGCTAAGGGGCTTGGAATCAAAGGAAGAAATACAAATTTGGGAAATAGAAAGTACAGATGACAGATGTAGCACTAGTGCCCATGAATAAATCTTGGATAATTTCCTTTCTTCAGTACAATAAAAAATCATATCTAAATTCAGAGTAATATTTGTCTCTAGCTCTCAGGAATTTTACTAAAAATATTCATCAATCAAAAGAAAATAATTTTTAAATTAAAAAACTAAAGTGTAATTGACATATATTAGTTTTGGGATACCATATTATTCTTTATTACAAAATCTATAATAATGAGTCTACTTATAATAATAAACTTATGCATCTTGATATATAATTTCATTTATTTCTCTCAATATCTGTGCCAGTGTAGTATCACCTTTATTTTGCAAATGACTGCCTTACAATAACACCTCAGTGATGAAGCCACTTTCTATTTCTCTTTTTTCAGCCTTGCGTATTTTTCTAGATCATTATTGGCATGCAAACAGCTGGGATATTCTATGATGAATCAATAGGATTGGTTTTTAATATAAAGAATAAAACCTTGGCTCTATTTTCAACTAATTGCTTAATTGGCAAGACATTGGAACAAATAAAATACATTGAGGATGGTAAGTAGTTGACAGTATGAGGAACTGGTGTTTGTTACTGGCTATTTCTAAGCATATTAAAAAGACATAAAGAACAGTGACAAAATATAATAAACTATCCAGCTCCTAACGTCATAACTGCTAAACATGTTTGTTGAAAGAATGAGTGAATGAATGAATGTAGTTTTGAGTATTTACAGAAATGGCTATAATGATACATAAAATTATTGAGTATTACCATATGCCAGGCTTGTTTTTAGCCCTCACATGTTTTTTTGTGTTTTAGTCCATGTACTCATTCTGTTAGGTTGGTATGATCATTATCCCTTATTTTACAAATGAAGAAACTGAAGTTCAGAAAGATAAATAATTATAACGGAGAAGCCCTGTCCTCTCATCGCCTAGTAGCACTGTGGCAAGTTGCTTAGTTACCTAATTTCATAATGCAGTTGGCCAACCATACTCTCCCTCACCTGCTGCTGCTGCTGCTGCTAAGTCGCTTCAGTCGTGTCCGACTCTGTGCGACCCCATAGACGGCAGCCCACCAGGCTCTCCGTCCCTGGGATTCTCCAGGCAAGAACACTGGAGTGGGTTGCCATTTCCTTCTCCAGTGCATGAAAGTGAAAAGTGAAAGTGAAGGTGTTCAGTCGTGTCCGACTCTTAGCGACCCCATGGACTGCAGCCTACCGGGCTCCTCTGTCCATAGGATTTTCCAGGCAAGAGTACTGGAGTGCTCCCTCACTTGAGCCAGGCCCAAATCCATCTATTTGTCTTCTCTGTGGTGCCACCTGCTGGAGATAGGACATGCACTTGTTACCTTTCCCTAGCNACTCTTAGCGACCCCATGGACTGCAGCCTACCGGGCTCCTCTGTCCATAGGATTTTCCAGGCAAGAGTACTGGAGTGCTCCCTCACTTGAGCCAGGCCCAAATCCATCTATTTGTCTTCTCTGTGGTGCCACCTGCTGGAGATAGGACATGCACTTGTTACCTTTCCCTAGCATTATTTCTTTCAGCTTGTTCCTGAGTCTGTTGGCAACCATTTGCCAGCGTACCTCCTCAGCTTTAACAAGGGACAGGAATAAGTGGGGACAGGGCTGTTCATTTCAAATGTAACATGAAGACTCCAGCCCAGGGCATGGTTCCAGTCCTCTGAATTCAAACTTTGCTCTCATCTCTGATTTCTTACCCCAGAAGCCACAGCCACATCCTGAGCATCCTCTGTCCAGCCATCTTGCAGTTTATTGACTCTGGGGTTTGCCATTAGTTCTAAGGTGCATTGTTTGAAAAAAGGTATTGCTAAGAAAAAGAAAACAGCCAGTTATAATTGCATGATGTCATCAACTGAAGATGCATCCCTGTTTCAAAGAAGTTAAAATATGAAAAAAAAAAAGCATCTTAGAGTTGATGAAATATAGCTTATAATTCGGAGAAGGCAATGGCACCCGTACTGTTGCCTGGAAAATCCCATGGGTGGAGGAGCCTAGTAGGCTGCAGTGCATGAAGTTGCTAAGAGTCGGACATGATTGAGCAACTTCACTTTCACTTTTCACTTTCATGCACTGGAGAAGGAAATGGCAACCCACTCCAGTGTTATTGCCTGGAGAATCCCAGGGACAGAGGAGCCTGGTAGGAGGCCATCTACGGGGTCGCACAGAGTCAGACACGACTGAAGTGACAGCAGCAACAGCAGCAGCAGCAGCATATAATTGTGCTTGAAAGATTTTTGTAATATGCAGGGGCTGTTCATAGCTGGCTTTTCTCATGACCATTACTTTTGCCAACTTGCAATGCTTTGTCTCTCCTGATGAACTGTAGTGACTGTGGTCACAAATAATGTCCTCCCCAACAGCCAAACAGGGAAGTGTGTATATTTTGGGTTAGCACAGGACAAGAGAATGGTAGAGGGTACTAAGGAATGGATACAGTTGGAGGACTATGGAATACTCCAGGTGATAGGAAGTTTAGGGTGTGCCTGCTGCTGCTGCTGCTGCTGCTGCTGCTGCTGCTGCTAAGTCGCTTCAGTCGTGTCCGACTCCTTTCTCCTATACACATCT
>SJYT01005981.1:553971-587940 GCA_006410635.1 Cephalophus harveyi | reverse complement strand
GATCCAACCGGTCCATTCTAAAGGAGATCAACCCTGGGATTTCTTTGGAAGGAATGATGCTAAAGCTGAAACTCCAGTACTTTGGCCACCTCACGCGAAGAGTTGACTCATTGAAAAAGACTCTGATGCTGGGAGGGATTGGGGGCAGGAGGAGAAGGGGACGACCGAGGATGAGATGGCTGGATGGCATCACGGATTCGATGGACGTGAGTCTAAGTGAACTCCGGGAGATGGTGATGAACAGGGAGGCCTGGCGTGCTGCGATTCATGGAGTCTCAAAGAGTCGGACATGACTGAGCAACTGAACTGAACTGAACTGCATTCCACTTTATTCTTTTTATACACTGTTGGATTCAAGAAGTTTAATATTTTTTGCATTGTAGTTTGCTGAATTATCCTCTCAATTTCTTTTGTATGAAGAAAATCTTTAGTTCACCTTCATTTTTAATAGATCAATTTGTTGAGTGTAGACTTTTAGATTGACAGATTTTTCTTTCAGTACTTAAAAATGTCACTCCTTTGTCTCCTGGCTTATATAATTTCTGATAGGAAGTCTATAGTCAATCTTTTCTTTGTTCCTTTTTCTTCCATTTCTCTCTCCAGTATGCCTGTTTTTCCCTGCATTTTTGAGCCTCTGGGGTATATTTATATTAGCTGATTTAGAAGCTTTCCTATTTATTTCATCATCTCTGTCAATTTCTAAGTATATTTCTGTTGATAGACTGTCCTCTTGGTTATGAATTATATTTTCTGCATGCCAGTAGTTTTGTTTGGATTTCAGGACACTGGATTTTTATATTGTTGGGTGCTAGGTATTGTTGTATCCATTCAAAAATATTGACCTTTGACCTGACACACAGTTAAGTTAGTTGGAATCAGATTGACACTTTTGAGGATGGCTTTTCTGCCTTTTTTAAGGTACGTCAGAGCAGCCTTCCACCTAAAATCAGTTAGATCACCGCTGTGCGGGTGACTCCCTTCTGAAGACCTATCCCTGTTTGAGTTCTGAGTATTGTGTGGTCTCTGCTTCAGGGTGATTCTTTACTCAGTCTCGGGAGTTCATCTAAACACGAAGATCAGGATTCAGTCAATGATCTGAGGGGACTCCTCTGCAGATCTCCTAAGATTTCTCCTTCAGTGCCTCTCTCCTCCCCAGGATTCTGTCCCACAAATGTAGCTTCGTTAGTGTCCCAGAACTCCTTTCCCCAACTAAATGAGACAACTGCGTTCTGCCTGTGTCTTGTATCCTGGAAACTTGTATCCAGGTAGCAGTCCAGAGCAAGCGCTCACCTCATTGGTTTCCCTGGTCATAGCGTCACAGGCCTGTGCTGCCTGTTGTCCCATATCTGAAAAAAATAGTTTGTTTCATACATTTCCCCTATTTTTATAATTGTTTATGATGGGACAGCAGGCTTCCCTAGTGGATCAGTGGTAAAAATCCACCTGCCAATGGAAGAGACATGAGTTCAATCCCTGAGTTGGAAAGATGCCCTGGAGAAGGAAATGGCTACCCATTCCAGTATTCTTGCCTGGGAAATCCCATGAACAGAGGAGCTTGGTGGCTACAGTTCATGGGTTTACAGAGTCAGACACGACTGAGTGACTAAACAATAATAGCGTGGGACACCAGTTCCTTAGCAGTTAGTCCTTTAGGTTAGAAGTAGCAATTCAGAAGCCAACACAATATTGTGAAGCAATTATCCTCTGGTCAAAAAAAAGGTGGAAAAAAAGAAGTAACAATTCACCCACCTTTTCACTATTTTTGTGGCTATTATTGGAAATATTATTGGATAATCCCATATGATCTTTAAGATAATTTTCTCCTCTGACAAAACCCCACTCCATAAAAAGTATAAGTGGAACAAGAATTTATATATTACATTTTAGAAAGCTGACATTTACATTGAAGGTGCAAAAGCAATAGTAAGTTCACTGATGCATTAGCATGAATCAAAACTGTGGCTCTAAACTGTACCACTAGACAGATTCTTCATATTCATGCCCTCACACACACGAAAGCCAGCTTCACCTAAAAAGTTCTTAATAAAGCAGTAAAAATGATTAATTTTATCAACTCTTGCCACATGGCTAGGCATCTTTTTAATATTCTGTGTGATGAAACCGGAAGTACACATGAAGCACTTCTGTTGCATACTGAATTCTAATGGTTGGCTTTAGGAAAAGCATGTGCATTGTCTGAATTGCGAGCTGAGCCAGCTCTTCTTTCTTTCTGTGTGTGGGCTACTACTTTTACTTAAAAGAACAAGCAAGAGACAAAATATGGTATTCAGAGTTGGTTACTGGGCGACATCTTCTTGTAAACAAACAAAGTGAGCTTGTCACTTGAAACAACTGACAATATCTGTTGCTAGTGATAAAATACGAGATTTCAGTAAAAACTAGCATTTTGCAATTAGCAAATTGTATCTACCACCACGAGCTTAATCTCTCCCCTATAATTAAAAGGTTTTAAAATTTTTGAATTAAAGTATAGTTGATTTACAATGTTGTGTTAGTTTCTGTTGTACAGCAAAATGACCCAGTTATACATATATGTATATATATATTCTTTTTCATATTCTTTTCCATTGTGGTTTATCACAGAATACTGAATATAGCTCCCTATGCTATATAGTAGAACAACCTGTTTTTTTTTTTTTTTAATGCATCCCTTTTATAATAGTTTGCATCTGCTAATCCCAAGCTTCCAATCCTTCCCTCCTCCACTTGCCCTCCACCTTGGCCAACCACAAGTCTGCTCTCTGTGTCTGTGAGTCTGTTTCTGTTTTATGAAGGTGTTCATTTGCGTTGTATTTTAGATTCCACATATAAGTGATATCATATTGTATTTGTGATTCCCTTTCTGACTTACTTCACTTAGTATGGTAATCTCTAGGTCTATCCATGGGGCTGCAAATGGCATTATTTCATTCTTTTTAATAGCTGAGTAGTATTCCATTATATATTTGTATCTATATATCTCACATCTACTTTATGCATTTATCTGTCAGTGGACATTTAGATTGTTTACATGTCTTGGCCATTGTGAATAGTGCTGCTATGAACATACGGGTGCATATATCTTTTCAAATTATAATTTTGTCTGGGTATGTGCCCAGGAGTGGGATTGCTGAATCATATATCAACTCTATTTTTCGTTTTTAGAGGAACCTCATACTGTTCCCTAGTGCTGAACAAATTTACATTCCCATCACCAACAAAACACTTTTCTGAGGAGATGGAGGGGGTGATATTAATAAATGTGATTTTTAAAATATGTAATATAGCGTGTTGGGCTTCCCAGGTGGCTCAATGATAAAGAACCCACCTGCCAATGTAAGAGACATGGGTTTGATCCCTAGGTTGGAAAGATCCTAGAGAAGGATATGGCAACCCACTTCAATACTCTTGCCTGGGTAATCCCATGGACAGAAGGAGCCTAGCAGGCTATAGTCCATGGGGTCACAAAAGAGTTGGACACGACTTAGTAACTAAAGAACAACAACAATATAGTGTGTAAGCCTTTGGAAGACCTGCATAAATCAGAGAACTAATATTTTCCAAATGACCAGTGCATGATGTTAGAAAAC
Organism: Cephalophus harveyi; assembly: GCA_006410635.1. NCBI lineage: Eukaryota > Metazoa > Chordata > Mammalia > Artiodactyla > Bovidae > Cephalophus > Cephalophus harveyi. The sequence continues at coordinate 584,350 of SJYT01005981.1, read as the reverse complement.
TATGCATAAGTAAATGATACATTTAAAGTTCAAGATGCACCTGAAACTAACTCAACATTGTAAATCTACTTTACTCCAATAAAAATTAAAAAATAATAAAAAATAAGTTCAAGAAAAACTGATGGACATTAATGTAACAGAGTAGGAAAAGTTTATTCATATGGTTTTAGATTCCACACTGCAACTAATGTTTAGAAAACTACCATTTGTCATGTTGGGTATAGTATCAAAGAAGAATGTCTACACTAGTCTGATTAAGGTACTGCCCTTTCCCAACTGCATAGCTGTGTGAAGCAAGATTTTCTTTTTAATTCCCTGACTGAACTCATGCCCCTCCCCAGTGAAGTGAGGAGTCCTAATCACTGGACCAACAGGGAAGTCCCTTTTTCACATACTTTAAACAAAATAACATTACAAGAGACTGAATGTTAGAAGTGGATGTGAGAACCTGAATTTCTTTTTGTTTATGCTAGGTACTAAATAGATGTGAAATAATATAAATTAATACTGGGCTTCCTAGGTGGCTCAGTGGTAAAGAATCTACCTGCAAAGCAGGAGACTCGAATCCAATCCCCAGATCAGGAAGATCCCCTGGACCAGGAAATGCAACCCACTCCAGTATTCTTGCCTGGAAAATTCCATGAACAGAGAAGACTGGTGGATTACAGTCCATTGGGTCACAGAGAGTTAGGCACAACTGAGTGACTGAGCACACACAGCCAGTAAATATCACCCTTCTCCCTAAATTTTTTGAAACCATTATTTTCCCACACAAAAAATATCTTTTTTAAGATATAGTGTGTTTGTTGTTATTTTTAAATGAATTAATAATTTAAGATTTGTATTTTAATTTTTGGTATGATAAATATTGATAGATATGATTCACCTCAACAAAGCCTTCCTGAAATCTCTAAGAATTATTGCAAATAGAAAGAATTTCTGAGCCCAGAAAGTTTGAATTACTGTTCTTTAAAGATTATGTGGATCTCTGCAGTGAAAACATCTGAACCTGGTGTCTTTTAAAATCGGACCACCAGGACCACAGCCTTATCTAACTCAAAGAAACTATGAGCCATGCCATCTAGCGCTGCCCAAGATGGACAGGTCATGGTGGAGAGTTCTGACAAAATGTGATCTCCACTGATCTCCAGTAGCATATTGGGCATGTACCAACCTGGGGAGTTCATCTTTCAGTGTTCTATCTTTCTGCCTTTCCGTACTGTTCATGGGGTTCTCAAGGCAAGAATACTGAAGTGGTTTGCCATTCCCTTCTCCAGTGGACCACATTTTGTCAGAACTCTCCGAGTTAGACAAGGCTGTGCTCCACGTGATCAGATTGGTTAGTTTCCTGTGATTGTGGTTTTCAGTTTCTCTGCCCTCTGATGGACAAGGATAGGAGGCTTATGGAAGCTTCCTGATGGGAGAGACTGACTGAGGGGGAAACTGGGTCTTGTTCTGATGGGCAGAGACTTTACTTTGCCAACAAAGGTCCATCTAGTCAAAGTCAAAGCTATGGTTTTTCCAGTAGTCATATATGGATGTGAGAGCTGGACTATAAATAAAGCTGAGCACCGAATAATTGATGCTTTTGAACTGTGGTATTGGAGAAGACTCTTGAGAGTCCCTTGGATTTCAAGGAGATCTAACCAGTCAATCCTAAAGGAAATCAGTCCTGAATATTCATTGGACGGACTGATGCTGAAGGTGAAGCTCCAATACTTTGGCCACCTGATGGGAAGAACTGACTCATTGGAAAAGACTCTGATACTGGGAAAGATTGAAGGCGGAAGGAGAAGGGGAGGACAGAGGATGAGATAGTTGGATGGGATCACTGACTCAATGGACATGAGTTTTAGTAAACCTCAGGAGCTGTCGACGGACAGGAAGGCCTAGCCTGCTGCAGTCCATGGGGTCCCAAAGAGTCGAAACGACTGAGCAACTGAACTGAACTGGAGGGACTTCCCTGGTGGTCCAGTGGCTAGGACTTGGTGCTTTCACTGCTGTGTGCCCAGGTTTGATCCCTGGTTGGGGAACTAAGATCTTGCAAGCCATGTGGCACAGCCTAAAATAAATAAATAAATAAAATGGGAGGAGGGCTTTCCTGGTGGTTCAGTGGTAAATAATTCACCTGCCTGTGCAGGAGACTCAGGTTCAAACCCTGCTCTGGGAAGATCCCACATGCCATGGAACAGCTAAGGCCGTGCACCCCAACTACTGACCTGTGCTCTGGAGCTCTGGAATCACAACTACAGAGCCAGTTTGCTCTAGAGCCCGTGCTCCACAACAAGAGAAGCCATGGCAGTGAGAAGCCTGTGCAGCACAGCTAAGAGTAGCCCCTGTTGCCACAACTAGGGAATATCTCATGCACCAGTGAAGACCCTGCAGAGCCAAAAATAACTAACTAAAGTTACTAAAAATAAATAAATTACATGAGGGATTTAGTGGTTCACTGGTTAGGATTTGGTCCCTTCAATATTTTTATAGATTATACTCCATTTAAAGTTGCTAAAAATATTGACTATACTCACTATGCTGTATAATATATCCTTGTAACCATTTTATTTTTTAATCTTCAAAATATATTTATTATTTTCAAATGGAGAATGAGCATCCATAGACAATACAAGCGCCTGCTGCTGCTGCTAAGTCACTTCAGTCGTGTCCGACTCTGTGCGACCCCATAGATGGCAGCCCACCAGGCTCCCCCATCCCTGGGATTCTCCAAGCAGGAACACTGGAGTGGGCTGCCATTTCCTTCTCCCATGTATGAAAGTGAAAAGTGAAAGTGAAGTCGCTCAGTCGTGTCCAACTCTTCGCGACCCCATGGACTGCAGGCCACCAGGCTCCTCCGTCCATGGGATTTTCCAGGCAAGAGTACTGGAGTGGGGTGCCATTGCCTTCTCCATACAAGCGCCTAAGAACAGATAATTAGGATGAACAGTTTTGCAAAATAATGTTCTCTATTATATAGGCACCAATAGTGGAATTTTCCATGGAACAATTGGATTATTTCTTATCTATACTTTTTTATTTTATACCTTTGAGTTTGTATCTTAGTCCCCTTCCCCTATCTTGCCATTCCATCCTTCCCTCTCTTCACTGGTTTGTTCTCTATATCTTTGAGTCTGTTTCTGTTTTGTTACAGCTATTCAATTGTATTTTTTCAGAGTTCAGATATAATTGAAAACACAATGTTTGTCTTTATCTTATTTCATTAAGCATGATACACTTTCAGTCCATTCATGTTGTTGCAAATGGCGCTGACTCCACCGTTCATTCATTTCACATACCCCACTAATTATACAGTATAAAATATTTGCGACAAGGAGACTAGAAGGGATGATTAGAGTAGACAGGAAATGTTAGGCAAGAAAAAAGGGGAACTGATATGGTATATGGTCTGTCCCCTTAATTTGGTCTGTCCCCAAAAATGTCCTGGAAAACAAGGTATCAGTAGGAATTGTCTCCTGGGGATCGTCTCAACCAGGGTTTCATGGGGCTGATATTTACAAACCTACCAGGATCCAAGCTCTGCTTCTCAACTTTTAGTGTCCAGAAATTCAACTTTGCTTGTCTCACCAGACTAGGATCAGGCTCTGGAGTAACTGGTCAGCCACAATCGCAACAATGATTGATGTCAAAACTAGCAAGCCAATTTCATAATCTCCTAACAACTGAACCACAATACCTATGTCTACCTCTCAAAGCATTTGTTTGCTTTGCACACAGGTGTTTGTGGTTTCCTAGAGACTGTTCTTGGAGATGCATCTGTAAGGACGTGAGGAAGGCAGAATTTGGCACAGAGAGAAGCTAGACTGCAGAGAAGTTGCAGCTAAGATCCCCTGTGGTCCTTGGGGAGCTCTGGAGCTAGAATGACTCTTGAGAGTTTTCCCCAAGTTGAGACAATGGAGCTGGACCTTGGAATCTCCAGGCAGTCGTTAGGATGTCCCCTGGAGGCGCTCTAACCTTGGCTGAGGCAGGTCCCTGCAGCCAGCCCTCTGTGTGCCCCCTGTGCCCTCTGTGTCCAGTGAGGGAGGCAGCTGTGTGCCCCCAGTTCAGGGCAGGTGGGGCATGGACACCTTAGCCCTGGGTAGAATACCATAGCAACTCGCTACAAACACACTGGTTCTATAATGCATCCTGAATTCAGAAACATTAAAGTCTGAAAAAAGAGTACCTTAAAATGGTAGATTCAATAGGCTTCTTTCTTTCTTTTTTTGATATGGAGTGGGAAGAACCATGGTAGAGAACTGGAAATCCAGGTGCTTCGGGGACTCATCTCCATTATCTTGTCACTAAGGATTCTTCTTGCAAATCTGTTTCACTTTTTTTCCTCGATATTCCAACTTTCTTTGCTGGATAGTTTAGCAAAGCCCCCCTGGGAGGTGAGCCATGGCTGGTGCCGTGCTGGCAGGTGTTTAAATACTGGCCCTCTGGACAAAAAGAAGTGCACACATATATTCGTGTCATTTTTACTGATACAAAGGAGACAGGAAAATGTATAGGTGACAATGAATGCTATTATACTCTGTATTGTAAATTCTATATAGCCCATTGATTCTCACAGAATGCTTTCATTGATTTTTGCAGAACTCTTGTATCCCCAGCCAACCTGTGGTTATAATTGGTGAACACGTCCAGCTCTGACATGAATACTAATGGACATTTTTGCTTAAATTAATGAATAAAAAGTGAAACAACAAAGATGCATGTCAGAATGTCACTTGTTGGTCAATGATGTGAGAGGCTTCCTCTTTCATAATTATTACTGAAAGCTGAGTCCTTTTACTTATTTTTGTCATACTGGGTCTTTGTTGCAGACTATGGCCTTTCTCTAGTTGCAGCGAGTGGGGGTTACTCTTTGTTGCGGTGCTGGGGCTTCTTACTGTGGTGGCTTCTCTTGTTATGGAGCATGGGCTCTAGGTGCTTGGGCTCAGTAGCCATGGTGCAGGGCTTTGTTGCCCCAAGGCATGTGGGATCTTCTTAGACCAGGGATCAAACCTATGTCCCCTGCATTGGCAGGTGGATTCTTATTCATTGCACGACCAGGGAGTGAAGAAGAACTAAAGAGCCTCTTGATGAAAGTGAAAGAGGAGAGTGAAGAAGTTGGCTTAAAACTTAACATTCAGAAAACTAAGATCATGGAATCTGGTCCCATCACTTCATGGCAAATAGATGGGGAAACAATGGAAACAGTGGCTGACTTTATTTTTGGGGGTTCCAAAATCCCTGAAGATGGTGATTGCAGCCATGAAATTAAAAGAAGCTTACTCCATGGAAGGAAAGTTATGACCAACCTAGACAGCATATTCAAAAGCAGAGACATTACGTTATCAACAAAGGTCCGTCTAGTGAAGGCTATGGTTTTTCCAGTAGTCATGTATGGATGTGAGAGTTGGACTGTGAAGAAAGCTGAGCGCTGAAGAATTGATGCTTTTGAACTGTGGTGTTGCAGAAGACTCTTGAGAGTCACATCACTGACTCGATGGACATGGGTTTGAGTGAACTCTGGGAGTTGGTGACGGACAGGGAGGCCTGGCGTGCTGCGATTCAGGGGTCACAAAGAGTCGGACATGACTGAGCGACTGAACTGAACTGACTGATGCATAACAGCTGATTCACAAAATTTTTTTTTAAATGGAGCAATGGGCTCTTTTTTAAAAATAAATATTTATTATTTACTTGGCTGCATCGGGTCTTAGTTGCAGTCTTCAGAATTTTTAGCCGTGGCATGTGGGATCTAGTTCCCCGATCAGGGATCAAACGTGGGTCCCCTGCATTGACAGCGCAGAGGCTTAGCCACTGGACTGCCAGGGAAGTCCCACACAGTAGCTTCTTGCAGTCCAAAATGGACTGATCTGGCTCCAGCATGCCCCTGGAATGGCTTTCACCACTCTCCAATCCCCACCTTCTCTACTTGCAAAGACTGACTCAATTCCAACATCAATTTTCCAGGGCACACACTCTGATTGGTCTACATGAGGCCAGGTCCCAGCCCACTCTCTGTGAATACGCGGAAGCAGGCCTGTGAACATGGCTGGCTCCAAAGGGAGCCGGCCCCTTCTATTTAGGAAATTTCTCAAAGCACCACTGTGAGTGGGCAGACGCCCTGGGAGGCCCCATGACAGTACTGTAGACACCGACACAGCTTCCTCCCTCATCTTGTTTATCAGGACTTCCTGCAGACCGAGTTTCTGACTCACCCGATGCTCCAAAATAATAATTAGATCCGTGGTTCTCAAAGTGTGGTCCCTGGATCCGCAGCAGCTGCCTCACTTGGGAATTTGTTCAAAAAGCAAATTCTTGGGCTCCTCCACAAACCTTTTGAATGAGACATTCTGGGGATCTACAATCTGGGTTTTTAAAAGTCCTCTGGGTTATTTTGAGGCATGCTGACAATGGAGGGCCACTGTATGAGATTTTTAAATTTAAATATTTTAATGAATGGATTAAATTTTTGTTGTTGTTGTTGTGCTTTGTGGCTTCTGGGATCTTAGTTCCTTGACTAGGGATTAAACGTGGGCCCAGCAGTGAAAGCACCAAGTCCTCATCACTGGAATGCCAGGAAACCTCCCAGTATAAGATTATATAGCTTTCAAAAAAGAAGTTACAGTCTATCCTTTAGGACAGCAACAAAACAAACCTAGATCATCCTGATTAAATTTGGTATTTCCCCATTTTCCAGAAATGACAGATAATCTCTTAGGATGGGTTATTTCAATGGCAGAATAATCCCATCAATTATATACCTATTGAGTTTTTACTATTTCTTGTTTTAGTTTCTGTAAATACTTTTAATAGCCCCATATATGCTACAAAATCATGTTTATCTTATATAATTTAACTTTTCGCTGGTAACATCCTCATGGGTAGGACTATGTATGGCACCAACATTTGGTTTAGTCCATAGAACCTAAAGCAGTACAGAGCTCATAGGAGACGTCAAATATTTTTATGTATTTACTTATTTTTGGTTGTCCTGGGTCTTCCTTGCTGTGCATAGACCTCCTCTTGTTCCAGCAAGCGGGGGCTACTCTCCAGTTGTGGTGCTCAGGCTTCTCTTGCTGCAGAGCTCAGGCTCTAAAGCACAGGCTTCAGAAGTTTTGGCTCTTGGGATCAGTAGTTGTGGCACACGGGGTTGGTTACCCCAAGGCTTGTGGGATCTTCCTGGACCAGGGATAGAACCTGTGTCTTCTGCACTGGTAGGTGGATTCTTAACCCCTGGACCACCAGGGAAGTCCGAGACATCTAACTATTGACTGAATAAGTATGAAGGTTAGAAAACATTCTCTTTTTTTGTTTTCTTTTACTGGCATTATTTAAAATTTATTATACATGATTTTTAAAGTAGTAATGCTGAAATTTTATAAAGAATTTCAATAATAATGAAATAAAACAGAAAATGACTGCCCCTCAGGATTTTTCCCCCAAACTTATGGAATTTGTACAATTATAGTATAAAGAAGAATAGGTAATAATTGATATTTGGATATGTTTCTGTTCAATCATTTTCTAGGTTTACATGCTTTTTTTTTTTTTTTAACTAAATGGAGACTGTATGTTATATTTCTAGTTTCATTATCCTACTTTCTAATTTTTATTTGAAAATTTTCTCTTGGCTGTGCAGCATTTGGGATCTTAGTTCCCCAACTAGGGATTGAACCAGCATCCCCTGCAGTGGAAGCCCGGAGTCCTAACCACTGGACCACCAGGGAAGTCCTCTCCTTTTTTTTTTAACTAAACATTATGTCATGAGGATCTCATATCATTGAATATTTTCTGAACATATTGTTCAGTCATATGTATGAATTATGACTTTATTTAACCATCCCCCCAGATATGACACTTAGATTGTTTCTAATAATTTGCTTTTTAAAAAACTGTGATAGAAGGGGATGCATATTTTAAAATGACTATGACTCCTTAGAATCAGGATTAACTGGTTCTCTTCAGTATTTCTTAACTCTCCTGGTTATCTGTTTCTCCCCTCAGTATAAACTGAAAAGCTTTCTTATCAGTTTGCTTGTTCAAGTACTTATCTCTCCCACTTTTCCATCTTAGGCCTTTATTAAGATTTAATGCACATATTTACATAAACATCAAGAGGAATGAAAATCTGAAATTTAAAAGGAGCCTGTTTATAGAAGCTACTGTCTTCCCTGGTATATGTGAGCCGTTCCTTCTCTGTGAACTTCCATTACTGTTAGAATTACTTGTGTCAACCTTCAGGTTTTTGTGTCATCATTTCTAAACCCTAAACAGGAATAGGCTAACAAATTATTTGCTTATTGAACTATAAGTGACTCAGGAAACAAATCCATGTAAAAATGTTCCCATGTTTAATGACTCAAGACCTTTTTTTTGGGGGGGGGCGGTAAAAGTTTTCAAAAGCCCTAAAAATTAGCAAAGCATCTTAGCTCAGAGACTGAATTAACTTTCTATGTTGATTTATTTCTGGCAAAAGTCAGATATCTTTTAAAGGAAATATAACCAACACATACATGTATACAGTAAAAGTACTTTGTAAATTGAAACAATTCTCTATCATCTTTTATTTTGCTAAACCATCTCACCCATTAATGAATTGACTGAACTGAATATTTCTTTCCTTTTTTGACTGGGGAAAAGTAGTATGTCTAATATTGTTCAGTTATGACTTAACTAGAAACTTAAACACAGCTTCAGTGGCATAGAACCAAAAATAAATGTAAACAGTTTTTAGAGTCTTTTAAAAATTAAAATCTCTGACATAATTTCACTCCAATTTAATTTGTCTTCTTGCGAAGCCATTAAAAATTTTTTCAATTACATCTTTAATCATCTCACTGAAAATCTTATTGCTGAACACATGACCAGAGAGATTATCTCAGTTTGCTGGGGTAAGAGAGTTCCAGAAAAACATCTATTTCTACTTTATTGACTATGCCAAAGCCTTTGACTGTGTGGATCACAATAAACTGTGGACAATTCTGAAAGAGATGGGAATACCAGACCACCTGACCTGCCTCTTGAGAAACCTATATTCAGGTCAGGAAGCAACAGTTAGAACTGGACATGGAACAACAGACTGGTTCCAAATAGAAAAAGGAGTAGTCAAGGCTGTATATTGTCACCCTGCTTATTTAATTTCTATGCAGAGTACATCATGAGAAACGCTGGGCTGGAAGAAGCACAAGCTGGAATCAAAACTTCTGGGAGAAATAGCAATAACCTCAGGTATGCAGATGACACCACATTTAGTGAAGAGGAACTAAAAAGCCTCTCGATGAAAGTGAAGAAAAAGCGTCGAAGAATTGATGCTTTTGAACTGTGGTGTTGCAGAAGACTCTTGAGAGTCTCTTGGACTGCAAGGAGATCCAACCAGTCCATTCTAAAGGAGATCAGTCCTGGGTGTTCATTGGAAGGACTGATGCTAAAGCCGAAACTCCAATACTTTGGCCACCTCATGCGAAGAGTTGACTCAATGGAAAAGACTCTGATGCTAGGAGGGATTGGGGGCAGGAGGAGAAGGGGACGACCAAGGATGAGATGGCTGGATGCATCACTGACTTGATGGACGTGAGTTTGAGTGAACTGGGGGAGTTGGTGATGGACAGGGAGGCCTGGAGTGCTGAGATTCACACGACTGAGCGACTGAACTGAACTGAAATGTTCAATTATCACGAAAATATACGAGCAATCTAGAACTCAGGGAGGAGGGATATATTTACTTCTGAAATTACTTAAATGAATATACTGTAATTGGCTAAGTTTACAGGTAGATTCACCGGCCGGAGAAGGGGACGACCGAGGATGAGATGGCTGGATGGCATCACGGACTCGATGGACGTGAGTCTCAGTGAACTCCGAGAGATGGTGATGAACAGGGAGGCCAGGCGTGCTGCGATTCATGGGGTCGCAAAGAGTCGGACACGACTGAGCGACTGAACTGAACTGACCGGCCAGCAACGAACACCTTTTACTCTATAGTTATGAGTTAGTATTGTTGTTCTGGGTTTTCTCACTTGAGTACATTAATTGTGGCACGCAGTTAGCTTCAGGGACTCCAAAGTGAGATTCTCGTGTAGCAGGTAAAGATCTGACTTCAGTAATCATAAATGAAGTGTTCCACTATGAAGCTTTTGCACCTCAAGTAGCAGGTACAAAAAGGTATAACCTTTATCTTCTTTTAAAACTGAAGTATAGCTGACATAGGTATATAACATTTTTTTTTTAAATGCAGCATCCGTTTAGAAGACTCGTGTTCATATTTTCCACGTTCGTATCTCCACGGAAACTACAGGCACGCTGTCGGAGAGGGCCGCCAGGGGGCGCCAGCCCTCGGCGACTACGTAAATAATAGGAGCCCTGGAGCGCTCTTTCCCCTCCTCTCGCTCACCTCAGCTTCCGCCGGAAGCCGCCCTGTCAGTTGTTGTCCTCAGGTGTTTGGGCTGGCTGTGTTTAAGTAGGTTAGCGGCGGCTGGCTGGGTGAAAAGTCTTGGTCCAGGGAGCCGGAGAAGTAGAAAGAAAACTCGAGACAGCTTCAACCCGGACAGCAAGATGGACGTTTTGAAATCGGAGATCCTCCGGAAGCGGCAGCTGGTGGAGGACAGGAACCTGTTGGTGGTGAGGAGCCTTGGGGTCGTGGGCGTTGGCGACGGAGGAGCCGAGTGTCTGCGTCGGGGAGGGCCCGGGGAGAGGGGAACGGTGCTGAGAGGGTCCTTGCCGGGGGGTGGGGGGTGGTGATGCTCAGCCAGAACGCCGCCGCGGCCCCAGAGAGCTCGCAGCTAGACCCACTGTGCCCTTGGCACTCACTCGGGAGCCTTTGGGATGGAAGTGTGGGAATTGCAGGAAAACCCGAGCCTTGGGCAGTTCTCTTTCCCCCAGCTGTCCCTCACACCCATTCCCGACTGTCGGTATTTTTCGGACCGCCCCAGTTCTTCTGGTCGTACACTTCTGTCGTTTTACGAAGCCTTTGCACTTTATGTGTACTTCCTGTTTTGTCGCACAGGATATTAAAAAAGATGTGGTTAAGGACCACGACTTAGTAAAATCAATAATTTTACAACTTCAAGGAGGTAGTTAAGTGAAACTGCCCCCACTGCAGTAGTGCTCGGCATGTTCGACTCTGACAGCTGGTACAGTTTAGTGCTGCTGTCTTGATGGTTGTGAAGTCTTCAGGAGACTCCTTTTTCACTCTCAGGGTAAATGTACCAGAGTGAACGGGTAAATAATAGTACTGAGAATAGTTTCGACCTCAGGTACCCTCTCAGAGAATCTTAACGACCCCAGGAGCTCTTGTGGACTACGCCACTGTGAGAACACCTGACTTAAGTATTTGGTGTAGGGTAAGTTGGGATTGTTAGTTTGGCAGATGGAGGTTTCATAATCATTGAAACTTTAAAAAATAACAAAGTGGAGCTAATTAAATAGAGTGCTATTTAGCTAATGGTGTGGGGCAGAGCTTGTTCATATTTGTAACTTGGTATTTTCATCTCTTAACTGGGGGCCTTTTACCTTTGATGAGTGGTTTCTCGAGTATTTGAAAAAGCTAATTTAGGTGTTGGAATGCACAATGGGTGTTAGAAAGGGCCAGGTGTTGAAATACAAATTTTTTTTGGGAAAATGGACTCAGGAAAAGCTCAGCGCATACAGAATCGTTTGCTTTGTAGCTTTTATCTTTCTGTATCATAGTGTCTGTCAGTAACTTTCAAACTTCCCACCACCCCAGCCATAGTAAGAAATACATCTATATTTCGATCTGATATGTATGAAAAAAGTTGCATGCAACATTTCTTAAGTACATGTGATTCTATCATACATTTCTTTGTTTTAATCCATTGTCCTGTTTCATTTTTTAAACAATTTCTGGTCATGGGTCAGTGAATCCTTTTCACTACCCTTTTTGTAGCTGGGAAATGCCCATTTCTGCTGTACTGTTTTTCCAGAAGCGCCACCTCCTCTTTGCTCATTTTACAATGTAATGTTTAATTTCTGCTGTGACGTCTACAGCAAAGTTGTTGAGTTATATATGTTCTTTTTCATATTTTTTCCATTATGGTTTATCATGGGATATTGACTACAGTCCTTTGTGCCATACAGTAGGACCTTGTTTATCCATCCTATATGGAGCTTGGTATCCCAGCTTTTTCTTTTTAAGCTAATTAATTAATTTAAAATTCTAGCAACATTTAGAATGTGCTGGGTCTTCGTTGCTGCGAGCGCTTTTCTGTAGTATTGTCAAGTGGGGTCTGCTCTCTAGTTGTAGTGCTTGGGTTTCTCATTTCCGTGGTTTCTCTTGTAGATCACGGGCTCTAGGTGTGCGGGCTTCAGTAGTTGCGACTTCTGGGCTCTAGAACTCGGGCTCAGTGGGCTCTGATGCTCCTCAGCATGTGGGATCTTCCTGGATCAGGGATCAAACCCGTGTCTCCTGCTTTGACAGGGAGATTCTTCACCACTGAGCCACCAGGGAAGCCCCTCAGCTTTTTCTTGTTAGTCCAGTAGTTGGCTATAGTAAATACTTAGCTTGTGACCGCCCCTTTGTCAGACTGGAGGAGCTTCTAAAGCAGCCTCCTGTCCCGTGTTGAGTGCTCTGCCAGGTGTAACTACTTGGAGGTAAATTCGGCCCTCCCTGTGCTTTGGAGCCCTGGTGTTGGTGAATCTTCATTTAACACAAAGCCTCATTCACGTGAAAAGCCAGGCCACTACAGCACTCAGTGGGGCTTAATTAGCAGTTTTATTAGTTGCAGTTTGGAAGAAGGACTTTGTGTAGAATTTTAGCTTTGTTTTTTTGCCAATATTTATTGAATGTTTCCTCTGTGCAAGGTACTACACTGTGCCACAGAGGATTTTTTTTTTTTTTTTAATAATGCTTGCTCCTTTACTGTAAGGAATCTACTTTCAGTTTTATAAAGAGAAGCCATCAGTCAATAAATCCCTCACCTTTCTCCTGTGAAAGTGGATGAGGTATTGGCTGTATGTTGGGTCACACCTTCCACTTACATGTTGGAGCACAACTTTCATCTTTATTAGCATCATCAGAACCTAAATATCACTTGTCTCCTTTCCTCCTGTTTCTTAATCTCTCTACGGGCTTATCTCCAGCAGCACTGAAACATACATGATGTATGTATGTATGTCTCAGTGCTGTTTGTATGTTTTAACAAAATACATCTTTTTTTGCTTGTTTTTTAAACACATCTGTTGTTAAAAATAAAATCAGAAAAAAAATCCACACAGCTGTCCTTTTTCTTTACAGCCAAGCTTCTTAAATTCTGTTTCTCACTTACTGCTTAACCTGATTTCTGCCCTGGCAGTTATACTGAATCCATCCTAATCAGGGGCTGCAGTGACTGCCATGGTTTCTTAACCTCAAGAGCATTTGTACTAGACTGGTCCACTTTCTCCAATCTTCCCTTGGCCTCTTCCACAGTGTCCTGCATTTGCGTCTACTTTTCAAGCTACTTATTTCTGGTCTCCTTTACAGGCTTCGCTTTTGTTGTTGTTTTTTTAGTGTTTGATTTTTATTCGTTAACTGTTGGTTTTCCTTAAAGTTTGGGCCTTGCCTACTTCACAGTGAAAATTCTCATATATATGCATACATATATGTATGCATATATATTTACTTTTCTTGGCTGGGCTGCATGACATGTGGGATCTTGGTTCCCCTGCCAGGGTTGAATTCGCACTTCTTGCATTGAAAGCACAGAGTCTTAACCCCTGGACCACCAGGGATGTCCTCCCAAATTCTCTTATTTGAATTTCATATTCCCCTTCAGATTTCAGTTACCATCTGTTTCAGAGATTCTTAAGTGGAGCCTTTGGATGGACTTCACAGTACCCATCAGCTCTTTGAAATATTAGAAAAAGTAAAACCAGCTTGAACATGTGAAAGTTCATGGTTCACGTATTCCCTGAAGCCCGGCTTGGAGAATTTTGAGCATTACTTTACTAGCACGTGAGATGAGTGCAATTGTGTGGTAGTTGGAGCATTCTTTGGCATTGCCTTTCTTTGGGATTGGAATGAAAACTGACCTTTTCCAGTCCTGTGGCCACTGCTGAGCTTTCCAAATTTGCTGGCAGATTGAGTGCAGCACTTTCACAGCATCATCTTTCAGGATTTGAAGTAGCTCAACTGGAATTCCATCACCTCCACTAGCTTTGTTTGTAGTGATGTTTTCTAAGGCCCACTTGACATCATATTCCAGGATGTCTGGCTCTAGGTGAGTGATCACACCATTGTGATTATCTGGGTTGTGAAGATCTTTTTTGCATAGTTCTTCTGTGTATTCTTGCCACCTCTTCTTAGTATCTTCTGCTTCTGTTAGGTGCATGCCATTTCTGGTATGGTACATAAATAAAAAGTTTAGCATGTATATATATCTATGACCCCACGTCCCCTCCTCCTGTTGATGATATTGTTAAAGGGATCTTTGACTCAAAAAGGTCAAGAACTAGTCCTTTCTGGGCTGGTGAACATCTCTGTGCCCATTAATCCCTAGCCCCAGGCAGCTGTCCCAACTCTGCTGACCCTTCTTCATTTATTCCAGTCCTTCAGCTTACCTTTATTCACACTTTCCCTTCATTCCCACTGTCTTCTGTAAAACTCTCCAACACCTTTCTCTAGCGCTTGGTGAGGAGCCTTTCACAGGTTTTTTGATACAGTCAGAAAACAGCGTGGAAGGGAATTTGTCATGTTGGTACCGTGTCTTGACATCTCCTGCAAAGAATTTTTTCCTCAGAACTTCACTGTGAAAGCTTTTAAATATATAGAACACTCAAAATAATTGTACTGTGAACACCCATATGCCTGCCATTTAAATTTGCAGTTAAACCTGTGATTAACATTTTAATGTATTTGCTTTATTCTTTGTCCATCTGTCCATCATTGTATATCCATTCGTCAATCCATCTAGCAGTGCAGAAACTGCTTTTACCACAGGACAGTAAAACAGGCAGAACATTTTAGAATAGTGGAAGGCAGCTTTTCCACACTCTGACAACACACACAGGCTAAGTTGTTACCATTTCACCTAAAACAGATGAACCATAAAAACCTGGGAAACCGCTTGAAATGACCAAACATGGTTCTTTAGATGAGTGTTTTCCAGCTGCTTACAGGGTCTTGAAGCCAAGGTACTGATCTTGATGCATTTTGCATTAATTTACAGGCATTGTTACACTTTACCCTTAAATATATATAATTTCCAGAGTGTAATTTGACATGTTTTTCATTGACTAGTGTTCACAGTGTTTGTCTATACATATGAAGAAATACACAAATCTTAAGTGTCCCACTCAGTGATTTTTGATAAATGCATACACACCTGTGTGACCCCGTGTGTATCAAGGTACAGAATATTGCCTTCATTCCACCTTGCAGTCAGCTTCTACCATCCCCAGAAGCAACTGCTGCTTCGATTTCTTTCCGCCATCCATTGTCTTTGCCTGCCCTGCTGCTAAGTCGCTTCAGTCATGTCCAACTCTGTGCAACCCCATAGACAGAAGCCCACCAGGCTCCCCTGTCCCTGGGATTCTCCAGGCAAGAACTCTGGAGTGGGTTGCCATTTCCTTCTACAATCCGTGAAAATGAAGTTGCTCAGTTGTGTCCGACTCTTAGCGACCCCCTGGACTGCAACCCACCAGCTTCCTCTGCCTGTGGGATTTTCCAGGCAAGAGTACTGGAGTGGGGTCCCATTGCCTTCTCCATTGCCTGCCCTAGAACTTCGCGTAAATGAGATGATACTATGGACTCTTATATGACCCACTTTGTTTAATCAGAATAATGTGAATTTTATTTGTGTTGTTGTGTGTGTCGGTTGTTTGTTCCTTTTATTGCTGAGAAATATCGTGTTGCACAAATGTACCAGTCTGTTGATCTGTTACCCTGAGGATGGTCACCTGGGCTGTTTCTAGGATTTAGCTGTGGACCCTCTTGTGCAAGTCTTTTATTTTTTTAAGTCACTGATTTGTTTTTGGCTGTGCTGGGTCTTTGTTGCGCTTTTCTCTAGTTGTGGCGCACGGGCTTCTCATTTCAGTGGCTTCTCTTGTGGCAGAGCTCGGCCTCTTGGGTTCGCAGACTTCAGTAGTTGTGGCACATGGGCTTAGTTGTACCACGGCCTGTGGGACCTTCCTGGACCAGGGATCGAACCTGTGTCCTCTGCATTGGCCCCTGGAACACCAGGGAAGTCCCTGTGCAAGCCTTATGTTTTCATTTCTCATAGGAAAATGCCTGGGAGTGGAATTGCTAGGTCATGGTGTTCGTTACATGTTTGCTGCTGCTAAGTTGCTTCAGTCGTGTCCGACTCTGTGCGATCCCATAGACGGCAGCCCACCAGGCTCTGCCATCCCTGGGATTCTCCAGGCAAGAACACTGGAGTGGGTTGCCATTTCCTTCTCCAGTGCACGAAAGTGAAAAGTGAAAGTGAAGTCGCTCAGTCGTGTCCGACTCTTGGCGACCCCATGGACTGCAGCCCACCAGGCTCCTCCATCCATGGGATTTTCCTGGCAAGAGTACTGGAGTGAAGAAAGCCTAACCCTAACCCTAGCCCCGTCCCTCCTGAAGCCCCGCCCCTCCCGGCCTAAACCCCGCCCACTAATCAGAACTTTTCCCAGAGTGGTCAGACTGTGTCACACCTCCAGCAGCAAAGTAAGACGGTTCAGATCTCAACATTGTGTCAGCAATTTGTGCTTCAGTCTAACTTCAGCCAATCTGGTCAATGTATTGTAATATCTCATTGTGGTTTTAGTATGCATCTCCCTGAGAATTAATATTAAGTAGATCGTGTGTGTTTTTCTATTTGTATATCTTTTGTAATGTGGCTTAAGATTACTTGCATATTTTAAAATTGGATTGGTTGGTTTATCCTTGGTAAGTTCAAGGAATTCTTTATATATATCATGGATATCACTCCTTTGTCAGTATGTTTTGTGAATTTTCTAGACTGTGGGTTTTCTGTTCATTTTCTTAAAAGTTTTTAATTTTCATGATGTCCAGCTTAATCGATTTTTCATGGTTAATGTTGACTGTATCCTATCTGGGAATACAAAATAGCATAACCTATTGAAAAACAGTTTGGCAGTTTCTTAAAAGTAAAACATAGGCCTGCTGAGTGATCAAGCTATTCCACTCCTAAGCGTTCACTCAAGAGAGATAGATATTCTCTTATAATATCTTCTAAAAGCTTTATCGTTTTATCTTTTACAAAAACAAAATTTTTTTGAATCAGTTTTTTGGTATGATGTGAGGCAGGGGTGTGATTTATTGTATTTGGATATCCATTTGTTCCAGCACCATTTATTGATAATGTTTTTCTTTTCCCTTTGGATGGTTTTGGTATCATCAAAAATCAGTAATAGTTTGTGTGGCTCTGTTCTGCTCTGCTCTCTTGTCCTAATCTGTTTGTTGATCTTTATGCCAGTGCCTCACTGTCTTGATTGTTGTTGCAGTTTGGTGAGTTGTAAAATCAGGCAGTGTAAATGCTAACACTCTGTTTAATTGTTTTTTTTTTTTTAATTGTAGTAGCTATACTTATATAAATTCCAGGTATACAATAGAGTGACTCACAATTTTAAAGGTTCTGTTCCACTTACAGTTATTATAAAATACTGACTCTATTCCCTGTGTTGTACAGTATGTCGTTGTAGCTTATACGGAATAGTTTGTACCTCTTACTTTCCTACCCCTATATTGCCCCTCCACCCTTTCCGCTGGTAACCACCAGTTTGTTCTCTATTGTATCTGCGAGTCTTTTTCTTTTTTATATTCACTAGTTTGTTGTACTTTTTAAATTCCACATAAATTTGTCTTTCTCTGCCTGTTTCACTTAGCACATGCCCTCCAAGTCCATCCATGTTGCTGCAGATGGCAAAATTTTGTTCTTTTTTATGACTAGGTAGTATTTCATTGTGTGTATACGTACCGCATCTTCCTTATCCATGTGCTTATTGGTGGACCCTTGGGCTGCTTCCATCTTGTGCTGCTTACTTAAGCAGCTTTATCAGGGAATACTTGACACACGGTGAGCTGCGCGTGTTTAAGGTGCAGCTTAGTGAGTTACGCCCGCCTGCACCGGTGATGCTGTCGCCACAGTGAGGAGCGTGAGCGTGTCTGCCTCCCCCCAGAGTTTCCTTGTGCCCCTGCCATCCTGCTTTCTTCCCCCTCCCTGGGCTCTACCTACCCTTCCACAGGCTGCTGTGGGTCTGCCTTCTGTTACTTAGATTGCACTTTCTAGAGTTTTATGCAGAGTTGTTTAATACAAGCTCTCTTGTCTGCTTTCTTTCATTCTAATTTTGAGATTCATTCATGCATTTATATCAGGATTTCATTATTTTTGTTACTGAACAGTCTTCTACCATTGTATGATTTTACCCCCAATTTGTTTATTCATTGCCTGTTGATAGACATTTGTTTCCATTTTTTGGCTCTCATGATAAAGCTGCTGTGAACATTAGTGTACAGGTTTCTGTTTGGACATATACTTTGATTTCTCTTGAATAAATGCCTAGGAGTGAAATGGTTGGATAATACAGTAAGTGTATGTTTAACTTCTTCATTAAGGAGCCTGTGTAAGATTGGCATTTATTTCTTACATACATTTTTGTCTAATTTTATATATGGTGATATGAAAAAAGTGAAAGTCATTCAGTCATGCCCAACTCTTTGCGACCCTGTGGACTATAGAGTCCATGGACTTCTCCAGGCCAGAATACTGGAGTGGGTAGCCTTCCCTTTCTCCAGGGGTCTTCCCAACCTAGGGATTGAACCCAGGTCTCCTGCTTTGCAAGTGGATTCTTTACCAGCTGAGCCACAAGGGAAGCCCAAGTATATTGGAGTGGGTAGCCTATCCCTTCTCCAGTGAATCTTCCTGACCCAGGAATTGAACTGGGGTCTCCTGCATTGCAGGTGGATGCTTCACCAACTGAGCTACCAGGGAAGCCCCCATATGGTGGTACAAATATATATAATTATGAAGTACATATAATTCACCTGTGCAAGGTAAATTTTGGTATAGTTTTCTACTTTGGATGGGATCATTGAGAAAACATATTGTCTAGCTAGCAGGATCCCTTGACAGTTTACAGTTCTTACACTTTGAAAAGTACTGTGTCTGTTTAAATTCTGTTTGGGTGCTCAACTATTGGGTTTGTTACTCCATACTCTTTAAGGTCTATTTCCATTCTTCAGCAGGAAACTGACCTTGTCACGTGGTTCATGATCTCTCATGTTCTGCTTTGGATGTTCAGGCTGTGAGTTTGTTAGCTCTCCAGTGTCTTTTTGTAGAACTCTTAATGATGTTTGTGTCTGATGTTCTTTTTTGTAAACACTAAAAATCTTAATCTGATGGAAGGAATGATGATTCTAATTAATGAAATGGTGACAGTCATTTTGCATTTGGTTTTTAGTTTTGACTTTTCTTCATTAGTGTGGGCTGGAGTTTCAGGTGATGTGGTAGAAAGATTTGTTCTCTTTAGGCCTGGGAATCTCAGGTTTATAATCCAGACAGTACAACTGGGACAAAGCCCAAGAATAGCATGTGTGAAGCACCATGCAGGGATAAGGCTCTGTCTTTAAAAGAAGAAGTGCTTTTTATGTATACCCTCTTCAACTTGTTTTTATAATCTGCTGGAGTGAGAGGTCCAATGGAGAGTTCAAGTGCTTTAGGAGGGAACACACATTTACCTTCGGTTCACATGCTGTCTTAAAATCGCTATCAGCCACTTCCAGGCTTGTGTTTGTAGGGCTGTGTTATATATTCTGTCATTGAGTCAGCAAACGTAGAGTTCAAAGATTTGGAATATAGCTAGAAAGGAAACTAACTTTGTGAAAGGAGTTAACAAGTCTTAAAGTTCACTGGGCCTCCGTTACAGAGGGCTGTTTAAGTTTGGGCAAGTTCTCTATCCTGCCTGAGTTACCTATAAAGGGGGATGTGTTACTGATCTTAGGTTTTAAAATACCAGTGTCAGTTGTGCCATGAACGCATCTCCCCTAAGTTCATTTGGTGTTTCCAGTGTGCCTTAGAAAATGTTTTAAATAGAAATCACCGCTTGATTCCTTTCCTTACAAACTGCTCTTTCATTTCTAAACAAAAAGTGTGCAGGGTGATAGTGAAACCTGGCGGGGAGCCTTTTGTTTTGAACGACCTTCTTTTACCCTGACGCGAAGGGTCACCATAGAAAGAAGCAAAACACCTACATTTTTCTCAATATAACTTTTAAAAATGAGCAGCAAACTAGTTTTCAAAAATTAAATTTATTGTTAATAGATAACGCATTCAAATGATTCAAAATTCAAGACATACTAAAGGGTGAACAGTAAAAGGTGTCCTTCTTACCCATGTGCCCCAACTTCCAGTTCACCTCCTCCAAAGCA
Source organism: Cephalophus harveyi (assembly GCA_006410635.1). Classification (NCBI taxonomy): domain Eukaryota; kingdom Metazoa; phylum Chordata; class Mammalia; order Artiodactyla; family Bovidae; genus Cephalophus; species Cephalophus harveyi. Next base: position 564,000 of record SJYT01005981.1, on the reverse strand, counting down.
GCTAACATTGTCAACTTTGGGGTCTTCTATAGTTATTTCATGCTTTAGAGGCAAATGTGAAGAAGCAAAGGTGTGTCTTTTCTCCTTTTTAAATAAAGATGGCAGCATACTAGATTCATTTTTCTGCAGTTGCTTTTTTCATTTATAAAAGTATAGAAACGACTTAAAAACAGAAAAACCTCCTTTAACAGAAATTGACAAAATCCTAAAATTGAAACAATAAAGGAAGGAACTATAGGAACCAGTGTGGAAGTTACTGGAAAAAAGGAAATAATAAATTCAACAATTAGGGCAAATAATGCATTAGTAGGTTCTAATAAATTGGCAAATCAAAGTGAAACAAATGACCAGAAAAACAAGAAATAGAAAATCTGAACAGACCGGTAAGGAAGAAATAAGAAAGATGTCTGACAGCCTAGAGAAGGCAATTGAAAACAAAGAGAATTGCAGTTGATTTGAAGATCCTTAGATTGGCACCTTGCAAGTTAGTGATGAGCTCAAGGAATTTTTTGGTGGAGCATTAAGATGGACTCCTGGTTGGTGGCCACCTGCTCAGAGACCTGGCAGTGAGGAGATGGAGACAGATTTCAGTTCAGTCGCACAGTCGTGTCCGACTCTGCGACCCCATGGACTGCAGCACGCCAGGCCTCCCTGTCCATCATCAACTCCCGGAGTTTACTCAGACTCATGTCCATTGAATCAGTGATGCCATCCAGCCATTTCATCCTCTGTTGTCCTCTTCTCCTCCCACCCTTAATCTTTCCCAGCATCAGGGTCTTTTCCAGTGAGTCAGTTCTTTGCATCAGGTGGCCAAAGGATTGGAGTTTCAGCTTCAGCATCAGTCCTTCCAATGAATATTCAGGGCTGATTTCCTTTGGAGACAGACTAGAGAACATTTTATGGTAGTTCTGCTGTAAATAGTGCTTAGCATGATACCCAGCACAGGTAATGAATGTTTCCCTTAAGGTTGCAGAGTCTTGAGCATATGTAAATGATGATCATTTGCACCAGTAGAGAAATAAAAGGGGGAGATGCAGGAGAGAAAATAGATAATTAACTATGAGAAAGGCAGGAGGATTTGAGATCTGGAAGACAGCTAGAAGGGGTTGGCCTTAGACAGGACAAGGGTTTCCTCTTCCATTCTTAAATTAAGAAGGGGTTGGTGCTGGTAGGAATTCAGAGTTCTTGTTTGCTGGCTTCCCTTTTCTTTGTAGAGTGGCTTCATCATATGCTAAAAATAACAGGAGACATAAAGGGCTTAGAGGTTTGAGAGAATGGAGGGTGAATAATGATCAGTGTAGACAGTAGGGGAGGAAACTGGGTTAAATATACCAGGATCAATGGGCAGCATTGGGACCCAAATGGCTTCCCAGCATTTAAGAGCGAGAACGCCAGCAAGTGGACTTTTCTCGGACAGGACACTTTTGGTCTCAGGACACTTGTTGGTCTCTCTCACATTCTTAATTACAAGTCTAGAGAGCTTTTGTTTGTATAGAATGTATTTGTTGATCTCTATTAAAACTAAGGTATTAAAAATGTATATGTATATTCCATGTAGAAGTATAGTAAAAAAAAACGACCCATCATGTTAGCATAAATAACGCATTTTTATAAAAACTGTTTTCTAAAACAATAGAAATTTAGTGAGAAGAATGGCATGTTTTACGTTTTGCCAATCTCCCCAACTGTATTAGTAGACAAATGGATTTCCTGTTTCTTTTTTCAGCCTGTTGCAGTATGTTGTTTTTGTTCAAGTAGCTGAATAAAATTCATCCTGAGAAGGAGAGGTAGTTAGAAAAGGGAGTATTTTAATAACCTTTTCAGTAATTGTGGATATTTTTCTTTGATATTATACCAGAACTGGTAACCAGAAGTGGTGAGTTTCTTAAAAATTCCATTCTGTTCAGTCACTCAGTTGTGTCCGACTCTGCGACCCCATGGACTGCAGCATGCCAGGCCACCCTGTCCATCCACCAACTCCCGGAGTTTACCCAAACTCAATCTCCACTGAGTCAGTGATGCCATCCAACCATCTCATCCTCTGTTGGCCCCTTCTCCAGCCTTCAGTCTTTGCCAGCTTCAGGGTCTTTCCCAGTGAGTCAGCTCTTCGCATCAGGTGGCCAAAGTATTGGAGTTTCAGCTTCAGCATCAGTCCTTCCAATGAATATTCAGGACTGATCTCCTTTATGATGGACTGGTTGGATCTCTTTGCAGTCCAAGGACTCTCAAGAGTCTTCTCCAACACCACAGTTCAAAAGCATCAATTCTTCTGCGCTCAGCTTTCTTTATAGTCCAACTCTCACATCCATACATGACTACTGGAAAAAGTTCCTTGGACTGCAAGGAGATCAGTCCTGCGTGTTCATTGGAAGGACTGATGTTGAAGCTGAAACTCCAATACTTTGGTCACCTGATGCAAAGTGCTGACTCATTTGAAAAGACCCTGATGCTGGGAAAGTTTGAGGGCACGAGGAGAAAGGGACAACAGAGGATGAGATGGTTGGATAGCATCACCAACTCAATGGACATGGGTTTGGGTGGACTCCAGGAGTTGGTGATGGACAGGGAGACCTGGCATGCTGCAGTCCATGGGGTCAGACATGACTGAGCAACTGAACTGACTAGATGGACCTTTGTTGGCAAAGTAATGTCTCTGCTTTTTAATATGCTGTCTAGGCTGGTCCTGCCAGGGTCTTTTAATTTCATGGCTTCAGTCACCATCTTCAGTGATTTTGGAGCCCCCAAATATAAAGTCTGCCACTGTTTCCCCATCTATTTGCCGTGAAGTGATGGGGCTGGATGCCATTATCTTAGTTTTCTGAATGTTGAGCTTTAAGCCAACTTTTTCACTCTCCTCTTTCACTTTCATCAAGAGGCTGTTTAGTTCTTCTTCACTTTCTGCCATAAGGGTGTTGTCATCTGCATATCTGAGGTTATTGATATTTCTCCCGGCAATCTTGATTCCAGTTTGTGCTACATCCAGCCCAGTGTTTCTCATGATGTACTCTGCATATAAGTTAAATAAGCAGGGTGACAATATACAGCCTTGACGTACTCCTTTTCCTATTTGGAGCCAGTCTGTTGGTTATCTGAGAATTAGTTCTGACCTGTATCAGTGGACCTTTTGGATATTAAAGTCTGTTGATTTGGTCTGTTCTAGACCTATTGTCGGAGAAGGCAGTGGCACCCCACTCCAGCACTCTTGCCTGGAAAATCCCATGGACGGAGGAGCCTGGTGGGCCACAGTCCATGGGGTCGCTAAGAGTCGGACACGACTGAGCTGACTTCACTTTCACTTTTCACTTTCATGCATTGGAGGAAATGGCAACCCACTCCAGGGTTCTTGCCTGGAGAATCCCAGGCACAGGGGAGCCTCATGGGCTGCCATCTGTGGGGTTGCACAGAGTCGGACACAACTGAAGTGACTTAGCAGCAGCAGCCGCAGCAGACCTATTGTATTCTGGTCTGTTCTTCTCCTAGATTTTTTGCCTGCGCATGGTTTTGTACCATCTTGCCTTTGTGACATCATGAGTTTCTCAGCTATCCTGAATTATGCCGATCTTCTAAATGTTGATTTTTCCGTTAGACAGTATTTTAACAGTCACATTAGTTAATATCACCAATGATTTCATCAGTAGAACCTTTATGTATCAGGAAGCCAGCAAGGTCACAGTGAAGGATACCACTTTTCTACCATTCTCATTTTCCCTTGACAGGTGGAATTTTATCATAGACAACAAATACTGTCATTGTTTTCCTTTAGGTGACAAGGTTGCTTTGTTTAGTTTTGAGAAAATGTTTGCCAGAAATGCAAGTCTGAATAATCAACCAGTTGCACAAGTGTTTTTCTTTGAGAGGGCTCTCCTACTTCATTATATAGTGGAAGTGCTTCATATGTTTCATTTCCTTTCATTTCATCATACCAAATATTAAAGGGCCACGTACTTAAGGGTTAAGATTTAGTAAAATTGTTCTTTATCAAAACATTCTTCAGAGAAACTGGCCTTTTTATTTTCTGGCAAGAGCATGGTGGTGAGGAATACAAGTGACTACTGATACATCAACAGTGTTAATGCCAAGGTTCTAGTAGTTTTCTTCCCCATTGCTTTTGTACCATCAGTGCAGATCTGAGCATAATGAAAAGGGCAGTGGGGTGGGGCACGTAACGTCTTAGTATTGGGTTGGCCAAAAATATTTGTTCAGTTAGTGAATATGTTTTCTAATAAAGTTCTTGGTGAAAATGAAAAGTGTCTTTTATTTTTATGTAAAATCGGATGAACTTTCATAACACTGCCCTACTTCACTAGCATAACCATAATAATACCTCAATAATACCTCCACACAGGTATTTAGCGCCTCATAGTTCCACAGCTCACTTAGGCAGTGATCATCAATGATGCTATACTCTGACAAGGAAGCTTAATGGTGAACAATGGGAAGATCAGCTTCCCACACCAGAACCCACTGCTCAAGCCTGGCACCAGTAAAACATCAAGGAAGTACACAGCAAACCACTGTGTATTATGTATAAAAATTCAGCTCAGTGTTATGAAAATGAATTTGACCTTTGCAGTCTCTGGAAGGGTGTTAGGGACCCCCAGAAGTCTACATTTTGGGAATGGATGTTCTAGGTTTAAGGTTTTGGTAGGTAGGTTCACTGGAATTGAGACATGGTAGTAAAAGATTCCATAGTTAAAGTTTGGACCATGGTCCGTGGCCTGGGGAGTCCTGTTACTTTCTTCCTACATACCAGCTCTTTCTGAGAGGCTACTAGTCCATGTTGTCAATTCATTTATTTGAAATATGACCAGTATGTTCTATTATACATAGTCAAAAGGAACAATTTGCGATGCTGAAATGCATTTTGGGTGTGAAAAACTGTAATGTGGAATACTGGATCAACACAAAGGATTTAAGGACCAGAGGTCTTAGTCCTGTCTCTGTTATTCATGAGGCTTATTGAGTTCTGGGAATGTCACCTGACCTTTCTAACTCTCAAGTTTCACACCTCTCCAGTGAGATTAATTTTATTTGCATCCACCTTTTCCAGAGTAGTTTTGATGTTCAGATGATGCCATCAGTTTCTTATACTGGGTAACGTCTTCCTGTTTATATCTGTAAAGTTGTGCTTGGGGTGCATCAGATAAGTCAGTAAATATTTATTGAGTTAATGAATGAACTTAGAAAAACCTGTTAATTTTAAACTGTTAGTTTTTAATATATACACAAATAGAGTTGTATAATGAACTCCTATCTACCTTTCTCCTAACACATGTAGCTCTAGAAAATAAGGACATATCTTTATAGAACTAAGATCACACTCAACAAAATTAAAATTGGGTCCTTAATACCATGAAATACTCTTCTCATATTCAAATATCCTCAGTTGAATAAAAGTACATATAAATTAATATATGTTTTTTACCGTTGGTTTCTTCAAATTCACACAAAAATCCACTCATTGCATTTATTATGACTCTTGGTTTCTTTTAGTGAAAACATGTTCTTTTCCCTCAGGTCCCCCACTTTTTAAATTCGTCAACCTGTTGGAGAAACTGAGGCTAGTTTTATGAAATGTATTAGTGTTTGATTGCTTTCCTGTGGTGTTTGAGCTTTTTCTTGTCTTCTTTACATTTCTAGGAAGTTGTATGATCAGAGACTGATTTAGATTTTTGGGGAGGACATATTTAAGTGGTTTGCTGTGTACTTCCTAGATGTTTTACTGGTGCCAGGCTTGAGCAGTGGGTTCAAGTGTGGCAACCTGATCTTTCTATTGTTCACCATCAAACTTCCTTGTTAGGGTATAGCATCATTGATGATCACTGCCTGAGTGAACTTTGGAACTATGAGGCGCTGAATATATGTGTGGAGGTATTATTGAGGTATTGTTATGGTTACTCCTATGAAGTAGGGCGGTATCTTTATTTGAATTAAGTCATCAGTGTAGTATCTAAGAGGCAGAACTGCAGATAGTAACAAGCCTGCAAATGAGGAACTATATTTTTTACATTATAACTGACATAAAATAACTTTCAGGTGTTCAACATAGTAATTTGATAGTTTTATGCATTATGAAATGATCCAAGGGACTGCATTTTTAACAATAATTTTATGTATAGCATGAAAAGAGCCAACCTCTTTTCCCCTGCCACAGTAGGTTGAGTTTGTCTGTTAACATCATGTCATATTAAAATCAAATACCTTTGAACCATCTTTTTACTAGAGAAGCTCTCCAAAACCATCCTATGTCCAGATTATTTTTAAAAATTGGTTAATACAAATACAGTTAACTAATCATTATAATAAGATTCCAGATGACAAAAAAGAATGTGGACACATTCTTGGAGCTCTCTTGGTAATGAGATTTAAAATGTCAGTTGAAGAGACCATAATTTTTGTTTGATTGGGTCTGTTAGTAGAAAAGAATTAAAGGATCACATTTTATGTGGTTCACAGTGAATCCATTTGTAGAAATTGAATTAAAACACCAGGAAATTAAATCAAAACAATGTTAACATTTGGTAAGTGGGGTTGGTTCCTTCTCTGTGCTGTTGGATGATGTCTGTTAAAATGATGCTGCAAGAGAAATGCCTTCATGTTTAGACTAGGGTGGAGGACAGGTGGTGTGTTCAGGAAATCACTATAATCTCTGTGGGACCTAAAAAAACTTTATAGTTCTTGAAAAACTTTGATGGTTGTTGATCAAGAGACATGAAATTTGAACTTTTTTCTTCAGTAGGAAGAAACTTACTTGTATCTTCAATAGGAAAGTTAAAACTTCTGTTATTAACTTCTTTCTTCAATAGGAAAATAAAAAATATTTCAAGCGTAGTGAACTTGCAAAAAAAGAAGAGGAAGCGTATTTTGAAAGATGTGGCTACAAGGTATGAATGCCTGCTTTTATGTTAAATTATATATTTCTGAGTTTAAATTTATATAGCCGTTGTTAAAATAACAAAACAATTGATCTTTGTTCAATTTATCAATGTTATACATTAGCCTATAAATGAGAAGCCATCTGGAGAGGTATGATTTTGTTTTTCTTTTTTTTTCTTTTAATCTTGAATTCAGGAAAATACATGCATGACCTTTGGCTTGGAATGGTTTGGCTTTTTGTGGACAGCATGAAGTGGCTTGAGATCAAAGCTTGAGTTTTTTTCCTTTTAATTAAGTCCTGGATCTGATACTATCTCATTTTCATCACTACCACCACTCCTTTCCCCACCTCTCCCAATAAAAGTCCATTTGCAAAGGGTTCAAAACATTTTATTCATTCAGCAGCAGTGGTATCAGCAGTGGTATTTCCCCTGCTTTCTCCTGAATATTTTAAGCCATTGTTTTATGTTTGCAATGTGAATAATCCCTTTTGGCCCTCAGTACCTCTGCCTGAGATATAGCCATTTTATATGATAAGGTATCACATTTCAAACACTGCTCACCCTACTGGATAGAAAATGTGATCTTGAAATATTAGAAATAAATGAGTTCTCTAGAAAACTTTGAATACTTTAGAAACATGAGTAAAATTATCTTTGACATTACCTAGTTAATAATGTATTGGGGTTTTTATTGGGAGGGGTTAAAGGTTACGAGGTGAAGTTGTGTTTAATTTATTTTAAAAGATGATTGTATCTAGTCTGATTTTTTAAACAAAGTTCAGAGGTTCTATTGAAATACTTTTGACAAATCATAAATTTGAAATCGACTCTTTGCTCGTGAAACATTGATTATACAATAATACTCTTTGCATGTAATGGGGAAAGTTCTGGAAATTAATTTTATCTGGCATAGCATTTCTAGAAGAAAGCATGAAGAATGCAAATGGTATGTATATGGATTTGCTTTCATTTTGTACTTTTGGGAGAGGGTAGGTGTTAAAACTGTAGCTGTATTTCTGATAGGTTTCTAAAATATGAAAGTTTACATTGGTATTTTGATACTTCTCTTAAGTATGTTGATTTCATTTGCTTCTAGTGTAGGGAATTAAAATATGTTTTAAAACCATCTAAATGTCGAATAGATAGTCAGAAAGGATTCCCATTATTTGCTTGCTAGTGTTGTCTAACTCACACTTCAAGTAAAATAAGAATCACTTACCTTTGGTTTAGTCCACTGACTCAGTTGCTTTCCCATATCCTTAGATTCGAACCTTTTTAACTTTTTGATAAGGTAGGAAAATAAACAGTGACAGTTTTCCTTTGTTTAGATTGCTCTTGCTATAACAGCAGTTCTTTCTTGCCAGTATAGAGGAAAGCACTGAAGCAAAATTATTTCTGTAAAGATACCACTTGTAACGTTGAGTCCAGTTGACAGAATGTCTTAGGTCTTTTCCTTAAGGCTACTCACTGCCATTTTATAATTGAAAATGCTTTCCATCCTGAGATTTTTGGGAGAAATACCTGTTTTTATGCTTAAAAAGAAAGCACAGGGTTTTCTTTCTGAAGCATATTTAATGGTTCCTTGTTGGTAGTAGTGAAAATATAGCATGTTACTTTTATTCTCTTATAAAAAGTAGTTACCATTTATTGAGACTTGATGCTGATTTGGTTTGTGAAAATGGCGAAAGTTTAATTTTTTACTTAACATTTTCTGTTATCACTATTAACACTGATTAATATAACCTTTAACCTAAAGTGTGGAATCATCAAGTATAAAATTGTAAATGGTTTCCCTTAATGTTGATCTTTGATTTTTTTTTGGATTTTCTTTTGACATATTAGATTTGTCTTAGGGTCAACTAGAAAACCACGTTTCAGTATCTTTTTACAGACCACGCAGTGGGACTTATAAACTCCTGAACTCAATTTTCCTAAACTGTGACTTGGGAAGCTGACTCAAGAAAATGTTAGAAGAGATTTTTTTCCCCTGCAGGTTCATATGAACAACAGTGTCCAGTTTTATCTCCGTGTGCTATGAGTAGAGAGTGGCTAGTTTTCATTATTTTCCTTCGTGTCTCAGTTCACGGGCAAGTTCTGTGAGCATTGGGAAGTTTTATTCCACATCCAGCATTGATTCCTGTGCACTTGGAATATACCTTTCAAAAATCAGGATAGGAAAGGGCTTATGCTTGAGGCTTCACAGGTTTTTGTTATCAAGCAGTTCTTTTTTTTTTTTTTTTTGGTCTTCATTTTAAATCTAGAGCAAGAATCAAATAACCCTGTAAGATGATTTTCTCAAAGAAGAGAAGCAAGCTGATTGTTTCCAAGAAGAAAGTAAAAATCTTGGAGTCTAGGGAGAAAGTGAGTCTAGATTTCAACCTTTAAGTTTTTGATTGTGGAAACCATTTTATTAATAACTTCTGTTGCTCATCTGTAGCAAGAATGCTTCCAGGGTGCACGCTCTCTTCCTTGGGTGTCCCTGTGCTCTCGCAAGTATGTATGTCAATTATGAGCTGTTTGCTCAGAGGAACACTTAGAAAACTTTCAATATGTTAAACATGTTTCATTTTGATAGATACGTAATGTATAGAATGGTACATGTTAAACCATATTGTATTTTAAAAGGAGAATTTCATTTCTTTTGGCTATTAATGTAGATACAGCCAAAAGATGAGGACCAGAAACCATTAACTTCATCGAATCCAGTATTAGAGCTTGAACTGGCAGAGGAAAAATTACCCATGACTCTTTCTAGGCAAGAGGTAAGTTTATATATGAGTGCTTTTTTTTTTTTTTTTAAAAAAGAATCTCCACAGGATTGCATTTATGTCTAGTTCTAATAACTTTTATGTCATCATTTCCCATATAAAATGACTTACTTGACCAGCACAGTATTTTAGTTCAGTTTTCTTTATGAGGTTCTAAATTTCTGCTTTTCTTGATACTTAAATAGTTTAAAGAATATCTTATGTCTTAAAATTTTTAAAGAATATATCCTTCTAAAATTTAAAAACTAAACACATTGTGCTACTGCTAAGTCACTTCAGTCATGTCTGACTCTGTGCGATCCCGTAGATGGCAGCCCACCAGGCTCCCCTGTCCCTGGGATTCTCCAGGCAAGAACACTGGAGTGGGTTGCCATTTCCTTCTC
>SJYT01005981.1:533703-552226 GCA_006410635.1 Cephalophus harveyi | reverse complement strand
GAAACTCCAGTACTTTGGCCACCTCATGCGAAGAGTTGACTCATTGGAAAAGACTCTGATGCTGGGAGGGATTGGGGGCAGGAGGAGAAGGGGACGACCGAGGATGAGATGGCTGGATGGCATCACTGACTCGATGGATGTGAGTCTGAGTGAACTCCGAGAGATGGTGATGAACAGGGAGGCCTGGCGTGCTGCGATTCATGGGGTCGCAAAGAGTCGGACACGACTGAGCGACTGAACTGAACTGAACTGATAATTAAATGCATATATTTGAAATAATTATATTTAGATAATTTTTCAAAGTTATTTAAAATAATACCATTTATGTATTAAGAGAAAATAAGTTACAAAACGGTAAATTTTGTTACTGTTGTTCAGTTACTAAGTCTGTGCCCAACTCTTTGCAGCCCCATGGTCTTTATCCCGCCAGGCTTCTCTGTCCTCCACTGTCTCCCAAGTTTGCTCAAATTCATATCTTTTGAGTTGGTGATGCTATCAAACCATCTCATCCTCTGCTGCCCTCTTCTCCTTTTGTCTTCAATCTTTCCCAGCATCAGCATCTTTTCCAGTGAGTTGACTCTTCACATCAGGTGGCCAAAGTATTGGAGCTTCAGCATCAGTCCTTCTGATGAATATTCAGGGTTGATTTCCTTTTACTTTCTCATAATATATCATTCTAAGTCAAAATATAGAAGTCTATATAATTTTTTATGACTGCATAATTTCCCATAATATTTTAGAACTAATGCTTTATTATTTTTAAAACCAATTCTTTGTTAATGGTCATTTAGATTGCCTCAGTATTTCCCTTTTATAGGTTATACTGAGATGAACATCCTTATACAGATGTCATTGCATGTATAATAATATATGATTAGTTTCCTTTGGAAAATTTTCTAGAAATATGATTTCCGGAGTCTACTAAAGCCTATATATTAATACATATCTAACCACTTTGGATATAAATTACCAGAGAGCTCTGTAAACACGTTCCACCAGTTCATACTCTAGCCTATAGGCTTTGTCCATACCCTGGTCAATATCAACTATTACTTTCCTTCAACAACAGCAAAATTTTAAGATATTCATGTGAAAAAAGAGTTAAGATTATATACATAAAGTACACAATGAAATGAACTTTGAGCAAAACGAAACGTTCAGAGGAAAGGAGGGCTGACTCCAGAAGCTGTCATGTGAAGACTAGATGAAGGACTTTTGAATACTTGGCCTGAAGAGAAGAATATTAGAGATGTTTGAAAACAGATCCGTTCACCATAGCTCTAATTTGAGAAACCATTGAGTATTCTGTCTTTTCATAAAGCTGAGATAATTGAAAGAGGTAGGTTTTTGTTTATTTTGAGAAGCATAGTTTAACTGTCCAAAGATGAGGTGGGCTGCTCCATGAAGAGGTGTGATTCCTGTCATTCGTCAGACAGTGGCCTGAAGAAGGTGTTGTTGAGGTCATTTCTGCATTGATTGGAGACAGCACTGCTACTGCCAAGTCGCTTCAGTCGTGTCCAACTCTGTGCGACCCCTTAGACTGCAGCCCACCAGGCTCCCCCGTCCCTGGGATTCTCCAGGCAAGAACACTGGAGTGGGTTGCCATTTCCTTCTCCAAAGCATGAAAGTGAAAAGTGAAAGTGAAGTCGCTCAGTCGTGTCCTACTCGTCGTGACCCCATGGACTACAGCCCACCAGGCTTCTCAGTCCATGGGACTTTCCAGGCAAGAGTACTGGAGTGGGGTGCCATCGCCTTCTCTGGGAGATAGCACTAGATGACGTCTAAGTTTTAGTTTCAGTTAACCCAGTGGAAGCCTTGCCAGTGGTTTCTAAGTGTGATACTATTTCTGTTCCCAGACTAAGTTCTTGGTAATTTTTTTTCTAATTACAGCTTATTTTCTTAATTATAATTTTTATTAGTCCTTTTTATGAAATATAGCATGAATACAGAGTGTGTGTGAAATGTGTAATACAGTGGATAATTGCAAAACAAAACAGACACTCATACAACCATTACCAAAGTCAAGGAGGAATATTATCAGCCCTCCAGAAGCCCTGCATGTACCCGCCTCCACCCATTTGTAACTCACTTTCTTGTCTAAGGAACTAGTTTTGGCTTTTAATTTATTATTACAGTGCTGACCCTTGCCTGTCTGTGGTCATTGGCTTATCAACTGACTCCAGACTTTTTTTTTTCTTCTGAATGAATGTTACCACTCCTTCCCATCTTATGGTTTTCTTATGTTGCCTACTACACAAATTGGTCCTTTCTGTAACACTCACCCAATGACCTAAACCACTAGGGTTATTTAAGGTGTGACAGTAATTCAGTATATCTGTTTGTGGAAAACTAAAGAAAAAACAAATATAACTTACTTTTGCATCTAATTTTCAATAAGTGTTTAGTCTTCTAAAATAAGAATTACTATTGTTTCTTTCTTTCTTTTTTTTTTTTAAATAGGTTATCAGAAGATTGAGAGAAAGAGGAGAACCAATCAGACTATTTGGAGAAACAGATTATGATGCTTTTCAACGTTTAAGAAAAATAGAGATCCTCACACCGGAAGTTAACAAGGTAAGAAGAACAAAGCTAGAATATCATTGTACCACATAGCTAAGAATACTACAGGGTTTGACAGACTTCAAATAATTGCCTTATAAGGAAAAAAGGAAAAATGAAGTTGCCAGATTATTGCTACTGAATGTAAATTTTCTTTTAAAAGGCAGACATCTTGTGTATGCAATTCAGTGCATTTTGAAAATGCTTGCAAGTGTGTGGCCTCTACCCCTATGAAGATATAGAGTATTTTCATCACACTCACATGAAAACTCCCCAGCACCTCTTCTTGGCCCGTCCCTGGATTCTTCCTCCTCCATTCCTGGTCAACCACCGTTTTAAATTCTGTCACCATCGATGAACTTCACTTGTGTTAGTATTTCACTTGGGTGGAGTCACAGAGGATATGTCTGGCTTCTTTTGCTCTTTGTAAGATTTTGTGGATTCATCCATGTTATTGTGGATGTTGGTAACTTGTTCCTTTTCATTGCTGGTGATATTCAGTAATATGAATATATCACAATATGTTTCTAGCCTTGGGCTGTTATGACTAAAACTGCTGTGAACGTTCTTATACAAATCTTTTTTGGCTCTGTGTTATTTCTCCTAGGTTAAATACATTTTTATGTCTCTGGAAGTGGAATTGCTAAATAGTAACAGTATATGTATGCTCAACTTTTTAAGAAATGCCGGATATTGCCAGTGTTGTCTCATTAGTGTTTGTTATTGTTAGTCTTTAAAATTTTAACCATTCTCTTATTTGTGTGGTAGTATCTCATGTGGTTCTATTCACAATTCCCTGACAACTAAAGATTATGAGCATCTTTTTATAGACTTACTAGCCACATCTTTCTCTATGCAGTATTCATGTTTCAGTTGGGCTTTTTATTTTTGAATTATAGTAGTTCTTTATGTATAACCTGGATTCTTCGTTAGATGTACAAATTCATGTTTTGTATCTATTTTTTCCTAAGCTTTACCTGTTTTCTTAATGGTGTCTTTTCATGGGCAGGACTTTTGAATTTTGATAAAGTTCACTTTATAATTACTACTTGTGGTGTTTTGCTTAAGAAAGTGCTTTGCCTACCCTAAGATCTTAAAGAGATGGTATTTTCTGTATTTTCTTCTGAAACTTTAATAGTTTGAGCTTTACTTTTAGAACTCTGATCTTGTTTTATGGCTCAGCTTATAATCCATCTTGGTGAATATTCCATGGGCTCTTGAAAAGAGTATGTTTTATGCTTTTGAAATGTCAATTACAGTGGTGTTTAGATCTTTTGTGGACTTATTTACTTATTTACTTGCTCTTTCAGTTACTAAGAGAGACAGATGTGGTTATTTGTAGTTGTATAACAAACCACCCCAAAACTTACATCTTAAAACAATCCATTATCATAAAATCTTTCTCAGTCATTTGTGATGGTAACAAACCACCCTGAGACCTTATATCCTAAGACAGTTTGTCATTCTCCATCACGTTCTGTGGTTTGATTGGGTTAAGCTGGGTAATGTTTTGGTTGGGGTCTCACCTGTGATACAGTCAGGTGAGGGTTGTGGCTGAGGTCACCTGAAGGCCCTGAGTCTGGCCTTCTTACTAGGCATGCTGACTTAAAGGTGCAGCTTCATTGTAGCAGAGGTCAGCATTTCCTGCCCTTTTAAAGCTAATATCCCATTGTACGTATGGATGCCATTTTGTTAATCCATTCATCCTTGTTGGACAGGTAGGTTGCTTCTACCTTTTGGTCTATTGTGAATAATGCTGCTATGGACACAGGTATAAAAATATCTGTTCAAGTTCCTTGCTTTCTCTTCTTTTACACATATTCCTAGAAGTGGAATTGCTGAATTGTATGGTGATTCTATGTTTAACTTCTTTTTAAAAACATAAATGAATTTAAAACATTTTCTTCATTTATATTATTAATGTGCATAGCAGTTTGTTTTTATTTTCAGTCCTATCTAAAGTTTCCTTACCTAAATCCTTGGAAAGAGCTAATTGGCTTTGTAATGACTCATTTCAGCAGTATTTGTTCCTCTTCTATATCCCAAGTCACTTTCTTATCAAAAGAGTCTAAAATGCTAACATGCGCTATTCAGTTTTTGTTACCTGATTTAATTTTTCTGCTACTCATGTCTCATTACTTGAGAAATTTTCTAGCTTTTAATATTAACTTACTACAACCTGCCATATTCTGATCTTGTTCAATACTAGAATTTATTTGTACTTTTAAAAGTTGAGGTATAATTGACATATAACATATTTCAGGTATACAGCATAACGACTTGATATTTGTATATAGTGCAAAAGGATCACAGTAAATCTAATATTCATCACTGTATATAGTTACAAAAAATTTTTTTTTGTGATGAAGACGTTTTAAAGATCTACTCTCTGAGTAACTTTGAAATGTGCAGTGCAGTATTTTTAGTCATCATGCTGAACATTATATCCATGTGACTTATTTATTTTGTAACCAGAACTGTCTAAAAGTTAATAACTTAAGTCTGAACACATTCTGAAGCTCAACACTTTTCCTTCTCTCCCTCCACATTTTTTTTTGATACCCCATTTTGTATCTTTTTGTGTTGTGTAGCCTTTAACTAATTACTGCACTTATAGTTACTTTTACTACTTTTGTCTTTTAATCTTCATACTAGCTTTATAAGTGATTAATTTACCACCTGTACCATACATTTACTTTTATCACTGAGATTTATACTTTCATGTTTTCTTGCCAGCTGAAAGAAGTCCCTTTAATATTTCTTAACAAGGATAGTTTAGTGGTTAGGAACTCTCTTAGCTCTTGCTTGTCTGAAAACTCTATTGCTCCTTCAATTCTGAATGATAACTTTGCTGGGTAGTGTGTTCTCAGAAGTTTTTTCTTTTAGCACTTCAAATATATTGTGTCACTCCCTCCTGGCCTGCAAAGTTTCTACTAAAAAATATTCTGATAGCCTTATTGGGCGGTGGCTCCTTATACAAAGCAAATTGTTTTTCTCCTGCTGCTTTTAAGATTCTTTCCTTTCTGTAAGTTTTTTTTTTTTTTTTTAAATAGAGTTTAATTGATTTACAATATTGTGTTAACTTCAGGTAGACAGCATAGTGATGTGTTTTTTGCAGATTATACTCCATTATAGGTTATTGCACAATAATGGGTATAATTCTCCATGCTATACAACCTTCTTGCCTGGAGAATCCCAGGGATGAGGGAGCCTCGTGGGCTGCTGTCTATGGGGTTGCACAGAGTCGGACATAATTGAAGTAACTTAGCAGCAGCAGCAGCATAAGGCATCCTTGTTGCTTCTCTATTTTAAATATAGTTTGTATATCCGGTATCCCTAATTTGTCACTCTCCCCTTTCTTTTTCTCATTGGTAACCACAAGTTTGTTTTCTGTATCTATGAGTCTGTCTCTGTTTTGCATATACACTCGTTTGTATTATTTTTTAGATTCTACATAAGTGGTATCATACCGTATTTGTCTTTCTCAGTCTAACTTATTTCACAAGACATAATACTCTCAGATCAATCCATGTTGTTACAAGTGCCAGAATTCCATTCTTTATTATGGCTGAGTAATATTCCTGTGTTTTGTGTGTGTGAGAGAGAGAGTTAGACGATGCCAAAGAATGCTCAAACTACCGCACAATTGCACTCATTTCACATGCTAGTAATGCTCAAAATTCTCCAAGCCAGGCTTCAGCAATACATGAACCGTGAACTTCCAGATGTTCAAGCTGGTTTTAGAAAAGGCAGAGGAACCAGAGATCAAATTGCCAACATCCGCTGAATCATGGAAAAAGCAAGAGAGTTCCAGAAAAACATCTATTTCTGATTTATTGACTATGCCAAAGCCTTTGACTGTGTGGATCACAATCAACTGTGGAAAATTCTGAAAGAGATGGGAATACCAGACCACCTGACCTGCCTCTTGAGAAACCTATATGCAGGTCAGGAAGCAACAGTTAGGACTGGACATGGGACAACAGACTGGTTCCAAATAGGAAAAGGAGTATGTCAAGGTGTTGCAGAAAAACATCTATTTCTGCTTTATTGACTATGCCAAAGCCTTTGACTGTGTGGATCACAATAAACTGTGGAAAATTCTGAAAGAGATGGGAATACCAGACCACCTACCCTGCCTCTTGAGAAATATGTATGCAGGTCAGGAAGCAACAGTTAGAACTGGACATGGAACAACAGGCTGGTTCCAAATAGGAAAAGGAGTCCGTCAAGGCTGTCTATTGTCACCCTGCTTATTGAACTTCTATGCAGAGTACATCATGAGAAACACTGGGCTGGAAGAAGCACAAGCTGGAATCAAGATTGCCGGGAGAAATATCAATAACCTCAGATATGCAGATGACACCACCCTTATGGCAGAAAGTGAAGAGGAGCTACAGAGCCTCTTGATGAAAATGAAAGAGGAGAGCAAAAAAGTTGGCTTAAAGCTCAACATTCAGAAAACGAAGATCATGGCATCTGGTCCCATCATTTCATGGGAAATAGATGGGGAAACAGTGAAAACAGTGTCAGACTTTATTTTTGGGGGCTCCAAAATCACTGCTGATGGTGACTGCAGCCATGAAATTAAGAGACGCTTACTCCTTGGAAGAAAATTTATGACCAACCTAGATAGTATATTCAGAAGCAAAGACATTACTTTGCCGACTAAGGTCCGTCTAGTCAAGGCTATGGTTTTTTCCTGTGGTCATGTATGGATGTGAGAGTTGGACTGTGAAGAAGGCTGAGCGCTGAAGAATTGATGCTTTTGAACTGTGGTGTTGGAGAAGACTCTTGAGAGTCCCTTGGACTGCAAGGAGATCCAACCAGTCCATTCTGAAGGTGATCAGCCCTGGGATTTCTTTGGAAGGAATGATGCTAAAGCTGAAACTCCAGTACTTTGGCCACCTCATGCGAAGAGTTGACTCATTGGAAAAGACTCTGATGCTGGGAGGGATTGGGGGTAGGAGGACAAGGGGATGACCGAGGATGAGATGGCTGGATGGCATCACTGACTCGATGGACGTGAGTCTGAGTGAACTCCGGGAGTTGGTGATGGACAGCGAGGCCTGGCGTGCTGCGACTCATGGGGTCGCAAAGAGTCAGACACGACTGAGCGACTGAACTGAACTGAATCATGAATTAAGAATGTAATAAGTATTAAAACTATACTAGTTTGTAGACGTGTGTAAGAAGGCAATGACTACCCACTCCAGTATTCCTCCCTGGATGTAAGCAGGCAATGACTACCCACTCCACTATTCTTGTTTGGAGTATTCCATGGACAGAGAAGCCTGGCAAGCTATATATAGTCCATGGTGTTGCAAAGAGTCGGAGATGACTGAGCAACCAACACTTTTACTTTTTCACTTCTATGAGTTACTCTACAAAATGAGAATGATTTATGAAATTTTAAATTTAAAATATAACCTGAAATTTTCACTTTGATACTGAAATTAGAAGAAAAATTCATAATATCATGTGTTGATTTATAATACACTCATATAACTTTAGCATCCAAACTGAAAAAAAAATAAAAAGGTTGACCCACAGTTAATTGGCATCACCCCGAGAAAGCAAATCATATTCCTAATAAAAAAAATAACAGCAAAATAACAAGACATGTAACCAGACCATATTTGAAAATTGATGAGGATTCAAATATTCTAAAGTCTGAAAGTTTCAGCTAAGCTTATTAAAGTAATTGGATTTTGTTCTTAATTCCAACATCACAGTAATATACATTGGGATGCCTTCCACAAACACAGTGATAGAATAAACCATTTGTTCCTATTTTGTTCTTATAGTTGATATAAGAAAATAGTAATAAAAGTGTTTCTGCTATCTACGAGAAAAATGCAGCTAGATCATTTTACCCTTCCTAATAGAAACTTCAGAAAGCTATCTTTTCTTTCTCTCTCTCTTTTAATCACAAATACAATCTGGAACAGAAGCCAAGAATAAACTTAATCTCTTGGTGAGTTTCAGGCATTTGACAATTACATAGGTTGGCTCATCAAGTAGACATTGATTGTTAGCATTAGCCAGGAGTATATAAACACTTATAAATATTGCATGCAGAAGAGAAGCTGCACTTAGATAGATGATTAATAGTTCTTTTGTTGGTAATCTGTTGTATCTCTTTTGCATGGAAAAAGCAATTAGAAACACATTTCCGACTATCCCAGACAGACCTTAGATGTTTCACAGCAGAAAATTAAAATTTTAGACATTGCAAAGAATGTAATAAGTGTAGCTTCATTCACCACATGGTAATGGTACCTAGGGGGCCTGGACGAGATCATAAGATCACAATGTGACTTACCTTTCTTCCTTTTGATAATCTGTTTTCATAAAGTCATGAAATTATTTACTTTTGTAGTAGATTTGTGTGTGTGTGTGTGTGTGTGTGTGTGTTGTGAGCAAGCTAGGGAAAGGAGAGAAAGAGAGAAAACTCACTTCAGAAAACTAAATACTAATGCACAAGAAGTGGCAACTTTGACAACTGTAGCATAATAAACCTATATGCATGCAGGTCAGGAGTGTAAAACACCACTCTAGAAATGAATTTTACTATAAAAATTCCAGAGTCTGTTTATAACCTGTGAGTAAAATTGATTTTTTTAATATGAAAAGAACCTTTTATTGTAGCCTTATAGTTTTTCATTATATCCACTATAAATTAGATATTATAAATCAGGTTAGTCATTCCAGGGTAAAAAATGCCATATCAGGTTTCTGTCTGGACGAGACTTATGCTTCATATTATTATTATTATCACTTACACTGAAGAAATGCTCACATTCTAAGAAAACTTTAAAAAATCAGTTTAAAATGTACAGAGAGTATTGAACTAAGTTCATGTCATTAAGAATTCATTAAAACTCTTTCACAGGTATTTCTTTTCCTTTTTAAGTTGCCATAGGATAACTAGATTTTTTTTATAGTCGAGAAATTGGGTCTACAGAGGGTGAAAGATCTGAATTCAGTTCCCACAAATAACTACTTTTCTTGATTGTTATGTGTCATATGTTTATTATATCTGAATAAAGAAAAAATTGAGAAGAGGATAATGTTTTGGAACTATTAGTTTTATCATCCACTTGACCTGGGCTGGATCCCTGGGTTGGGAACATTCCCTGGAGAAGGGAAGGGCTACCCACTCCAGTATTCTGGCCTGGAGAATTCCATGGACTGTACAGTCACAAAGAGTTGGACTCGACTGATTGACTTTCACTTCACTTCATTTTTCAGACAATACCCTTTAGTGTGTGTGTGTATGGATACATGCATTTTCAAATTCTAAAGATATATATATTTCAAGTTCTGAATGGTATAATGGTAGCATTTTGTATTGACATAGCAAGATTTTACTCATGTTCAGTTCAGTTCATTTCAGTCGCTCAGTCGTGTCTGACTCTTTGAGACTCCATGAATCGCAGCACGCCAGGCCTCCCTGTTCATTACCATCTCCTGGAGTTCACTCAGACTCATGTCCATCGAGTCCGTGATGCCACCCAGCCATCTCATCCTTGGTCATCCCCTTCTTCTCCTGCCCCAATCCCTCCCAGCATACGAGTCTTTTCCAATGAGTCAGCTCTTCTCATGAGGTGGCCAAAGTACTGGAGTTTCATCTTTAGCATCATTCCTTCCAAAGAAATCCCAGGGCTGATCACCTTCAGAATGGACTGGTTGGATCTCCTTGCAGTCCAAGAGACTCTCAAGAGTCTTCTCCAACACCACAGTTCAAAAGCATCAATTCTTCAGCGCTCAGCCTTCTTCACAGTCCAACTCTCACATCCATACATGACCACAGGAAAAACCATAGCCTTGACTAGCCAAAGTAATGTCTCTGCTTCTGAATATACTATCTAGGTTGGTCATAACTTTTCTTCCAAGGAGTAAGCGTCTTTTAATTTCATGGCTGCAGTCACCATCTGCAGTGATTTTGGAGCCCAAAAAAATAAAGTCTGACACTGTTTCCACTGTTTCCCCATCTATTTCCCATGAAGTGATGGGACCAGATGCCATGATCTTCGTTTTCTGAATGTTGAGCTTTAAGTCAACTTTTTCGCTCTCCTCTTTCACTTTCATCAAGAGGCTTTTTAGCTCCTCTTCACTTTCTGCCATAAGGGTGGTGTCATCTGCATATCTGAGGTTATTGATATTTCTCCTGGTAATCTTGATTCCAGCTTGTGTTTCTTCCAGTCCAGCGTTTCTCATGATGTACTCTGCATAGAAGTTCAATAAGCAGGGTGACAATAGACAGCCTTGACGTCCTCCTTTTCCTATTTGGAACCAGTCTGTTGTTCCATGTCCAGTTCTAACTGTTGCTTCCTGACCTGCATACATATTTCTCAAGAGGCAGGTCAGGTGGTCTGGTATTCCCATCTCTTTTGGCTTTTTAGCTCCTCTTCACTTTCTGCCATAAGGGTGGTGTCATCTGCATATCTGAGGTTATTGATATTTCTCCCGGCAATCTTGATTCCAGCTTGTGTTTCTTCCAGTCCAGCGTTTCTCATGATGTACTCTATAAAATTATTTTATTATTTTTACATTACATTTTCCCTACCAGTTGTGCAGCAATTTGATACTTATTTAATAAACTCTGCTAAAATGAACATATTAGTACATTTTGAACTGCAAAAGAGAACCAGTAATTTGGCTAGTTGATGAAAGAGGAAATAATAGATTTCATTATACAAAGACAGAAATTGAAGGATAGGTTAAGGAAAGAAAAACAAAGTAAATAGCTTTGCAAACAAATTTAGTGTTGCATTTGAGTTCTATCATGTTATCCAGTTTAAGCATATGTTTTTATTACTTTCTCCTTTATATGAAAGCTTGTGTGTGTGCTCACTCACTTATTAGTGTCCAACCCTTTGCAACCCCATGAACTGTAGCCCACTAGGCTCCTCTGTCCATGGGATTCTCCAGGCAAGCGTACTGGAGTGGGTTGCCATTTCCTTCTCCAAGGATCTTCCCAACCCAGGGATCAAAATTACATCTCCTGTGTCTCCTTAATTGGCAGGCAAATTCTTTACCACCTGAGCCATCTGGGAAGCCCCTTATATGAAAGCTTGCCTTCTTTAAAAAACATTTACTATATCCCATGATCAAAGTCATAATTTTATTGGTTAATCCAGATGAAGAATTTCTAATGAGAAGTAAGAGCTGTAAAAACTCAGACAAGACCAGACTATGAAGACTGAGTCACCACTTCTCCTCTATAAGCTGATAATTATCTCACACTGTCACAGAAGTAATTACGTAGTGGAGAATATATATGTACTATAAAAGGGTGCAACATTCCAAAAAATATTCCACTGTTTTCAATACAACATTTTTTTTATTTAATTTTTATTTATTTATTTATTTATTATTTTTTTTTTAAATTTTATTTTTGCTTTATTTTATCAATACAACATTTGAACTGTAATGTATTTAGTTGCACTCACATCTTTTGTCTTTGCTTCATCTTATCACCATAAACATGATTGATGCCATCATCTTAATACTGGAGTACTAGAAACTCTGAATGTGCTTGTTAAAATGCATTTTCCAGCCTCCTCCTCCTATAAGATTCTGATTCAATAGGTCTTCAGTGAAGCCTCAGAATGAGTATTTTTAAAATTGTCCAGTACATTTTCATACAAGTAATCTATAGACTACATTCTGGAAACTTTGGATAAATACCTATCTTGAACTTTTTGCTTTTATGTTAAAGATGTAAAGGGAATCATACTAGCATCCACGGCTTTAATAGCCTCCTTTGTATATAGTTGTCAACACTAGCATTTTCACAGATTGATTTATAGTCCAGTGGAAGGAGATGAGCATAGATTCAAATGAGCGTAATGCAATGCAATAAAAAAGTACTCAGTGAATTGCAAGGATGAACAATGTAAGTTAAGAAGAGCTCAGACAAAGGAAAAATAATTTTCAGCTGTAAGGTTCAAGAGAAGAACTCATTTGAAATGAGATTTGAAAAGTGAGCATTTATGTGGAGGGAGAAAAGCAGCTCCATAACAGGGCAGGTTATGAAGAGACACCTAGAAGAAGGTTTCACCTGTGGTACAGCAGGTGTACCAGTGAGGCAGGAGCACAGGATGTAGGTCAGAGTATCAGATCAGTTCAGTTCAGTCACTCAGTCGTGTCCAACTCTTTGTGACCCCATGGATTGCAGCACGCCAGGCTTCCCTGTACATTGCCAACTC
Organism: Cephalophus harveyi; assembly: GCA_006410635.1. Lineage (NCBI taxonomy): Eukaryota > Metazoa > Chordata > Mammalia > Artiodactyla > Bovidae > Cephalophus > Cephalophus harveyi. The sequence continues at coordinate 539,450 of SJYT01005981.1, read as the reverse complement.
CCAGAGTTTACTCAAACTCATGTCCATTGAGTCAGTGATGCCATCCAACCATCTCATCCTCTGTCATCCCCTCCTCCTGCCACCTTCAATCTTTCCCAGCATCAGGGTCTTTTCAAATAAGTCAGTTCTTCGCATCAGGTGGCCAAAGTACTGGAGTTTCAGCTTCAACATCAGTCCTTCCAATGAATATTCAGGATTGATTTCCTTTAGGATGGACTGGTTGGATCTCCTTGCTGTCCAAGGGACTCTCAAGAGTCTTCTCCAACACCACAATTCAGAATCATCAATTGTTTGGCACTGAGCTTTCTTTAGAGCCCAACTCTCACATCCATACGTGTCTAATGGAAAAACCATAGCTTTGACTAGATGGACCTTTATTGGCAAAGCAATGTCTCTGCTTTTTAATATGCTGTCTAGGTTGGTCATAGCTTTTCTTTCAAGAAGTAAGCGTCTTTTAATTTCATGGCTGCAATCACCATCTGCAGTGATTTTGGAGCCCAAAAAAATAAAGTCTGACACTGTTTCCACTGTTTCCCCATCTATTTGCCATGAAGTGATGGGACCAAATGCCATGATCTTCATTTTCTGAATGTTGAGCTTTAAGCCAACTTTTTCACTCTCCTCTTTCACTTTCATCAAGAGGCTCTTTAGGTCTTCACTTTCTGCCATAAGGGTGGTGTCATCTGCATGTCTGAGGTTATTGATATTTCTCCCAGCAATCTTGATTCCACCTTGTGCCTCATTCAGCTCAGTGTTTCTCATGATGTACTCTACATCATGAGAAAGTTAAATAAGCAGGGTGACAATATACAGCCTTGATGTACTCCTTTCCCTATTTGGAATCAGTCTGTTGTTCCATGTCCAGTTCTAACTGTTGCTTCCTGACCTGCATACAGGTTTCTCAAGAGGCAGGTCAGGTGGTCTAGTATTCCCATCTCTTTCAGAATTTTCCACAGTTTATTGTGATCCACACAGTCAAAGGCTTTGGCATAGTCAATCAAGCAGAAATAGATGTTTTTCTGGAACTCTCTTGCTTTTTCGATGATCCAATGGATTTGGCAATTTTATCTCTGGTTCCTCTGCCTTTTCTAAAACCAACTTGAACATCTGGAAGTTCATGGTTTATGTATTGCTAAAGCCTGGCTTGGAGAATTTTAAGCATTACTTTGCTAGCGTGTGAAATGAGTGCAATTGTGCAGTAGTTTGAGCATTCTTTGACACTGCCTCTGTTTGGGTCAGAGTATAAGGAAGAGAATTTGGGGAGGTCGGCTAGGCTGAGAATTAGATTACTGGTCTATTCTCATTCTTCCCTGATTTGGCTCTGACTTCTCATTAGAAATTCTTCATCTGGGCTGGCTCCTCCTCTAAACCAGTAGCACATACTCTTCTAGGGAATGTGGGAGCTTAAAGTCCCTCCTCTTTCAGTGGACAGTTAAAATGAACCCTTTAACTGAGGTCACCACCCACAGTGGGAGAATAAGTTGAATGCTGATTTCTTACCACTCTATTGTTAGACTGCATGCATGCTTGTTCAGTTACTCAGCTGTGTCCGGCTCTTTGCGAACCATGGACTGTAGCCTGCCAGGCTCCTCTGCCCATGGGATTCTCCAGGTAAGAATACTGGACAGGGTTATTCTCTTCTCCTGGGGATCTTCCTGACCCAGGGATTGAACCCACGTATCCTGTATTTGCAGGCGCATTCTTCACCACCTGGGAAGCCCATGAGGCTATTATCCCCTAAAATCAGTGAGACTCAGCACCTGGCAGGCTGTCTTCTCTTAACTCCCTATGATCTTACTTCCTGAAGTTCCCATTGAGGGGATTTTCCTTAAGTAATAGGCAGCTGCAAACCCTGATTTGTAGCTGTTCTCACTTAAATGCCTGGAAGATGCTACTTCACCTTCTCAGGTCCCATCTGAAATCTGAACTATTAATAGGCTGCACAGAAGGAACTTTCGAGTGTTCTGCTATTCCTGTGACCGCACTGCTGACTCTGGGGAGCCTTGGGCAGGACCTGGGGTTGTGGCTAGCTCTTAGAGGATCCTACTTTTTCAAGAATGCCTGAACTAGTCCTTAAACAAGCCTTTGGGGAAATCCCCAGCTGCCTTCTCACTGCGTCTCTCTCCCCCTCCTGAGGGAGAATGCATCCCCTTCTAACAGACTTATTTAGGAGCAAGTTCCCAGAAGCTCTCCTTCTCATGGCTTAAAGTCTAGAGATTACTGAAGAGGAAAATGATACATAACCAAAAAGACAGATTTCTAGTGCCGTATTAAAAACAGTCATTAATATCACTTTTCCTCAGTACTTAATGAGGGTGCCAGCTGGTGGTAAAGATGAATTTCTGACTGTATACTCTTACTCAGGGCCTCTGGAGAAGGGAGCTATGGCTGGCTGAGGCATTTAGAGCTTGTGCTCAACTCTTAGTAGGAATGTCCTTGTTGGTGCTGCTGAGGGGATGAAGGACTGAAGGTGAGTCATTAGTTCTCATTGAAAGTAAGAACATATCGACCATAGGCTATTAAAGACAATCTCTTTGGATGCATGCATTGTTATCAATAAAATGACAGTTTTGCCTATTTGAAATTCAGCCTCGTGCTTCACACTGAACCCTTGGGTGATTGTCAATTCAAACTTTCAAGAGGACTTGATCAACTAAGTTTCAGTCCCTGCAATTCCACCCTGTTACAGTTTAATTATTCCTGTTGGAAACAAACAAACAAAAAATGGTGGGTGCAAAGGCTCTGAGACCCCAGTGTACCTCATTCTACTAATACTGAAATAATACCACTTACAGAGTGATTATGGGACCAATACTTAATAAATTTTCTTAGTCAATAATCATAATAGCTGTTTATATTACTATCTTTATCCAAATCTTACAAATAAGGAAACTGAAACTTAGAGTTAAGGTATTGTTCAAGGACACATATACAACAAGCAATGGAGTCAGAATTTGAACCCAAGACTATCTGATTCCATAGCCAGACCCTTTTAACCTCTGTAGCACAGTGTGTCCTTCTAGTGTCCTGGGCCCATCCATGTTCCCTTCCACTTGGCATTTGCTCAGATTATTTGCGTCACCTGAAGAGTTAGGTCCCCTGTCTGAATTCCCTTCCTTCCTCATATGTACCCATCAAAAGAATATATATTTATTCAATCCAGTATTCTCTATTAAGACTATCCTAATTTCCTTTTCCTCTTTTCTACACTCCTCTAACCAGATATGGGCTCCATTTCTCAGTACCTTCAGCAAGATATATCTTCACTTATATCTTTCTTATAAACTGGCTATTTAACGGAAAAATCTCAAATTCTGGCTCACATACAGACTTAATCAAATGTTTTTCATATGATTGGATGTTCAATAAGTTATCTATAAAGTGCAATTTGCTAAAAGTATTTGTAGGATTAATATGGATCAGGGTTCAGACCAAGTATCTATCCTAGGAGGTATGGAGGCCTTGGATTATGGGTCTTTGTGTTCCTGGGGAGAACTGAGGGTCATGATGAAATTTCTGGCTCTACCAGGGTTGAGATAGAGTAAGGACACAGGGGATGAGAGTCAGGAGAAGGCTTAACAAAGGTTACACAACTTTGAAGCTCCACAGCCACTGAGCTATGACTCATCTCACCTTTATCCTAGCGCAACTTTCTTTTTGCGGCATCATGTTGACATAAACAGAATGACCAGAGATATTTCAAGTATCTTGCCATCAATATTTCTGGTCCTAGAGTGCAACAGCTTTTCCCTCAAAATGTGATTGGAAACTTTAGAAAACAGTTTAAATTAATTGATTCTTTACTGTTATAGAAACCCTTTGCTCAAATATAAACCTCTCAATTATTCACAGATGGATCATCAAGGACAAATGTTGCTTTTGAGTTCTTATTGACACTGTCACTACTCAATTCACCTGAATCCTTTGTTAAGGCAAGTTTAGTGTACTATTCTTTGAAGTTTTTGAATACAATAAGAGTTTGAAAATACTGTTTTAAAGTCAAACTCTTAATCAGAACGTTGTCTGAAAATTCTACTTACATATTTAATACATTTTGATTGAACAAAGCCAATTTTTCCAAACTAAACTGAGAAAATTTATCAGCAGGAGAGCAACACTAAACATTAAAAAATACAAAGAGGAGTTCTTCAGTAAGAAGGTGATCAATTCCACATAGAAGTACAGTAGAGCAAAAGAAATAAAGAGCATCCTAAAGGATGAATATGTGGTCAGTCTAACTGAATACCCATAGTTTAAAACAAAAATAACATCCTGCAGTGTTCAAGATATATGTTGCATTAAAATATGCTGCAGTATATATTTCAAACACTGCAGGATGTTATTATTGTGGGTAAATGGAATTGAAGGGTTGTTTTGTTTAATAAAAATATTAATTTAAAGTAAACTCTAATAAGTCAAAAATGTACATTGCCATGTCTGTGGTAACCATTAAAAGAATGTTTTTAAAAGTGTATAGCGAACAAGGGAGCACTCTTTATAATGTTGGTGGGAATATAAATTGATATAACCACTATGAAGAACAGTATGGAGACTCCTTAAAAATAAACAAAAATAGAACTACCATATGAACCAGCAATCCCATACCTGGGCATACCCCCAGAGAAAATTGTAACTGGAAAAGGATACATACACCCCAATGTTCATTGCAGTACTATTGACACTAGCCAGGGCATGGAAGCAACCTAAATATCCATTAACAGAGGAATGGATAAAGAAGATGTGGTACATATATACAATGGAATATTACCCCGCCATAGAAAGGAATGAAACTGTGTCATTTGCAGAGAAGTGATGAACCTGGAGACTGTCATACAGGATTGAAGTAAGTCAGAAAGAAGAAAATCAAATATCACATATTAACACATATATATGAAATCTAGAAAAATGGTATAGAGGATCTTATTTGCCAAGCAGAAGTAGAGAAGAAAGCTATGGACGCCAAGTGGGGAAGAGGGGGAGTGGGATGAATTGGGAGACTGAGATTGCAACATGTACACTGTTTATACTATAAATAAAACAGATAACTGATAAGCTGAAAGTCCCTCTTCCTTCATCAGAAAGTCAAAGCGAGGCCTTAACTGAGGTGACCACCCTCAACGAAAGAACAAATGGGATGCTGTCTAGCTCATGAAATTCTACTCAGTGCTCTGTGGGAAAGTGAAAGTCACTCAGTCATGTCTGACTCTTTGAGACCCCACGGACTGTAGTCCATGGAATTCTCCAGGCCACAGTGCTAGGGTGCATGCAGAGCCTTTCCCTTCTCCAGAAGATCTTCTCAACCCAGGGCTCAAACCCAGGTCTCCCGCATTGCAAGCAGATTCTTTACCAACTGAGCCACAAGGGAAGCTGGCTCTGTGGGAAAAGAATCCAAAAAAGAGGGGATATATGTAGCCGATTCACTTTTCTGTACAGTAGAAACTAATACAACATTGTAAAGCAATTATACGGAGAAGGCAATGGCAAGCCACTCCAGTACTCTTGCCTAGAAAATCCCATGGATGGAGGAGCCTGGTGGGCTGTAGTCCATGGGGTCGCTGGGAGTCGGTCGCGAGTGAGCGGCTTCGCTTTCACTTTTCGCTTTCACACAATGGAGAAGGAAATGGCAACCCACTCCAGTGTTCTTGCCTGGAGAATCCCAGGGACGGGGGAGCCTGTTGGGCTGCCGTCTATGGGGTCGCACAGAGTCGGACACGACTGAAGCGACTTAGCAGCAGCAGCAGCAGCAG